>LPNX011040810.1:109811-270948 GCA_001517045.1 Pseudotsuga menziesii | reverse complement strand
CGGGGGGGGGGGGGGGGGGGGGGGGGGGGGGGGGGGGGGTCATTCTTTACCCTAGAGGACAAATGGTAAAAACCTTTGCTTGGGTATTGGGACACAAGACCAATAACGAGGCTGAGTGGTTGGCTCTCCTACAAGGATTGGAAATGCTAGACAAAATAATCGTTTCAAGTCTGCTAGTCTTTGGGGACTTGCGACATGTTATCCTCAAGATGATAACTGCCTACTTAGCAGGCTCCATCAAATGCAGAAGGCTTTCCAATAGGATCACTCAACTTACACTTCTTGCTAGCATTTCCTACTACTGTATCCTAAGGGCAAATAACGCTAAGGCATATTCTTTGGCAAATTTAGGTGCCTCTCTCCCTCAAGGTTCCATTTCTCTGAATGATGAAGAGGTTAGCACTAAAACTATTCCCTAATATTCTTCAAAGGCCTTCTTCCCCAATGCTAAATCATGACATTGGGTCAATTATTAAGCTTTGGTATTTTGTTTTGGAGGTTGTGTTGATTCTTCATATCCCATGCATAAACCATTGGGACGTGTGGTATCCACCACCCTCCCTCCTTAATGTCTCATCCACTCCATTTATGGTCGTCCTCCTCAGACATCACCCCACGCTTAGCTCCCACGCTCCTGTACATCTTTTCGTACGTGCTATGGCTCTCCCATGGGTTCTTATCCTCTGTCTCCCTCCGTCTTTGTTCATTCAGGATTTTGAGTTTCCCCCTAGCGACGAGGTGCAGTCTTCTCCGCAGATTTCTTCCGATCTCTCTGTTGGGTGGCTGATATCCATGACCCTCCCGAGTTTCCTGCATTTTAGTATCCCTCAGCCTCTATATTTCGTAAATGCTCTGACTCTGCCCTCTATTGGTTCTTATCCATATGTGTGTCTTGCTACTAGTGCGATCGGGTGCCACATTCTGTCTACGTGACCTGAGTCTGCTTTTTCTTCCTCCGGAGCCACTTACTATCTATGCTTGGTTGTTGGTGAGCTTGAGTGTCGTTTCTCCTCTCTGCATCTTGCAGACGTTACGGGTAGGCCCTCCCTTTTTTCTGTCGGTCCCATCCAGATTTTAGAGCTTCCTATTGAGCGGGCTCTCTTGTCTTCAGGGATTTTACGTTGCAAAAGTCCTCAGTTCGAGTTTAGGCAGAGTTCACGCAGCAAAATACCCCCTTATGTGTTTGGTATGGAGCGCAGAGGAATGGACCCATTCCAGTGAAGTGTCAAGGAAGGCTTCGATGATTTGAAGGTTAATATTTAGCGTCTGGCAGATTTTGTGGCTGTTGGAATCACTGACAGTAGGGAGACTGCAAAGGAGGTCAAGCAGTTAGTGGATGATGTTCGTTTTGTCTCCTACCAAACCAACTGTCATGATGCAAGAATTGATGATCATGACATGGACATGAAAGAGATGATGGGCAAGATTGACTGTATTCAGGAAGACCTCTAGAACTTGGTGCAACTGAATCAGGAAAGTCATGTTCAAGACAATCTAGGAGCAACCGCTCAAAGACTGGAAGAAGACTCAGTCACCTAGCCTGTGGGGCTTCCAAGCAAACCTAAATGATCACCAGTTAGTTCAAGTTTTTTTGTATTATCCTAAATCAACAGTTTATACGAATATATACTACTGCTGTGAATATTCAGAATAGTAACTATTTTAGCAGCTCTAGAAGGCCCTCTCTATGGCCATATTTTGTTTCAGTCTCTACCTTCCTTCTAGAATCTTCTTACTTCTGTAATTTTGTACTTAATGAATGTGCACAACCCCTTTAATATATACTTTTCTCAGTTTATGTTAAAAAAAAAACATTCATCCCAACCAAAACTTAATATTTTTAAACCCATTTTATTTTTGATTGATTTTATTTATTTTTATTTTTTATAGTGTAATATTTTAATGTTTTAAAACTTGTAATATTTTAAACCATAGTCTTTTAATTAATAATATTTTTTATATGATTTTATTAGTTTGAACTTTTAATTATTAATATTTTTAATTGTTTTAATGTTTTAATATTTTAGTTTATTTATTATATTTTTTTTTAATGTTTGGCATTTTCAACTTTTTCTTTTTCTTTAAGTTTAAATTAATTCCTAAAAAGGTATATGGTTGTTAAAATTGTATAATTTTGGTGCCCTTGAGGTATATGATGATGATGAATCAATTTATGCATTCAAAAACATGATTTTGGCATTTCAAAATTTAGATTTTGGAAATAAAAATAACTCGATTCCAAAAAAAAATCATCCAAAGTCCAAAACCTTTTAACAAATAGATTACCCCATCTTTTAATCTATAATCTTTTAATTATTAATCTTTTAATTTAATATTACCTTTATGTTTTAAATTTTTATTTTTTAATGTAAAACATTAAACTTTTAATTTTAACTTTAATTTATAATAATGTTAATATATATAAATCCCCAAATGCGGGTGACACGCGAGACCTCCACATGGGCCATCTAGCGCCCAGAACACATGGCGACAGTGAGGGATACATGGCGGATGGCGGCATGGGTGAATTAAATGTTAGGGGCGATGTATTGCTTGCCAATCCCATGAGCAAATGGATGGCCATGTCTAGTCTGGGCCATAACACAGGAGAATTAAGTCATATGTGTGTTAACGCATAACTCTATTATGTCGACACTTCAAACTCCGAGGCATGTTAACCTCCTTTCTACGAGCGTTCTAGTTTTCATGCTTATGCTCTGTGTTCAATCCTCGGTGAGCCTACTTGCAAGGCCGAAGAAGAATATGCCTAGACAAAGAGGCACTCCGTGTAGACTGGTCGAGGCGGTGGGCACCGTAAGGCAAACCTTGGGGATACTAATGGTTTTGTAGCACAGGTATCCTTACCAGTTAGATGTATGATCGATGAGTGGGAATCCAAGGCGGTATCTGATCATCTTGCATCTGGACAAAGCAACGGTAGGATTAATCATTACTTGATGATTAAGAATATGTTGGGGTTGTTAATGGAGGACATGACTATCAAATGGAATGGTGTTAGGGATTTGGCCCAATGCATGTGCACTGGTATCAACCATACTAATATGTAGCTCAGAGCCCTGGAAGCAAACTTTAACCTGAGGAACTATTCGGTGTTTCCCAATGTGCAGGCAACACAGATGGTGACAAAGACAGGGACCATCATGGGAATGGTGAGATCTTGGCAGCAACGAGAAATTCTACTGGTCTGTTCGAGGAACATAGAGAAAATACGAGAATCGCTACACCTATTAAGCGTGGACGCGAGGCTCCAACCGAAGTCATTGTTGCTCAGTTGATAAAACATATGCAACATCATAATCGAATGGAAATTTATAGACCCAACCTAATCTTGGAGGAGACACCAGACTTCTTTACGAGAGATGCAACACCCTAGATGCACCATTATCATCCCTGGTTCCCTCTACGACTCACAACTTTTTTGGGTCTCCTTGTTTTTAAAATATGTCAATGTCAAGTCTGTCTACAATTAGTTTTTTATTTGTAATATGTCAGTCAAATTAAATAGCTCTAGAGAGAGCAGTCCTTCCCATTTTTCTGAAAACCCCAACTCTAGTATTTTTGATAGATTAGGCGGATGTTCTGTTAGTTTAAAGTCCCCGTAGCAAGCTTTTAATGCTTTGTACACTTGTTTTATTATTATGAATATAAATCTCTCCTGCTGCTTACAAAAAAATGTAAATATATATAAATATAGTATAATTAAATATTATATTATATTATATGTAATATATATATATATATATATAATATTAAAAAACTAAAAACTAAAAACTAAACAGAAAGTAATAAAAATTTAATAAACTTTGGGGGAAAGGGTTTTGATTAGGGATTTTCCATTTTACTTTTCTTTGTTGAGATCTTGAGTTTCAAAGGGTTTCAATTGGGGATTTTTGTTCTCTTTACCTAGATTTGGTGTTGCAGACAAAGCCGAGGTCGATCCTTCAAAAGAGATTGTAAGTATGACAAAAGGAAAACCCTTTTTTTATTTTTATTTTCCATTATTGTTTCTTTTTGTTGTTTTTATTATTGCTTTTATTATGAGATTTACAGGTAGAGTAAGAAATCATTCGTTTTCTAGGGAAATGATCCTTGCTCCTCTGGACCATATAATGTTAGATCTCACTAGGGTGAGTAAGAAAGGTTGCAGATCTAGGTTTTAGAGTGTATGTATTTTTCTTGTAAGTTAATGAAAGGTGGTTTTATAATATTTTGTAGCTATTTGATGCAATTGGATTAAACACTTCCAGATTAAATGTAGAGACAATGCCCAAAAGATTTTCCATCTCTTAAAAATAAAAATAATGTCGTCATTCCAAATTTAGTTGTGATAAAACATGTACTCCAATGTAAAAACCCTAGTAAGTTTATGAAATGGAGTTTGTCCCACTATATTTATGATTGACGCCTTATCCAAAAAATGTATCAAGCTACATATTAAGTTCACCAATACCTCTCAACCACATTGCGACTCCAATGTAGTCTTAGGTCACAAGAGAGAAGGCGTCGAGGTCATGGGTAAGAGGTAGTGGGTCTTAGAGGGCAGTGGACATAAGAACTCACATAGTGAAATTGTGGCAGGAGCATACAAATTTCATAGTGACAAGTTGGTAGGTGGCATCGATATTAGGTAGCAATGAAAACAAATTGGAAAGGTGGCTAGATAATGCGATAAAATCCTCTAACTACTCCTCCAAAATGTCGGCATCAATCTTTGTTTTCTCCACATGAAGTGCTGTCTCTTCAATGGATTGGTATTTTCATGCGAATGGTTTACCTGGCCCTAAGGTGAAATAGGAGTTCTTATTGATTGAAAACACCTCCACATGTGAATAAATATTTCAATGCTCATTTTCTCTTGCATTTCTTCAATACGGTGGTGGATATCCTCAACAATGTTCCATCTAGGATCTTCACGGCTCACAATTTTCTTCTTTGTTGGGATAAAACTTCAACATGCAACAACTATACTACAAATTTGTTGGACCTGTGATCTTGGAACTTGATTTCACCATAGGATCCTTCCTTTTGTCTGGTTTTGGTTCAACTCAGTGGAGGTTTTTACTCCTACTATGTCGTTATCTTGCACAGTCTCGTCCTTCACATTTATCTTCTCCTGGCCAGATTACAAAAACTGTGAAATGTGGTGTCTCGAGTTTCTATTGCTCTCCTATCTTTGCTAACCCAAAAACTTTAATAGTCTTCAAGGCTATGGATAAGGCATAGTGTCACTTCAGTAACATGGTCTATCTTTTTTATTATCTTTCTTTACAAGAAATTATATGTGTTGGCCTTATTATGTCTGTCCCTCTTCTCGAGATCCCGACCCAGGTTCAGTCCCTTTTGTTTTGCGTAACAAAGCCCAAGATATCAGCCCGACAGAGCAAAGTCCAGTCGGCAGCACCTGCGATGGAGATGCAATCTCACCCAAGATATCTCTCATTTTTTATTGGGTAACTACCAGAACAAGGTTTCTGCAGTTGGGTGGAGGATTTACGGTACCTTAGACGCATACCAAGGTGCTCAACAAAGCCTAAGGGTGGATTACTTATGATTACTATAAACAATTAGATATTAACTCAACTTATTCCTATGCAACGATTCTAAGACCATCCCAAGTGCAACATAAATGTATTTAATTGATAACAATGTGACTGATATACATCTATTCATTCATGAGCAACTTATATGTACTCATTCAATATAACATTTCTACAAATTACTCAACACATTCAATCATTCAAACAAATACACTGAAGTTAACGTGGAAACCCATCCAAAAAAAAATCATAAGGTGCTCTTCATCTGGCATGAGAAATATATGCACCTTTCGTTTGTGCACTAAGCTCCAGACTTTGCTCTAGATCTTCTTCTTCTACTTATAGACTATTTTCTCCTCTCATGCTCTCCGGTCTTCTCCTCTTCTCACTTCCTACTCAACTCTACTAACGATCCACACACAGCCTGGATCGACTCAACCTCTCCTACACTTCTACGCAATAAGCTGCAGATTCTTCAACTCAAAATGCATTCATCTACCTCTAGCATACAAAAAATCATAGACTACTACCAATCAATCAGGAACTAACAGTCCAAAAGCTAACTAGAGTCTTGCAAGAGCCTATCAAGAGTCTAACTCGCATACATCTTAGGTTCTTCTCTTTATAGACGCGTTTAAGATTTGTTATAAAATCGTTAACTATCATTTTCTCACGTGACTTCCTATACTTAGCCAACATGTTGTCTTTCCTATTCTAGTGACACCTAATAATAGGCGCTAATGCCATGACTTACAACAATATCTTCATACGTGCGGCTTCCGCCAGCTCTAGCCGAACTCGTACCCACGATCTTTATGGCGTGTCCCTTTCTAGACATTTTGTCTTACTGTCATTTTCCAACCATTATGTCGTTTGCACACCTTCTGGTACTATTCTTTCATCACATCCCTTCCTTCTCTCGCACATCTTCTTTCTGTCACACATCTTCCTTCTGTTGTGCTTCTTCCTTCTTCTCTTGCTCTTCATCCTTCTTTTGGCGCTTCCTCTGTCGCAACTCATTTATTTTGTTCCTTAGTTCTTCTCCATACTTAGTCAGAATTCTGAAAGAATTTTTCATTCCTATATTTAGGCCCAACATGCCCCCAACACTCACCTGTGGCTCGTCCCGAGCCACCAGAAGTGATTCCTCCACTTCCTTGCTTGCACCAACTTTACTACAAAAATATTCCAAAAGTTTCGTCACCCGTTCTGCTTCCAGTCGCACTTCTTCTTATACCTTTTGTATTTGCTCCACAAGGTCGGAACTGACATGTTGCGACACTACCTTCTCTCTCGATGTCATTGCTTCATGCACCTTTTGATGTACAGAATTTCTAGATTCATCTTCTACTATGGTGCTTTCTTCTATTGGAAAAATTTACTGTTTCATAACTGTAGGACCGAAAAGATGGTAGACTCAATTTTACTGATTCTCCTTGTTTACATTTCTAGATTCAGCTGATAACTCATTCCATATTTTTCCTTCCTACCTTTAGAATATTCCTCTGCATTGGCCTTGAATGAGTACATAACATCGGTATAAACCTTCAAGCTCGCAGTAGTTGGCAAGTACAGTATAAACTCAGTGTTTTGATTTTCCCTACTGTTGGTGAAGTCTGCCATCTTATCAACATCTTGCCTTCATTCATTGGAATCTTCCAGTTTGTATGCTTATTGGGAGAGTCATCACCTTGCATATTTTGAGCCTTTTGTGGAGATGATGGTGATGACGGTGGCCTTTATTTCTGTTTGCCGCTATTCGAACACTAGTTCGGACCGACGGGTCTTAGCAATGGATACTATGCACTTTGGAAACTTATGTCACAATTTTATCTGGCGACCTTGGTGGGATATCCTTTGGCCCTCAAATTTTAGACGCTTCTTCCTTATTCTTTCTTAGCACCGCTAAGGCAGTCTTGCTTTTGCGAGAACTAGAATGCTTCCTTATTTCCAACCTTGGTAAGACGGTCTGTATCGATAGTGCAAATAGGACTGCAATTAGCTCAATTTCCAATCACATCCCTGCTTGCAGTGGAACATATCCAATAGCACTTTATTCAACCATAACAGGTATTATAGCTTCCATCACAGAATCCCTGGGGGCACTGGTGCTAAAGTTCATAGTTATCATATTGCTCAGACAAGTTTACTTCGGCTCTGGTTTTTGTAGGAAGCAACTTGCTATTGCATTACATCAATCTTGATTTACAAGAAAAGGAAACTAGACAAATTACGTAGGCACTCAGATTGTCACCTCTTCACACACATAGTCATTAAGTGGAATAATGACAACACAACCCATCACGTAGGTCACCTCTTTGGGTCATCATATGGACGCTGGAAACTGAACTACCCCCTTGTTGGTATGACTTCTTGTATCTATCCCAAAGTGATTGCCATATTTCTCATTATCCGCAGTTTTAATGACTGACAGTTGTTCTGTCAGCGAGTCCTTCACACGAGTGTCTTCATTTTCTTACTAATGTTACATCATTTTTTTCAAGTTTCTCGTTGCATTCTTTGCAACTTGTATTTCCCTTCCCTTACACTTATGGTCGCACTCCTTGCAACTTGCCTTTCCCTTCCCAAAATGTTTCCCATATTGCGACAGGCCATTTGTCTTCACTTCAGAATTTTAACCTTTTCCAAATTCCAAGTCTACATTACTTTACTTCTCTTTGTGTCAGACTAACAGTTTGCGCGAATACATTTTAAGTCATCTCTATTTTTTTTTATATTATGCGACCAAGTCGCAACTATCGAAGTATGATTGTAGCCAGATCCCATTGATGAGCCCTCTAATCTCTGTTCCATATAGGTTTTCAAACTTCACTTCTCCTCTGTCAGTGATTTCCTTGATCACATATGGTCCTAACCAATGTGTTTTCAACTTTCCTGGATGCTTGAAAAATTTACTATCATACATAAGAACAAGGCCGCCAACTTCAAAATGCTTGTTCTTAATGTGTCTATCATGCCATACATTTTGCCTTTGTTTCTCAACGTTTCGGTGAAATCCTGCAACAAAATGTTCTTCCTCTAAGTGTATTAGTTGAAGCAATATTTCTTCCACAACATCAACATCTGTCATTTCCATGATCGCGAAAACTCTCAAACTTGGTACAATATTCCATATGCATGACAACTTCTTGTCCATATACCAACCTGAATGGAGTCTAACCTATCAACTTTTTACATGTTGTGCAATATGTCCATAGCACTACAGAGACCTTCTGGTCCCAGTCATCTCTTTGAGCGACACCAACATAGTGTCCTCCTGCTACACCAACATAGTGTCCTCCTGCGACACCTACATAGTGTCCTCTTGCGACACCAACATGTGCTTCACTTAATATCATCGGGCGCTCATGCTACAAAACACATTGTCGAATAATCTCATCAGGGCTCGTTTTATACAGATGTCCAACAATCAACTGGAAATATGTGGCTCACATTACTAATTATTTCTTCTACGCAGTGGTAAATTTAGTTGGTGCATAACCCGTACTCAGAAAGTGAATGATATCCTTATATTGATCACCGAACATGGTTATGGCAAAAAATTGTGCATTAGGTAGATTATCTTCCAGATTATTAAATTCTTCTCCACTTTCAATCCTTGACAGATGTTTTGGTCCTAAATTCAACCTTCTTGGTTTAACAATTATCTCAAAATTAAATTCCTGGAAGAGGAGAAGCCACCGACAGATCTCCCCCTCCAACACTGACTTGTTGACCAAATATTTTAGTGCAGAATGGTCAATGTACATCTCGAAATGTCCACTCAACAAAGAATGTCTAAATTTCTACACTGCATACACCATTGCTAACCCTTCTCTCTGTTGTGGTGTAATTTTTCTCTACAGTTGATAATTTTCTGCTAGTAAAAGTGATGGGGTGATCAATCGCTCCTTCACCCAGATGTGTCAATACCACGACGAGTGCAACAGACGATGCATCAACATGAACATGGAATTCTTTTTTCCAATCTGGAAATACAAGTATTGGCGTTGTAGCCATCTTGTTCTTTAGCTTGTCCAGACTCCCTTGACAATATTTTATCCAATGAAACTTAGTGTCTTTTATTAGCAGTTTCTCCATTGAAGCAGTTACCTCCTCATATCCCTTGATAAACTTTATGTAGTATCATGTATGTCCTAATGTTTCTCTCAACTGTTTCACTGTGGTTGGTGGTGGTAAGTCAAGGATGATCGCAACCTTGGCTGGATCAATCAAAATTTCATCACGACAAACCACATGGCCCAACAGAGCTCCAAAAGGTGCACATAATATACACTTATTCAAATTTAAGGAAATTTGATACTGGCGACACCATTCCAACATCATTCTTAGGCTCTCCATATGTTTTTTTACAAGACCAAATACCATCCAGTCATCAAAATAGACTTCAAGAAATTTATGTATAATATCTTTAAAAGCAATAACTACAATTCTAGAAACAATTGCAGGCGCATTATTGAGTCCAAAGGGAATTACTGTGTACTGGAAACAACCCACTCCATCGCAAAGGTAGTCTTGTGTCGGTCCTCCTTTGTGATATTAATATGATGGTAGATCGAAAATCCATCAGTGAAAGAGTACATTTCTTGTCCTCCGACATTCTCTAACACCTCATCTATGAATGGAGTCGAAAACAGATCATGCAAACATGCATCATTTAGCTTCCTCGGGTTGACTCAAATCCTTACTTCACCTGAGGTCTGCTTGTCCTACACTACGATTGGACTGATTGACTCTAATTCTTCAATAGTTTCTATGAAACCTTATTCCAACATTCGGTCCAATTCAGCTTTAAGTTTTTCTTTGTAGCGCGGGTTTAATCTGTATGGTCATTGCTTAACCGGTTTTGCATCGGGTGTCAAGGGTATATTCATTTCACCAAGGTCATTGACTATTCCTTTCATCTTGGAAAACTTAGTAGGGAACATATATTGAAATTCATGCACTAAATCAGTGATTTTCCCCACAGTCTCTTCATCCCAATAATCCCCAATATTTTCAAATTTTGGATTCTTAGACGAGCCAATATTTATTTTCTTATCTGGAGTGGATTGAGGAACTGGTCACTAGAAATGACAGCGCCTTCCACCACACGCATACCCTCTGACTTTGGTATGTTTATATCAAGTGGTTCATCATCATCCGATTCTCCTGTAATATTGTAACACTCCATCCAATGGTGGACTGTCATGCTACATTGATGGTAATTGGTGGTTGCGACTGGGATTTCTTTGAATATCTTTTCCTTCATTATTTGTAGTGCAACATCAACTGTTGGATGTTGAATTGTGAACTCAAATGTTTGGGTAAATCTCATGGATAATTATTCCCATTTCATAGTTCCTCTTCGTAGCTCTATTGATGTATACCAGTTCCTTGGTATCATCTCCAAAGTGTGTACAAACTGGTGAACCCATTCTTGTTACGAATATTCTGGCCATGTCATGCAACACTGCTCAATATGCTCAGCAGGATTTTTCAATCCTGTATACTTATGACCAATGTAACTGATCTCTTCCCCAAATATGACATCCATTAATCTTCTACATTGTGGTCATTCAGAGATAGATTGTTTATGTGTACCCCATGATCTAGCGTGCATAGCATTCAACACAAAGTCCAAAGCAGACAATCGCTGCAATTCTGTAACTTTTTCTTGAAACTCCATTAGAAAATATGCAAGGTTGGGTAATCCTTCATAGGTAGGCATCTCACTTTCCTCAGTTCCTACACGTCGCACATATCTTGTGATTCTTGTGCATCTTCTCATGGAGACCTCATGCAGTTTGTTATGGCAATTTTCTAGGGCATTACCTGAATCAGACGTGCAAGAGCTTACACTCCACCAACTTAGCTTCCCATCAACTATTGCATTTATATAATCTCCCCTCGAAGATATGACATTATACAATTGATCCAAGTAATTGCCTTGGTATTCACTATTGACTGGCTCCACATATCTCTGCCCTTCGAGTAGATCAATTGGTGCAATGAATTTTTTCTTCTTCATAATCTTCAAATGATAAGATTATTTTCTTAAAAAATAATAATGGTCTGGTGATCTGTCGGCCAGTCGATTCCTAAAAGTGCATGATAAGGATTGGTGTCATCGACAATGTCGATTGCTTCGAAGTCTACATATGTCCTCAAGCCTTTGACTTCAACAGGTACTTGAGTTAGTCTACCAATTGGTAGAACCTTTGACTGGTTCACAAGTCTTAGCTGGATGGGAGTGTTAGGATTTTTAATCCTCCCTTGTCCAATTTGGGCATATGTCTAAATCAGGATCCATGTCTAAATCGGGAGTCCGTCAAGTCTATTTTTAGTCACTAGCACCATTGGGTGCACTTGACCTAATTGGGTCACATATTCCAGTTATTAAGTGTGAGGAACACTAATTGAGGCCTACTGCCACTGATTACACTTGCATGCATTAGTTTAGGAGCCTCCTAGATCAATCCCTACAATTTAGGATCCATTGGGAATGCCGATACCAACCTTCATCAGTTGAGTTCAGTTAGTGACTAGTCAAGCTGAGTTAGGAGTCAGTTACATTCAGTTCTAGTCCTCTACATTCAGTTAGTGCTAGGTTTGCATGGCTACATGTAGGAGAGGCACATTTCTCACCTACCACATTCAGTTAGCTTCAGTTAACACTGAATTAGACACTTGAGTTGTGTTTTAGAACTTCGTTGAACTCCGATAATGGTTTAGACAGGTCAGTTAACTATTAAGTCCTTCGATAATGATTTAGACAAGGTCTTGGTTACCTACAGTTAAGTAGAGTCTAGTCAATTCGAATTTCCTCACGTGGATTTGAATTGCTTGTGGCTATTTAAGCCATTGTACTTCATTGTAATGATCATCTAATTACTCTTTGATTAATGAAAAGCATTCACAGCTGCAAGCCATTTTTGCACTGTTTCATTCTTCAATAACTGAGTAAATTGTGTGATCTATCCTGTGAGTTGTGTGTTTGTCCACATATTTATGTGCTCAATTTAATATGGTATCAGAGCCTTGGCGGACAAGGCACTTCTCCTCCTTAGATCTCCTACTTGATCATTTTTTAGCGAAATTGCTCCTTCCAGCTCTACACCAGAAGCAGAAGGTTTACGACTTAATACCCCAAATTAAGGAATTGTTGATCAAGCTTGATCAACTATGTTGGGTGTGATGAAAACTTGAAATGTGCAGGATGTCCGACTTTACGGTGCCCTTTTTTTGTTTTGCAGGTACAACTTCGAAATGAATTCATCAGTGCCTCTTCTCACCTGATCCTTAGACTATTTTGAATAGAAGGTGAAGATGTTTGTATTTCTGAATAGACAAGATCTCTATTGGGTGTCTGATGGATTCTGTAGAGAGTCTTTTGAGAGTGAGAATCACTGGCTAAATGCATGTGAAGCAAATTTTGGAATAATGAAATTGGCTCTTTCTCCTATCTTGCGCTACCTCAGTAGATCTATTAAAGATCCACAGTAACTCTGTACAAGATTGGACAAAAACTTTGGAATGATTGATGAGGATCATAATAGCACTTTGGAGAGCGCATCCAACACCATAAGCATCCTTGATCCAATAATCTCAGCCTCCACTCTCTCTGATGAATTTATTTAAGATGAAGAAGAAGCATAAGCTTCTACACAGTCAATTCAAATTGAAGACAGTCTCCTTGCAGTGACTCCTTCTCCTGACGATCTAGAAGTTTATGAGATCTCTGATATCTCATATCCTCATATGGATGAAACAGAAGAAGACATTTGAATCTTTGATATTGAAGAAAAATATTGTTGCACTTCCATGCAAACATTCACCGGTGATTTTCCTTTGAATTATGTGCAGAATTTGCCAGTAATTGCTTCCAAAAGTTAAGAGGAATTTGATTTTTCTCTCTCTAATGTTGCTGCTGGTGTGCAAATATGTAATACCTTGGATATTTTGGAAGAAATATCAGATTACCATAATGATCCATTCACTGCCCTTGATCTAGATCTTCTAGCAAATTTCTGCAGGATTGCATGCATCAAAATTCAGAATTTTGAAGAAGAAGAAAGTTGTGCATCCACCGTCTTGGTTGACCATTTCTTTGGATCTGATATGAAACTTATTGGATATGATATGATATTATTTGGATCTGATCTGATATTTCTTGGTTCAATATTTCAAATTCATAATCTTTCAGTACTGCTTGTAGCTGTTCTCATCAACAGTGTGAAGAAACAAATACTGCAAGTCTCCTACAAAACTGCTGCTGGGGATTTGATTTCAATTCACAGTTTTGGATATGTTGTGAATCTATTTAGATCTGATTTACTTTCTTATCTCATATTATCTAGTTCAAATTTTAAAATCCAAGAGCTTTCAGTCATGCTTGTAGCTGCTCTCATCAATTCCAGTGTGAAAAATAAAGTACCACAATTTCTCTTCAAAACTGTTACTGGGTATTTGGTGTTAGTTCCCTCTTATGAGGTTGCTGATATTTTATTTTGTGAATCATTATATATTTTTGAAGCTGTATTAGACTATGGATCTCAAGCATTCGCTCTCCACATTCCGAGTGCTTGTCTACCATTGATCACATGCTCATCTCCTCATAAAACTAGTAAAGAGGAAGACATTCTGCATCCACCTGAACACTTGCTCCCAACACTTGGGGCTGATTTTACCACTCATGGTAAGATGTTCATGGATAAAACACATCAATTTCTTGAGTGTTCTTCACATGTTCTGAATCCTTAGGAATCTTGTCTCACTTATCAGTTGATTTCAGTTGCTCTACATGGGTCCAGTCTTCATCCTACAACTGTCTATATTTCTGATTTAGTTGAGCTTATCATTCTTCTTCCAAAGAGGAATATTATTCTAGACATAATGATGGAGAGGTTCACATGCCAGGCCCCAGGATACCTGTGCATAGAAGAACTAGATTGATCCTGATTCTACCTGCTTAATTAGAGGGGGGGGGGGGTTTCCCATGTGGTTTTTTCCCCAGCTCCTTTTATTGTGCAGTTACTTTACTTTACTTGATGTAATGGGTAACCTATGGTCTTAGTTACCAGGGCCCACATATTGTCCAAGTTAGAATTTAGGGGGGGTGTTAGGATTATTAATCCTCCCTTGTCCAATTTGGTCATATGTCTAAATCAAGAGTCATGTCTAAATCGGGAGTCCATCTAGTCTATATTTAGTCACTAGCACCATTGGGTCCACTTGACCTAATTAGGGCACATATTCAAGTTACTAAGTGTGGGGAACATTAATTGAGGCCTACTGGCACTAATTGCACTTGCATGCACCAGTTTAGGAGCCTCCTAGATCAATTCCTACAATTTAGGAGCCACTGGGAGTGTCGATACCAACCTTCATCAGTTGAGTTCAGTTAGTGACTAGTTAAGCCGAGTTAGGAGTCAGTTACATTCAGTTCTAGTCCTCTACATTCAATTAACGCTAGGTTTTCATGGCTGCATGCAGGAGAGGCAAATTTCTCACCTACCATAGTCGGTTAGCCTTAGTTAACACTGAATTAGACACTTGAGTTGTGTTTTAGAACTCCGTTGAACTCTGATAATGGTTTAGACAAGGTCAGTTAACTATTGAGTCCTTCGATAATGATTTAGACAAGGTCTTGGTTACCTACAGTCAAGTAGAGTCTAATCAATTTGAATTTTCTCATGTGGATTCGAATTGCTTGTGGATATTTAAGCCATTGTACTTCATTGTAATGATTATCTAATTACTCTTAGATTAATGAAAAGCATTCACAGCTGCAAGCCATTTTTGCACTGTTTCATTCTTCAATAACTGAGTAAATTATGTGATCTATCCTGTGAATTGTGTGTTTGTCCACAGATCTATGTGCTCAATTTAACAGGGAGACCAATCTAGTCATGGCTTATTCATGCTCTCCTATGTCTATTTTGTCAATATGTTGACATCTAATCCGAGGTCTAATATGATATAATCCATATCATAATATCCCATGTACGTAGTCATTCGTAGTTCTTGTCCTATTTTTAATCTCCTCCTGATATGGTTTACTCTCTTTTCATGTCACAGGTCTTCTGAGGTTTCCTCTGTGAGTGTTGTCAATTCCACGACAATGTCTCTATCATTGATTAGTGCTAAAGAACTTTTAAAAATTTATTTGAGCTTACTAACCTTTTTGATTGGCTGCTTCTAGAGTAAATGCTCAAATATTTTGGGCATAGTCTTAACTTGTTGAGATGTGAACGGTTATTGGCTTCAACAAACTCTGGTCGCACATCTAAGAATATTTACTTCTTCTTTTGGACATTTAATAGGCCTTTCTTCTGTGTCGCTGAGAGCACCTATGGTTGTCCATGTTGTGTGTTCTGGTATGCTCCTGTTGCAGCACCTCCTCTTGTAACAACAACGATGTTAATTTCACTTGGATCGGCAGAGATCATTTGAATATTCCAATTGGGGTTCGGCTTTTGATTCTGCACAGAGTTGGGATTTCCAACAGTTTGAGCTTTTCATTTCGTAATTAATTGCAGACACTGTTCAACAATGCGATCGAATGATTTACAATATGTACATGTTTTCACAGGACTTTGACAATCTTGAGAAAATTGTCCCGGCTACCCACAATTATAAAAGATGACTTGGCCTCTTCCTCGACCAAATTCTCCTCCTCCTTGTTGATGTCCTCGGCATCAGAAATTTCCACCCCCCTTTGTTGAGGGCATTGCTGCTGTGGTGGATATTGGTTATGTTGATATTGTGGTTGAGGGTATTATGGTTGTTGGTATTGCGGTTATGGATATTGAGCAGGATGGTATTAGGGTTGTGCTCGTTCATCTTGCATCTGCTCATCATTTTTCATCAAGTAGGTATCCACCGTCTTTTCCTGCAGCAGCTGAAGTGCTATGCAGTCTTTCTCATCATGTCCTACTGGATTGCAAAACTTACAATACAGACTAGATGGGGTACTTACAATATTTTGCAAGTACATACATTCTTCGGAATTGTGGCCCCTAGTTTGACATATCCTACACTAAGGCATCCTTTGGGTATTTATCAGGTTCGACGCTCCCGTTGTGACGTAATTCATGAGCGCTAGGCAATTGTCTTTATGGTTTCTGTTTGTTCTACATCTTATACACCATAGTTTCTCTTAAACTTCGTTGTCCTTCTTAATATCTTGGAGCTAGATCATAAGGTTGGTCAACTGTGACTAAATTTGCATCATCCATGTGCTGGCTTCTCCAATCGGTGAGGATTCCAGCTTCATTGCTATTTCAAGAGCTTATTTCTACGACACAAGCTTATGTTGCATCAATAGTATCTGGATGTGTGGCAACAAGGCGACAATGAACCATTCCTTATGTTGCACATCCGAGATTTGGAAGCTTACTTTAGCCATTAATGTCTTGAATCTTTGGTCGAAGTCCCAAATAGATTCTGTAGACAACTGCTTAATTTCTCTGATCTTGGCAATGTACTGCGGCTCAGACTTTGTCTTACTGGACTCATCTATAATGCCCACTTGAAGTTGGTCGAGCATTTTCTGGGAAACTCCTACTGGCACTATGGAGAATTTCATGTACCAATCGAGCGCACAACCTCGCAGATTCATGATCGTTTGTGCTCTCTTTATGTTTTCATCTTGGATCTGTCGCACAGTCCAAACGACTTCACAAAGAAATCAAGGTTTTTCTAGGTCTTCCGACCCATTTCCATTTTATTAAATGTTGGTGTGTTGGGAACAAAAGTTTGGCTAGTTGAACTCCCTTGTTTGCTATTTTACAGTGTTAGTGCTACTTGTATTTACAGTTGTACTTGGAGATAAGTCTCTAGATCTTACCTCTTGCTATGCACATGCGTTGTTCCCGCGTCCCAAAACTATAGCTTCAGTTGACTCTTCTGATTCTTTGTCTCCTTCAGATATTGGTTGATATTCTTCTTCTTAGTCACAAGATCCTTCATTGATGTACTGCACAAGCTCGTAGTCTGCTTCTGGTCTGGTTGTACTGTAACCTTCTCTTTCTCTAAGAGTCTTTCTTCTCTTTCCATATCTAAATCTTCTTTTGCTTCTTAAACAACTAGATTCTAGTTTAGTTCCACTATCTCCCGAGAACATTTCAACTTAGTTTGCGTCATTTTTCGCAGAGTTTTGTTGCGACATACCCACTCTTTTGTACACAGTCTTCTTCAGCGTGTCACATTCGTATAATTCCTTTTTCACATACAATCATCTTTATCCATATCTTTAAATATGACAAATATCTACCATGTGGTCCTTGAAAAAAAATTCGCTCTACCTCACTATATGATTTTATTGTGTTAACAACAAACTCAGTAATGTATCCCTCCAAGATACTATCTATCCAAAAATCTATAGCCTTCGACACAGGATTGATTACTCTTTTTGGTCGTTTAATCAATTGAGGATTCCACTCCCTTGGTTCCCCCCTTTGGAAATTTCTTTGTTGACTTGCCAACTTAGACAACCACTCTTCCAAGACAATGGGAAACTTAGAAAAGAAAATCTCATGGATATCTGTATAGAGATACCGACCAAACCACTATGTTGGGTTCCACTGAGATCCTTTACTTTCTTCTCATGCGGATTCTAATGCTTTGAAATCCACCCAAACTTGGATCTCAGGTTTCGTTGGTTCCCACAACATATCCCTCACCAAAATGATTATGGTCCCAGAAATGAAACCATTTGTTGGCCTTATTCTGTCCGTCTATCTCTTGGGATACTGAATCAAGTTCAGTCCCTTCTGTTTGGTGCAACAAAGCCCAATATATCGCCCCGACAGAGCAAATCCCAGACGGCAGCACCTGCGACGCAGATGCAGTCTCACTCGAGATATCTCTTGTTCTTTATTGGGTAATTGCCAGAACCAGGTTTTTGCGATTGGGTGGGGGATTCACGGTACCTCAGTTACATACCAAGGTGTTCAACGAAGCCTAAGGGTGGATTACTTCTGCTTACTATAAACAGTTAGATCTTAACTTAACTTATTCCTATGCAATGATTCTAACACCATCCCAAGTGCAACATAAATGTATTTAACTGATAATAGTGTGTCTAATATACATCTATTCATTCATGAGAAACTTATACACATTCATTCACTGTAACATTTCTACTAATAACTCAACACATTCAATCGTTCACACAAATACACATAAGTTAATGTGGAAACCCATATGGGAAAAAACCACAAGGTGCTCTTCATTTAGCATTAGAAATATATGCACCTTTCGTTTGCGCACTAAGTTGTAGACTCTGCTCTAGATCTTCTTCTTCTACTTACAGACTCTTTTTTCCTCTCTGTCTCTCTGATATTATCCTCTTCTCTCTTCCTACTCAACTCTACTAACGATCTGGACACAGCCTGGGTCGGCTCAACCTCTCCTACACTTCTGCGCACTTAGCTGTAGATTCTTCAACTCAAAATGCATTCATCTACCTCTAATAGAAAACAAATCACATACTACTACCAATTAATCAGGAAATAATAGTCTAGAAGCTAAGAGTCTCGCAAGAGCCTACTGAGAGTCTAACTCGCATACAACTTGGGTTCTTCTTTTTATGAACGCGTTTATAGATTTGTTAGAAACTCATTAACTGTCACTTTCTCAGCTAACTTCCTATACTTATCCAACAGGCCGTCTTTCCTATTCTAGTGACACCTAATAATAGGCACTAACAACCTGACTTACAACAATATCTTCATACATGCAGCTTCTGCCGACTCTATCCAAACTCATACCCACGATCTTTATGGCATGTCCCTTTCTAGTCGTTTTGTCTTACTATCATTTTCCAACCGTTATGTCATTTACACGCCTTCTCGTATTGTTCTTTCGTCGCATCTCTCCTTGTCGCATACCGTCCTTCTGTCGTGCATCTTCCTTCTGTTGCGTCTGTTCCTTCTGTCACGCTTATTCCTTCTTCTCTTGCTCTTCATCCTTCTTCCAGCGCTGCCTCTATCACAACTCCTTTCTCTTCTTCCTTTGTTCTTCTCCATACTTAAGCAGAATTCTGAATGAATTCTACTTTCCTATCCTTAGGCCCAAAAATATGTTTTTGGGTGTTTTTCCCTAAGCCATCTTGCTTTTAGTTTTTGATAGTCTTTAGGTAGCTCTCGTGGTAGTTATGTGTGCAACCTGCTATTTTTTTGAATTAAAGGAATGCAATTTTTTTTCCAAACTTTAATGTCAAAATGAAGTTGTCAATTGAGCATTATCTCATCTATGATGTCTTGTTCTCATTTAAGTTTCCTTAAGACAAAGAAGCTATAAATTTTGAATGATATTATTTTCTCTGATTAATTGATTTTTATAAACAAGAACCTATGAACTTGTTTTCATATCTTGCTTGATCTCGTTTGAATTATTATATGGCTTTGTTCATAGTAACAACGATGGTTTTCCTTTGCTGTGTAGTTTAATTTGGAGCATTTATGCAATATAATCTTCTTGTCTGAGCTTGAGATAGTTTATTTTATTTTATTTTATTTTGAGCAAAGCTCACACACAAGAAAATCTCATAGGGGGTTCAATTAATAAAAAAATTGTAATAGAGTGAAGAAATTGATCCACTTATGCATAATGTTAAAAAAAAGGTCACATGTTGGATTTATTGGGTCTATTGGAAGATGACTATGGAATGGAGTTACTAACAGTTGGTAACATTACCTCTATGGATCTTAGCATTGCTCTTATTCATGAATAGGTTTGGAGAAAGACACACACTCAAGTTACAAATAGTGCAATTGCTACTAGGGTTTTATATGCTTCAGGAACAATGCCCAATACATATTTCCTACCATTGACAGTAACATACAGACTCCAAGTTTGTTGTTTGTTTTAATTTATTTATTTATTAGTATAAATGATTCTGCTTGCATTGCCATTTCTCCAATGAGGCTTGTGGATTGGGCTCTTGGGAGTATTTTTGTTTGCAACTATGGCTATAACTCTTGCATTTCTATTGTGTTCTTTCCAAGTGTTTTATTTGCCATTTGTTTTTCTCTAGTGGTTGGGTTGTAGTTACATTTATGTAAGCATTTGAATACGTTTTTTTGAACCTAAAACGACAAATGTCACAACTAAACTGAGACATACTATAGCTTAGTATGGATTCGTTATTACCTATTAGACTCCACAACTCGATAATTTTTGTTTAAGAATAGAATAGTAAACCCATTTCTTTACAATTTTGAGTTACCAAAGGATATGCTTGACAAAATATTGTAAAACACAACAACGCATAATGGTTTAAGAGGGAAATTTTGCTTTTACAATACCATTGTTTGACTCTAGTTATGGGTTTCCTTGTTCTGAAATGTTTCAATAGCTGTCTAGATGTTTGATATTACAGAAATGCCTAAAGTTTTCTTTAGTCATCAAGATGTCATATTGATTATTATGGAAATTTCTGATGCCATATGACGAGGTAATCACTTGAACAATTCAATGGATTTGGTAAGTTTCTAGTTCTTTTGTTTTAGCTTTATTTTTCTCGTTAGTATCATTAGAGGACTTGTCCAGGAACTTAGATTTTTTGTTGTTGTTGTTGGAACATCTTCTTCTTCTTCTTCTTCTCTCTAAGGTTGCACAGGAAATATATTATATCCTCAAAAAAAGAATTGAATTACAAATATGTTCTTGACTTGACTTCAAGGTGGTCTAAGAAGGTGAAACCACCATCCCATCCATGCAAAAATATTATCCTTTTATCAAGTTTTAAGCAAAAAATGGCCCTCCCAATAGAGTGAAAATAGGCCCAAAACAATTTGAATAGAATAATGTTTTTTTACATCATCCCATTACTAAAAGACGTACAAGCTATCAGTCTATCTAACATAAAAAATAAAAAAATTTGAAAGACACAATAATTTTTTCCCTGGGACAGAGGAACCTCTTATAGCGTGAGTGTGCACCATGGAAGAAATTGATACATTCTTCAGTAATTGGGACAAGCCTTGTATTCTGAGCTCAAATAATCCTTCACTAGAAGCTTCATAGGAAACGACACCATCTTGCGCAATATGACCGGCTCTCCCAGCTCTAAACGATGAATCTTGCGAGTAGGTTTCGTAGCAGGTTCGACTGGCAATAAGGATTCCTTGTGTCCTTACGCTTCAGGGCCCAAGGGCTTGTTGTATTGTCCAATTTACTTCAAATGTTCCATAGAAACACTGTGTGAAGTAGCTTCAGTGGTGTTATCCCTGACTGGCCTAGAATTCTTTGCACCACTTCTTCAAAACCCTTTTCAAACAAAGTTTACCCCTTGTCAAAATTCTCCTCCAAATTTTTTAGGATTTCAACAATTTGCTCTATACTAACTCTTATGTCCAGGGTGGTAGCTTTGAAACTCCTTCACTGTGCTTGGATGTCCTCCATAAAAAGTCCAAACATGTTTTTAACCACCCAGCAATGGTTTATTTTATGGGACATATTGGTGAGAAAGGTCTTCATGTTATGCATAATAAAGGTATGGTCAAAGGTATCCTTAACTATTTTGAAGAAGTAGAATTTTGTGAACATTGTATTTATGGTAAATAGAGTCGTGTGAATTTTTCATCTGGTGCTACTAGGGCTAAGGAGATATTGGAGTTGAAACATAGTGATGTGGTTGGACCAAGGTTAGTTCCATCAATAGGAGGATGACGCTATTACGTCTCTTTCATAGATGATGTCTCCAGAATGGTGTGGTTGTATTTTATGAGAAAGAATATGAAGCCTTTGAGAAGTTCCAAGATTTCAAAGTTCTTGTAGAAAACTAGAATGGCAGAAAGATCAAGGTTTTGGGAACTGATACCAGAGGAGATTTTTGTGGTAAGGAATTCAACAAGTTCTATAGACAACATGGTATAACTCAACAAAACATAACTTTGTACACACCTCAATAGAATGGAGTTGTGAATAGAACATTGATGGAGAAAGCAAAGAGCATTCTCAATGGTGCAGGAATTACATAAGAATTATGGGCACAGGTAGTCGACATGACATGATACTTATTGAATAGGTTGTCATCGATGGTTTTGGTTAACAAGATTCCATATGAGGCATGGGATGGTAAAATCCCTCTTTTACACATCTCATAGTTTTTGGGTGTGATGCCTTTGTGCATGTCCCAAAGGAGAAGAGAAGCAAACTCGACAACAAGTTAGAGAAATGCATCTTCAATGGGTACAAGGATGTAGTTGAAGGGTATAAGATATGGAATCCGATCATAAGCGTATGATTGAATAACTCCTGATTTGTTTTATTCCTTGGAAAGTTCCTTTATTTATACATTGGATATGGTGGTTGCTCTTCATCTTCCAATCAACCTTGTCATCTCCATACATGACTATTCATATTCATGATTTATTTACAATATTTACATATTACGTGGAACCATAATCATGAGGATTATCTTTCCAATATTCCCCATCTTAATCTGAAGGGGTCTTTGTGAGTCCGAGCATGGTTCTAAATCTTTCAAACTTTTCTCGTCCAAGTGCTTTAGTAAAGATGTCAACAATTTTATCATTTGTGGAACAATGTCATAAATGAACTGTCTTTGCTTCTACATGATGTCGAATCAAATGGTACTTTGTGTTTATGTGCTTAGTTTGATCATGGAATATGGGGTTCTTGGACAAACTTGATTGTAGAAGTATGGATCCTGATCATTCTGATTCAAATATGCTATGTTAGTCGTGTTTGGACCTCAACACCTGACAGGGGGGGTATTGATCCCCCCCCACTATAGTCATCAAGGGGGTGCAATTCCCCCGTAGCGAAAATTTATGAAAAAAATGCCTTGTAAAATGTTGTAATTTTATAGTCACGACTTGGACAATAATGGGTGATTTACAAGCCCATGGTTTTTGAAGCCCATGGTATTTTCCCATGGTATTCCCTTTATGAAATGAAGCCATTGTAATATGGTTGTGTATTGTATTGTAGAATCGTAAAAGTGATCTTTGTGATTGTGAGAGAGTGAAGAGAAAGTGAAACAGGGTTGCTACAGGTTGTATCCCTTCATTTTGTTGGATGGTATAATAAAAGGACGGGCGATTTCTATGTGGATGTATCCCATCTTGGGTGAACCATGTTATATTTGTTGTCTCTCTTGTAATGTGTTTTATATTTGACTCTTGTTCATTGTTTATTGTTATTGCTTTGTGATCCTATTTTTCTAACAATTGGTATAAGAGGCAAAGGTCTATTTGCTTGGTAAACTTGTAGGAAAGAAGGCTTCCTGGTTTGAGTGGGAAAAATGGAAGAAGAAGGGAAGTTTAGGGTCAGAAATTTAACAGCCAAAACTACCAGTTATGGAAGATACAAATGGAGGACTATCTATACTACATACCGTTGGGTAGAAAAACAAAACAACCAACGACAATGAAGGATGAAGAATGAGAGGTTCTTGACAGAAAGGCACCGGGCACAATATGGATGTGCCTGGCTTTGTTTGTGCCTTTCAATATTTTAAAAGAAAAGATAATGGAGGGTGTGATTAGCGCATTAGCTAATCTCTATGAAGAACCCTTAGTTTCCAACAAGGTATTTCTAATGAAGTGTTTATTTAATATGAATATGTCAGAAGGTGGATCTATTGCTGACCATTTAAATGAATTTAATACAATTACTAGTTAGCTAAGTTCTATAAAAGTGAACTTTGATGATGACGTTAGGGCTCTTCTAATCTTGTGCTCATTGCTATAAAGCTGGAATGGCTTGGTCATGGTTGTAAGTAACTTTGTCCCTGGTTCAAACACTCTCTAATTTGATGATGTTATTGGTGTTATCTTAGTGAAGAAATGCGAAGAAAAGCACATGAGAGACATCAGGTAATGCGTTGACCATGGAGAGCAGGGGAAGACAAAGGGAGAGAGGAAGGAGCCCAGTTAATCATTAACAAGTATAGAAAGGGAAGATCCAAATCCAGATTGGGAAATATAGAGTGCTGGAACTGTGGTAAGATAGGACATTTGAAGAAAGACTACAGAGCTCCAAAGAAGAAAGGAGACGGGTCACAAGAGACTAGTCAAGAAGCAAATGTAGCAGGTGACGTGTTACAAGATGCTTTGATTCTTGCATTAGATAATACTAGTGATTAATGGGTAGTAGATTCATGGGATTCATGTCATGCTACACCCCATAGGAAATTCTTTCATGATTATGTTCCAGGTGATTTTGAACATTTTATATCAGGGGATGATGAACCATGTAAAATTGTTGGAATGGGTAAGGTACAAATTACGTTAAATAATGGAAATGAATGACTGCTAAAATATGTAAGGCATATCCTTTCCATGAAAATAAATATGATCTCAACAAAGCAGTTGGGAGATGGTAGTTCTTTTTCTACATTTGGAAAAATGTGGTGGAAGAACACTAAAGGAGCACTGGTAATAACAAAAGTAAATAGGATAGGTACGTTGTATTCATGTCCTCATAATTGTGATTATTATCTCTGTAGCTTCCACATAAATAGGTGAAACATTGTGGTATCATAGGCTTGGCCACATGAGTGATAAGGGTATGAAAATTCTCCACTCAAGGAAATTGCTTCCAGAACTGAAGCAGGTAAGTTTGGAATTCTGTGAGAACTGTGTTTATGGAAAACATAAGAGAGTTAGATTTCTTAGGGTTGGAAAACAAAAGAAGAGTTAAAAGTTAGAGCTTGTGCATACAGATGTATGGGGACCATGTCATGTACAATCTCTTGGTGGCTCTCATTATTATGTTACTTTTATTGATGACGCAACTAGAAAAGCTTGGGTTTATTGCATTATAGAAAAATCTGATGTGTTTGCTACTTTTAAGAAGTGGAAAGCTTTGGTTGAAAATGAGACAAGGAAATGATTGAAGTGTCTCAAATCTGATAATGGAGGTGAATAATACAAAAATGAGTTTGATAGTTATTGTTCATACCATGGTATTCATAGAGAGAAGATAGTTCCACAAACACCATAAGAAAATGATGTGTCAGAAAGGATGAATAGTACAATCATGGAGCGTGCAAGGAGTATGAGATTGCATGTAGGGTTGCACTTACATTTTTGGGTTGATGCAGTTGATATTGTTGTTTATTTAATAAACAAAGGGCCTTAAAGTGCTTTGGATGGTGGATTTCTAGAGGAGGCATGGACAGGTAAAAAGGGAAACTACTCATTTCTTAGAACTTTTGGTTGTGAAGCATTTGTCAATATTGATAAAGAAAATAGAACAAACCTTGAGGCTAAATCTAAGAAATCCACCTTTATTGGATACGGGGTTGATTATTTCGGTTATCACTTATGGAATTATGAAAATCACAAAATCATTAGGAGTAGAGATGTGATATTCAATGAAAAGGTTATGTATAAATATCAGTTGCAGAGAAAGAAAGAGGAAAAGGAAAACATAGAGTACACAATGCTTGATTAAATAAAAGAAAATGAAGTTCCAAAGGCACCAGAAAATCAAGAACAACAACAAGTAACTCAAACTCCTGCAAATGTAAGAAGATCTACCAGGTTAAGTAGACCCCCTGAACGATTCTCTCCTTCATTGTATTATTTATTGATGATTGATTATGGTGAACCAGAATGCTATGAAGAAGCAATGCAGGTGGAAATTGCAAAGAAGTGGGAGCAAGGTATGAATGAGGAGATGGACTCATTGGTAAGAAACTAGACTTGGGATCTGGTTGAGTTTCCTACTGGTAAAAGAGAATTGCAGAATAAATGGGTTTATAGTTTGAAGGAAGAAGATGGAGGCAAGAAGCGGTACAAGGCTAGACATGTTGTAAAGGGGTATGAACAAAAGAAAGGTATAGATTTTGATGAAATAGTTTTTCCTGTTGTTAAAATGACTTCAATTTGAACTATTTAAAGTCTAGTGGTAGTAGAATATTTGCATCTTGAACAGTTAGAGGTAAAAACAACCATTCTCTCTGGGGATTTGGAGGAAGAGATTTATATGCAACAACCACAGGGGTATGAGGTCAAAGGGAAGGAGAATTTAGTTTGTAGATTGAAGAAGAGTTTGTATGGCCTGAAGTAAGCTCGAAGGTAGTGGTATTTAAAATTTGATAAGTTTATGACAAAACATGGTTATAATAGATGCCATTTTAACCACTGTGTTTATTTCAAGAGGCTAGATAATGGAAGATATATTATCCTGTTATTATATGTGGATGACAAGTTTGTTACAGGGTCTAACATACATAATATAAATGTGCTCAAAAGCAAACTATATAAATCATTTGCAATGAAGTATTTGGGTGTTGCAAAGAAAATCCTTGGTATGAGAATAACAAGAGACAAGAAAAATCACAAATTGACATTGTCTCAAGGTGAGTACATAGAAAAGGTGTTGGGGAGGTTTAGAATGCAGAATGCAAAACCAGTTAGTACACCTTTGGCCAAACATTTCAAACTAAGTAAGGATATGTGTCCCAAGACATAAGAAGAGATAAAATACATGTCCAAGGTTCCCTATTCATCAACAGTTGGCAGCTTGATGTATGCCATGGTGTGCACAAGACCAGATATTGCACATGCAGTGGGAGTTGTGAGAAGGTATATGAAAAATCCAGGTAAAGAGCATTGTAAAACAGTACAGTGGATTCTCAGGTATTTGAGAGGTACCACTTCTCATGCATTATGTTTTGGAGGTTCAGACACTGTTCTACAAGGATATGTTAATGCATATATGGTAGGTGATAACGATAACATGAGGAGAACCATAGGGTAGGTAGAACAACATTAAGTTGGATTTCAAAATTGCAAAATGTTGTTGCACTTTGAACAATAGAATCAGAGTATGTTGTTGCTACAGAGGCTAGTATAGAGATGATTCGGTTGCGGAGGTTCATAGAGAAATTGAGTAAGAAGCGGTAGAATATAAGGTTGTACAATGACATCCAAAGTGCCATTCATCTTGCAAATAACTTAGCCTTTCATTCAAATATTAAACATATACATCTGAAGGACCATTTCATAAGATCCGTTCTAGAAGATGAACTTTTAAAGTTGGAAAAGATACATACTAGTCAGAATCCTGTAGACATGTTGACGAAAGTAGTAACAAGAGAGAAACTGAGTTCCTTCTCGGTTTTAGTTGGCCTTCAAGCATGAATGTTAAGAAGAGAAATATTCCTAGTCCAACGTTCAGAGCATAGTCTAGTAAATGCAACAACGGTGGAGTTGTTGTGATTAATCTCCAAGTGGGAGAGTGTTGGTTGTGGAGCTTGATCTTCATGATTCAGAGATGTTATGTTAGTCATGTTTGGATCCCAACACTCGTTTAGGGGATGTGGGGGGGATCCCTCCCCACTATAGTCATCAGGGGGGTCTAGGGGGCAGTGCCCCCTAGAAAAAATTTAGGGAAAATTCCTTGTAAAATGTTGTAATTTCAAAGTCATGACTTGGTCAATAATGGGTGATTTATGAGCCCATGGTTTTGGGAAGCTCGCCGCATTTTCCCATGGTATTCCGTTTGTAAAAGGAAGACATTATAATATGGTTATGTATTGTATTGAAGCATTGTAAAATCAATCTCCGTGATTGTGAGAGAGAGACTATGAGAGAGTGAAGAGGAAGTGCAGCGGGGTTGTTGCGGGTTGTATCCCTTCATTTTGTTGGATGGTATAATAAAATGATTGATAATTCCTGCGTGGACGTATCCCATCTTGGGTGAACAATGCTATATTTGGTGTCTCTCTTGTAATGTGTTTTATATTTGCATATTTTTTATTGTTATTGTTATTGCTCTGCGATCCTTTTTTTCTAACAATAAGTGTTGTCGATCAATAAGGGAGTGTAATTTTCTTGCTTCTCCTGCAAATCTCCAAGTATATTCCTAATCCACACAATGTCCCTTATTACTTCTGTAGCTGCCACATATTCTTCTTCAGTTGTTGAATCTGCTGGAACTGATTGTTTGCGTGATCTCCAGGAAATAGTTGTTGATGCAAGACTCATTGTGTATCTAGAAGTGGACACTCCTATCTCTTTGTCATAATTGAAGTCATAATAAGTGTACCTAATGTTTTTGAAGTCTTCTACCTTAGTGTACTTGAGTCCAATATTTTGAGTCCCCTTCAAGTACCTTAAAACTATTTTTTGCAGCAAACCAATGTCCTTCACAAGGTTTGTGCAAGTATATGGAAATAATACCAACAACATAAGAAATATTTGGCCTAGTATTGGTAAGGTTGATAAGTCTTACTACAAGTTTTCGGTACTTTGTCACATCCTCAAATTATTTTCCTTCACTTGATGTGAGCTTCAACTTGTGTTCCATTGGAGTTGATAGAGGGTTGCATTCTGTCATGGAGAATTGGTTCAACAATTCTCCAACATAATTTTTTTCTAAGATATGAATATGTACTTAGGATGTTGAGTCACTTCAATTCCCAAGTAGTATTGAAGATGCCCCAAATTAGTCATTTCAAAACATTTCTTCAATTTTTATTATTATTATGGATGATATATAATATTCATTGTTCCTTGTCATCAAAAGGTCATCTATATATACCACAAGAAATACAATTGATCTTCTGAATTTCTTCACAAACAATGTTGCATCATTAATATTATAATGCTTGAAATTTAGCTTTAGAAGATGCTCGGTCAGCTTTTCATATCATGCTTATGGTGCTTTTTTAGGCCATATAAGGATTTGATAAGTTTGGATACCTTGTTTTCATGTCCCTTCACAACAAAACCTTATGGTTAAGACATGAATACATTTTCTTTCAAGTAGCCATTCAAGAAAGTAGTTTTACATCCATTTGGTGGACTTTCCACCCATTTTGTGTTGCCATAGAGAGCAAAGTGTGGATGGTAGCCCATTTTATTGTGGGAAGAATGTTTCTTCATAGTCAACTCCTTATTGTTGTGCAATATAGCCTTTCTCCATAAGCCTCGCTTTGTGTTTGTCAAGCGAGCCATCTGATTTGTATTTGTTCGTGTATAACCACTTGGAACCAATTGGTTTGGTTGCAACTGGAGTGTCCAAACAACTTCCAGGTTCCATTCTTTATGAGTGCATCATATTGCAACCAATTGGTTTGGTTCCAACTGGAGTGTCAAACAACTTCCAGGTTCCATTATTTATGAGTGCATCATATTCATTTTGGATAGATTCTTTCAATTCATCACATGTAACAACTTCTATAAAGGAAGTTGGTTCAAAGTTAGGAGATAAATTCAATTCACAATCAAATGAGACATCCATG
The DNA here is from genome assembly GCA_001517045.1 of Pseudotsuga menziesii. Classification (NCBI taxonomy): domain Eukaryota; kingdom Viridiplantae; phylum Streptophyta; class Pinopsida; order Pinales; family Pinaceae; genus Pseudotsuga; species Pseudotsuga menziesii. The sequence goes on along the minus strand of LPNX011040810.1, from coordinate 241,155 downwards.
TCATCACTTGAGTTATATACTTCTCCTCCATCATCTTGTCCTATTGAGTTTCTTGATCTTGTCTTTCCAACTTCATTTGGATGGACACTTTCAAGTGTCTTTATGGCCCATTTCAAAATCTTCTTTGATGGTCCAGGTTGATTAGCTGGAGGGCGGCTACATTCTCTTCAAGGATGAATCTTCCAATCCTCTCAATAGCATAATTGAGTTTAGGTGAAGTGGTAGGAACTTCTTCTTCAGGAGGGGGTGTTGGTGCTTCAAAAGGAAATTCCAAAGTTTGATCCTGATCTAATATCGGGATTCCCCCTTCAAGATTTGAAATTTCATTATCAAATTCATAATATGTCTTTAGATGGGAATACCTTCCCAAACGATCAAGTTGTATTTTAATAGACTTGTCATTTTTATTAGTTTCATGAAAAATGACATCTATGGAAACAACAAATATTTTGTTTACCTCATCATAGAGATGACATTCCTTGGAAGTGTCTGAATATCCCAAGAAAATGCATCTTCGACTTCTAGCACCAAGTTTATTTCTTTGCTCCTTTGGTATCAAGGAATAACAAGTGGAACCAAAAAATATGAGATGCCTAACCAAAGGAAGGTGTCCAAACCACGATTCATGTGGATTCTTGTCTTCAAGAGCATGAGATGGACTTCTATTTCTCAAAAATGTTGCACATACTATTGCATCACTCCAAAACATCATTTTCACATTCTTGAAAAACATCATTGATCTTTCCGTATTCAATAATGTTCTATTCATCCTTTATGCTACACCATTTTGTTGAGGATTAAAAGGAACCAAAGTTTTATGTGTAATCCCATGTTTGGAAAGATAATTTTCAAATTCATTAGAGGTGTATCCTTTACAATTATCATAATGGAATTTACCAATACATGCTTGTGCTTGATTCTCTATCCACGCATGAAAGTTCTTGAATGTTTGAAATGCTTCAAACTTTGTCTTCAATAAATATACCCAACACATTCTTGAATATTCATCAACAAAGGTCATGAGGTACTTATTACCATTTGCAGAAGGAATTGGCATGGGGCCACATAAATCATAATGATCCAGTTCTAACTTTCTACATGCTTTGAATTTAGACTCTTTGCAACAACTATAAAATAAAATATTATTTAGATTAGTTAATTATCTTATGAAATGGTGTAACCCTTCAGTTTACACGCTCAAAGCCTATAAAGGCGAGATTCCCTTGTAATTATTAAATCATCCAATATATTGTTATTATTCATATTCATTATTAAAAATGATAGTCGGATTCGACTAAAGGACAACCAGATTCAGTTGCTCCATTTGGTATCAGAGCGGATTAGCTCCTGCACTTTGAGCTCGGACTCGGCTCATCAATCCTTAGTTGAACTCGAACTAGGCTCATCAATTCTCAATTCCTCCACTGCTCCATTTCACCCATACCTCCCACGTTGCTCCCTCTCCGATCCTCTCTCTCTTCCACGCGACATTCTATAGACCCACACCCACACCTTTGCACTCCCCTTCGCTATGCTCTTCCATAACCCACGACCCTCCACGCTCCCCAAACCCCACTCTTCCACTCCACACGACCCACGCTCCAGCCCTTAATCTTCCACATCTCGCGCCCACTCTGTCCGTATCTAATTGACTAGCCCTCAACGCTTCAAATCCTCTTACTGCGCCCGCTCCTCACCCTTCTCCTCGCGCTTCCTACACGATCCACCCCCATCTTCTCTTCTCCCATCCCCGCTCCTCTGCCCACACTCCACGTCACTGAATCCACCTCCTTTAAGCTCCTCGCTGCCATTCTATTCCACCTCCGCTGCACCAGCACCGCTGCCCCTCCTTTGCTCGTGCTCCATCCCCCATCTGCGCAGTTCCTCCTCCACCGATCCACTCCTCCCCCACCGCCCGACTTCCTCTGTGTCGTCCTGCCCTCTGCGCGTCCTCCTCTCCACAGGTTTCTTCCTACACCCATTTCTCCTCTGCTTCCACCGCCATCGCTCCACTTCCACGACCTGCACAAACAAAAACAAAAAAATTAAATATTATAATATATAAATAATATTTATTTCAAAATATTATAATATAAAATTATTATAATATTTAATGTGTTTTATTATATTTAAAACAAAAGAATAATATAAAGGTTTCATTATATAATAATTAATATATAATTAATTATTATTCTTTTAAACTTGTTTAAAGAAAAAAAAAGCTATATACAAAAGAAAATATAGTTTATGAAAAAATATAATAATAATAATATTAATTAATTAATTAATTAATATATTATTATTCAATTCACCTCAAAAGCCAAAATAGCGCCGAAATACACACCTCCGTATACAAGGTCCAAGACCATGGAGGCACTGAAAGAGAAGATCGAAAAAATGGAGAAGGACATAAAGTCCATTGTCACTAACCAAGAAGGCTTGAAGGAAAAGATGCAAATTAACAATATATTACTGAAAGACGAGCTTGTTTTGGTACTAGAAAGAAGGCTTGATGACAAACTTGACATCCTGAACGAAAAAAAAAGACGTGGATGACAAAATGAGTACTGTGATGCAAAACATAAACACCTCAACACAGAGCATGAGCACCATGATGCAGAACCATAATACATTAATCGAGATGTTGCAAAGGCTCATACCCAGTCCGGGCCAAGTCAACGGTCCACACATGCGAGATGCCTCATTTCATGTTGCCACCTAGGAAACACTCGTAAAGAATCAAGAAGAATTGAAAAAAGAAATAAAGATTAACAATGCGACGCTTAAGCAAGAGATAGAAACACAAGTACTGCCAGATATGGAGGCATGATTAAACAACAAAATAGACGCTATAAGTAAAATAGTAGAGAAAAGAAAAACTAAAATTCACCGCCAATAATGAAGCAATTCAGATATGTCACTTTCATCGTCTAGTAGTTCCAAGCCACCATCAAACCATAAGGCAAAAGGAAATCAATGTCGTCCTTACAAAGTGCACCCACCTAAGGCAAAAAATAGAGTTGTCAAAATACAATGGGAGTGAAGACCAATGCGTTGCTTGGCTAAACAAAGCAGAAGAATACTTCGACATTTACAACATTCAATCTGACGAGGAGAAGGTGAAATATGAGTCAATGCATATGGAAGGGTACGCCTATAATTGGTACTTATGGTGGAAGAGAGATAATTTTACCTACACCTGGAACTTGTTCAAAAATGATTTTTTGAATAGGTTTCAAGGAATCAAAGAAGATGATTTTTTCACTAAACTTACCAAACTACAACAAGTCAGAAACGTTGAGGAATTCACACATCAGTGGGAATCCTTATCGACACAAGTATTTGGGTTGTCTGACAAGCAAAAACTCGAAACCTATTTAGGGGGTCTTAAACCATACCTCCAAAAAGATTTAAAGTTGCATGACACACCTAACGTAGAAGTGGCAAGACATAAAGCAAAAGCCGCAGAATGCAAATTGGAAGGAATTAAAACAAGAGGCGATAACCATTATCGGCAAGAAAAAGAGACACAATGTAGGTACTGTGCAGATACTTGGTCACCTGGTCATCAATGACACAAACCTCCATCATATGCCTATGAAATGGAAAATAGATCGAAGTCATCTAACAGTTATGCTGATAATAGAAAAAAGAAGAAAAACATATGTCGTCGATGCGGTGAGTCCAAATGTAGGAACAATGAGAAAATACAGTGCAAAATCATCCACGAAAAGGAAATGCAAGTCTCTGCACAAGAGACCTCGTCCGATTCTAATACTGACACCGAGTCAGAATGAAGAATAACACTAGGAAAATACTTAAGCTTTGAGGACAAAGCTTCCTTAAAGGAAGTGGCAATGCAACAACTATAAAATAAAATATTATTTAGATTAGTTAATTATCTTATGAAAGGGTGTAACCCTTCAGTTTACATGCTCAAAGCCTATAAAGGTGAGCTTCCCTTGTAGTTATTAAATCATCCAATATATTGTTATTATTCATATTCATTATTAAAATGATAGTAGGATTCGACTAACGGACAACCGGATTCGGTTGCTCCACTCGTGAAAGTGCTTCTTACTATGTTTGCATAGTATGCATGCATCACATTTGTTTCTATGTTTAGGAATAGTAGGAAAACCTCTATACACCATTCTTTCTTAACAAACAAAGATTGTTATAATTCAAGTGACCAAATGTTTCATGCCACAATAAATTAAATGACAGATTACATTCTTCAAGCTGAGACATATAGGAAAAGTTTTGAGCTGTTACATAGCCCTTCAACTTCAACGGTTTTCTATTTTCATACCCGGTAATGATGACCTTGTTGTCAGAGGACTTCCTTATTTCTACAATTCCATTAAACATTTGGATGGAATGGCCTTGCTGTCAAATATGCACCAAGTACAATAAGCTTTCCTACAACTCTAGAAGATAGAGAACATTCTTTAATACAAAATTGGGGAAACTAGGCAGCTTGATCCTTATTGAACCAATTCCCCTTAGTATGAGGCTAGATTTGTCTGCAAAATATACTATGCCATTTTCAATGCCGTTCAGTTCTTTAAAACAATCTTTTATAAAACTCATATGAGAAGTTGCATCAAGTAGCCAACATTATTTGTAAGATGAAAGAGAAGTTATTTCATTAATACCAAGATTAATGTGTGCAACTATATAATGAGTTGAATCAAGGTATCACTAGCCTCTTGATTATTATTATTCTTGTATTCTTTATTCTAATTCTGTCTTCTTTTGATGGACTCCCAAGGATCCCAACACTAATATTCTTCATTTCCATTCTTTTCACAACGCTTGCACTTTAGATATGATCTTTTTCTTTAGTTGTTCCTACCCCCTCTGCCTCTGAAATTTCTTCTTCCTCGTCCTCTCTTGCTGGTATCTTTCTTGGAAGTGTATTTGGGATGATTCTTTGCTTTCTGAGCAAAACGAAGGGACTCTCCAGCATGATCACTTTATTTATTTCCAAAGGCTTTCTCTCTGTCTCCAATATTTTCTACCGGGGTGTCAAAGGTGAGGTATTTGAACTTGTCGCTTGCTTGCAGGGACTCAAGGTATTTAGAGTGATTTGAATAAAGTGACTTTAAAAATGTTGTAAGTGGAAGGTCAGGTTTCATACCAGATGCTTGGATCTTATCCATGTTTTCTCTAATCTTATATGTAGCCAACATAGGATCATTGTCTTTTACTATCAAACTAAATAAGTTTAACATTAACTGAATTATCTCCATCTTGGAGTGTGAGTCATACAAATATTTTAGGTCTTTAATGCTTCCAAACAATATTTTATAGGCAAAATATGTTGGCTCATCTCGTGCTCACCTCTTCACCGATAGTGATAATGATCATAGATAAAGCTTTCTTGTCTCTGGACTGCCAAATAACAAGTTATTTCTTTGATGTAGGAGGCTTTGGAACAATGGTTATGACTGTATCAATCTCTGTCTGATTAGTCATTCCTTCACAAAACCTGTCCCATAGGTCATTGTATATGAAGGTGGATTTGACCTTTCTAGACCATTATGGATACATGTCCTTGTCATTGAGGACAACACCAACAATATATTCCAAAGAGTGCATCTCTAATATGGAACCTGCAACTTACAAAATATTTGAAAAGAAATGGGATGCACGATTAAGTTCCTTCTCCTTTACAATTTACAAAATGATTATGTATCTTTAAGAAATTCTATAACCCTATCTAAACAATTCTGCTGCTATATATCACCTTTCCTAGAAAGGTATTAAATACATATTTCATTTCAAATCTACATTAAATTTCATCTTTAGTGAAGATTTGAACAATACAATAATATATCAATCTTGCAGACTTAATTTACATAGACTAAGGCAGGCCGAGATCCAACAGAATGATTGCAAAGTAACAACCTTCCAATTGCATGATCATTCTCAAACTTTTCTTACACTGAAAGATCTCTACGCAAATATAGATCAATCTCGATAATGCACACTCATTGTAGCTGAATGCAAGAAGGTCAGGTCTCAGATTCAATCATTCAATATTCAATGCGATCAACACCAACACTGTGGCCAATATTAGTTTAAGGAAGTCACAACACTCTTCTTATACTAAGGGTATGGTCACATTCTCAGGTTCAAAAGTGCAACTTCAATTCATATAAGAGGAAGCAACAATTACAGACTTATATTCTCCAATATTGCGACTTCAATAACACATTCACATCAGTCATGGACTCATACACAACATATATTATTTCTCCATTGAGTCAAATACACATCGATCATAACTCATACAACAAGTTGTGTCATACACACTTCACACACATGGAAAATATTTGTAGAACTCCCACTCAATATCCAACGCACATAATTAGGTTTTGTGTTGTCCAATGGTCACAAATAATTAGAGCAACAATATGTTACCTCCATAGACTGAATAACGGCGCGAGTCTTCACAAATGTATGTTCTCCACTAGAAATATCTAGTCACCAATATTCAAAGAGCTCGCATCAACAATAAGACTTCAATAAATTCAGTCTTCAATAGATTCAGTCTTCAATAGATTCTCGACTTTGAATACTGAGATCTCCTCTTGGATGGGCGCAACACTTAGTCTTCCATAGCAGCTCTCAAAACAAACCTTCATATGAAATCACAACTCACACAACATGATTTCACATACATCATGTGGATTTTTCCATTCTCAAGGATAAAACACACAAATTCTACAATGAAGATGATATGGATGGAGGGGGAGTGTAGATGCTTGCACAACTCTCTCAATGCAAGCATGGAGAATATTTGAGCATGAAGTGGATTGGGAGAACAATGGGAATATGAGTAGTATCATAATGGGAGCATCGAGTATGGAAATGATAAGGTGAAAATTAAATGCAACTTAAACACATTTAGGGTTAAGTAATAATCCAACCGTTTAGGTAGTCAGATTATGCAACAAATTTAGGGAGTAAATAACACAACTGTTATAAAAAATTTAGAATCTCTCATACCTCAAATTAGACTCGTTGCAGAATAATACACATAATTTGTGGCACACAAGCGAGCAAGAGAAACACATGCAGAGGAAGACTGACAGGGCGAGAATCCTGAAATAAATATGGTAGAGGGCAGAACGGAGGTTTGGCAAGCAGACTGCCAAGAATGAAATGCAACATGCATGAGATATGGCAGGGATCAGCTNAGAGGAAGACTGACAGGGCGAGAATCCTGAAATAAATATGGTAGAGGGCAGAACGGAGGTTTGGCAAGCAGACTGCCAAGAATGAAATGCAACATGCATGAGATATGGCAGGTATCAGCTCTGATACCACTGTAGGATTTAATAACTCTCGATTCGTTGTATTACTTGGAAAATTCCTTTATTTATAAATTGCATATGGTGGTTTCTCTTCATCTTCCAATCAACGTTTTTGAGTGGACACTCCACCCATCTTCAGGATCAAAGGAAGCCTGTGTGGAAAGAAAAAGGACAGATGCATTAAATAGAATGAGAAGAGAGAGTTAAGCATTTGTGTCATAATGGATAAGGGTAAAAATTAGTCGTTAGGGTTTAGGAACTAGAAAATACATATTAAAATAAAATAAGGAAATTCTATAAGGAGAAAGTTAGGTAAAAGATTAATAATTAATAATTAAATAAAATGATATAATGATATAAATAATTTTAAATGGAAGAAAAATGGTTAAATGGGTTGGTAAAACTATATGCTAAACAATGTTCTAAGACACAGGAAGAAATAAAGTGCATGGAACATGTGCCCTATGCTAGTGATGTAGGTAGTTTGATGTATGATATAGTCTATACCTCGACCATATATTTCCCATGAAATGAGAGTATTGAGCAAGTACATGTTAACACCCGGAAAAGAGCACTGGACCACAGGCAAGAGAATATTTAGGTACCTTTGTGGCATCACAAATTATGCATTATGTTATGAAGGGGGACCTGAGAACAACAAGGAAATCAATTTAAATGGTTTTGTCGACTCTGAATAGGATGGAGATGTCGACTATAGACGGTTGACCTATGTATATATTTTCAATTTATTTAGTGGAGTAGTCAGTTGGATGAGTAGGAGGCACGTGATCATTGCACTGTCAACTACTAAGGTTGGATACATGGTAACTACTCATGAAAGCAAGGAGGTGATTTGGTTGCAAAAATTATGTTCAGAGGTTGGGTTTGGTTAGCATGTTGTTAGGTTGGATTGTGATAGTCAAAGTGAAATCTTCTTGGCAAAGAACCTAGTATATCATCAAAGGCAAAGAATATTAATGTACAATACCATTTTTGTGAGAGAAATGGTGGAAAACGAGAAAGTGTTGTTGAAAAAGGAAGACATTGTGAAGAACATTATAGACTCATTGACCAAGTCTATAAGCATTAAAAGGTTTACTTGGTATAGGGATCATGGGCTTGTTAACCATGCTTAAGTGAATTGATGATATGAAATCTCATATGTGTGCAAAGAAGACAACAAGTGGGAGAATGTTGGGTGTGTTATATTCTTTGCATGTAAATCGACGGACGAAGTCAATAGTTGACTGGTTAACAGGTTGACTAGAGTTGGAAGCCAACAGATGGTGGAAGTATGGTTGAATGGCCAATTGGAATAGTTGGTTGGTTTATGATCACAATTGGTCGACATGAAGTCAATGAACATCAAATAAACTAGAAGCTAAACAAGCTATTGGCAAAGGTTTCCCTAATCAAGTCGACTGGAACAAAATAATTAAAAGTGGTTAGGAAGTTATGGATCACCATTATTGAGCAGTTGGTTGTAACTAACTTGGGTGCCATGAGCTAGTGTGTGAATTGCATCTATAAATAAGATGTAATGCCTATGTAATGAAAGGAGAGGGAAGTTAAGTGTGATTTCTATCAATCAGATCACTTTTGTAAACAATGTTATGAGAGTGCTGCGAAGAGATCTGTGGTAAAGGTCATTGGTTTGTTGGTTTTCCTCTGTAGAGGGGATTGAATAATTTCTGCGAACGGTGTGAATGTGTTGTGTGCTATTGCTTTATGTATGATTGTGTTTAACTATACAAATCATATGCATCACTCCTATAAGAGGTAATAGAATCTGACAATTACAACTAAAAAAATGAAATGTGGCCTCTTGTTAAAGAGACAATCTTGAACTATTGTAGGAAAAACAATGTCAAGGATGCAATATGGTGCATTTCAATAGTGCAATCCTTTTATGAAGAAGTTAAGATGAACAACTATTTTTGATACTTAAATTTGACTTATAAGCCACGATCTTTGAGGGAAGATTGTAATTTTGTAAAGCAGTATACTCAAGTCAATTTTTTATCTTTTTGTTTGTTTAAATGCACATAGTGACTTATCCTTTGGAGTGTAAAAAAGACATATCATAATGTATATTTTGATTTGTAATGTGTTTCTTATACGTATAAGGCTCACTACACGTTCCCTTGCTAAGATGTGTGACTAATGAAAAATAGAAAAGAAACCAAATAAAATGTTTAATGGAAGCATGGGTTTTTCATTATATATTACAATACTCAAGGTATATAATCATCAATTTCTTCATGATATATATATAATTGAGAGAAAAAACTATACATATTTCCATTACCTAAAATAAAAGAGCAACATATATATAATAATGAAAGGCATTAAGGTCTTCCCATATTTAAAAAACTTTAAGAAAACATTCACAGTATTATGATATGAAAATACATTAAAACAACTAACATAAATAGTTTTTTTTTTTGTAAACTAGGGTAGATCCTTCTCTTTCCAAACCAAAAAAAGATAATTGTTCACAACCATAAGTTAGCCCTCCCAACAAAGGGAAAACATGCCCAAAAATTTAAGAAATTGAACCCTCCCAACAAAGGGAAAACATTTCCAACTTCCTAAAAAGGAGGTCTAAAACAGTCTGCCTCTAAAGGAGACTAAACTAAACCATTTACAAACTGATTTTGAGAGAGTAATTATACTTTTGTCTTTCATAAAAATGGAAATGAAAGGAAGGAAACATACAAAATATACTACACAGAGTAGTAGCAGAGATTAATCAGCAGCATGATTGACTCCAGGGCTTGCCCGAGCTTCGAAATCGGAGTTGAGACTGATGCCCAAGTGGGAGGCAATTTGATAAACATGCGTTGTAATCTCATCTAGTTGGAGGAGAATAGCTTGGTGAGCCTCCCTACTTCGCAACGAGACATTTTTCATCAGGATTTTTTGGTGCTGTCTATATCCAGAGATTTCATATATAGGGCCATTCGTCCCCGAGGGTATCCAGGTTCAGGGAGGAGGGATTCAAATTCTTTAGGAACCTCATCATCTGGAGTGCACTACCTGGAGATTCTAGCTTGCACCTTGACCACCTCAATTTCCTCCTTCATGTCCTTGGGAGTCTGTACGTTGTAGATCTGGGTTATTCTGACCACATTCTTCATTGTTCTAGACTGGGTGGCAGGGGGAGGGGCAGAAGTACCAGCCTCCTTAGCCTTTCTATGCCTATAAATACTAGGATGCGAAGACATAATGGAGAAGACAGGCGGGGAAGACTCCCAAAGGATGTAGACCCAAGAAAACGTAGACACTGACAATCGTGGAATAGGATAATCTAGAGCCAAAAGGGATGAGGAATGTGTAGATAGGCGCACAGGAGGAATAAGGTTGAGAGGGATGCGAAGTCGAGCAAAGGCTAAAAGTTGGGTAAGCATCCAGGGACGGGATGAGGGGAGCCACAGGAGGTGCTCCATAGACACTAGATTCGACCACTAGAAAGCAAAATCCCAAAAATTGCAGACTACCAATGTAATCCAACATAGCAAACGATGACTAAATGTATACAGGCTTACCATAATTATTTCCAGTGGAATGAGAGAATTAGAGCTCCGGATGATGTCCTTCTGGGTACCCGATATCATTTTTGGAGGTGGGAAAATCTGCGTTCACACTAGCATCATTACCCTGAATGCCATATTTAGCCACTGTCCTTGAAAAATAATGATTTTCCTCCGTGATTGCTTCACTGCCTATATTTGAGGTTGTGCGAGATAGATGTGACGTGGGGGTTGAGAGGTGGTGGCATGAGGCTCGACCATGTGCCTCTCATGCCCTTCCCCATTTTCGCTCCTAATCACCCACCGCGGGGAAACATAAATAGTTATATAATCTCGATCAATATAATTATTTTTCCAATGAAAACTTTGAGCGGAAACCTAGGGGTTGCTTCCTCACATTTGTGGATGTCATCCCTAATAAAATTGTCACTGTAAACTGCTATGAAGTATCTAGGGTGATTTGAACTAAGCACATGTTGGTACAAAACTAACCAAACATATAACAATATAAGGAACAATCATGTTAGCTAACCCCTTGAGTTTCAAATGTTTGGAAACATCTCATCTCATGCTTGGTGCTTAAGTGAGGGTTAGATTGTTGGTACCTTGCCATCCCTAATAAATTCGCAAGGGGAAAAAATGTCACAAGTGGGATTTGAGCCTAGATGGGGATGATAAAGTATTCTCCACTCAACCACCCAAGCTAGACCCATTTAACCAACATTTATACATAGAATTTCCATCCTAGAAAAGCACATCCCCCCTGGTGTTTTACAAAAGCCTTTCTAGATTCCCTTAAAATCCCAAAAGTGATTTCTTCCCCATGTCTAACCAAAGCTATCACAATATTGATTCAATGAGATTTTAGCCCTTAAGCATGATAAGAGACTAACATAGGCCAACCTAGTCCCAATTTGAAGGTTACTAGTGGAATTCAATTGTAGTTTAGCAACATGCCCAGGGGTTTAAAAATTAAGTGATAAAGAGTAGGTTATTTATATCCATGGACAAAAACCTTATGTATATAAGAATCCACATAATTATACTAGTTAAAAGTTGACTCAATAGACCTGCATAAGAGTTGCATATCTAATTCATACCCTTAGCTCCAACCCTAATCAATCCTCATAAATGCCCTCAATTGTTAAGTAACAATAGTTATTCCCCGAAACAATGTATGTCCTCCAAAATTCCATCTAAAATTTTATATAAAACTATTAAACTAAACTACAAAAGAATGAATAATCACATCAATGTCTTTTATTGCCTTTCTAACTTTTTGCTTTGGCTGTGTGCTTTAGTGTTGGCCCTAGGAAAATATATGCAGAATTCGGCCAAAATTATGCTTGGAAATATGAAGAGTCTGTTCCCGCGACAGAAGTAGTTGGGGAAGAAAATTTGCGACAGAAGTAGCCATGAGAGAAGAATCTGTGACAGAAGAGAAGATATGAAGAGAGAAGTTGCGACAGAAGAAGAGTACATTGGTTGAAATGGACAGCTCGATCGATCGTGGGTAAGAAGTAAGTTAGAATAGTGCATGCTTTAGGAATAAAACAACTTTGTATTTTTGGGACGATAGTGCCTAATGCCAGTGACTGAATGTACAAAAATAGGAATGACAACCTGATGCCTAATGGAATAGAGTCAGTTGATTATGACATTAAAGAGCTTATAAAAGAGAGAAACCAAGCTGTGTGTGGGTTGGTCTCTAGGTCTTCACTAGATCCTGTCTTAGTAGAGTTGAAGAGTTGTAGATAAGAGAGTTGATCCAAGCTGCGTGTAGATCGAAAGTAGAGTGAAGGAGAGGAAACTTCAGAGGTTAAATACTATAGAGCATGAGAGGAGAGAATTTTGTATAGATTGTAGAGAAGATCTAGAAAAGAGTCTGCAAGCTAAGTGCGAAAATGAAAGGTGCCATATATTTCTCAGGCCCTAGGAAAAGATAGGCAGAATTCAACCAGGATAATGCTCGGGAATATGAAGAGTCTAGTTGCACGACATAAGAGTCTGCAATGGAAAGAAGAGCTGTGATAGAAGCAGCCAAGGAAGAAAAGCTGTGACATAAGAAATAGTGGGAGAAGAATTTTCGACATTAGAGAAGCTGCGAAGAAAGAAATTGTGACAAAAGGAACCATGACATAAGAAGAGTATAGGGGTTGAAAAGGACAGCTCGATCGATCACCGGTAAGAAGTTAGGTAGAATAACACATGCTTTGGGAATAAATCATCTTTGTATTTTTGGGTTGATAGTGCCTACTGTCAGTGTAACTAAATGTGCAAAAATATGAATGAAATCCTAGCAGTTAACATAATAGAGTCGAATGATTATGTCATGTAATATCCTATACAAAGAGATAACCCAAGCTATGTGCGGGTTGGTCTCTAGGTCTCTGCCGTCTTAGCAGAGTTGAATAGTTGTAGAGTTGTAGAGAAGAGAGTCGATCCAGGATGCTTGCAGATCGACAGTAGAGTGAAGGAGAGGAAACTTCAAAGATCAAATACTAGAGAGAATGAGAGGAGATAAGTATGTATAGATTGTAGAGAATATCTAGAAAATATTCTGCAAGCTGAGTGCGTAGATGAAAGGTGCCATATATTTCTCATGCCAGATGAAGAGCACCTTTGTGGTTTTTCCCAGATGTGTTTCCAAGTTAAATGTTGTCTCTATGTGTATTTGATGAGTATGATTATGTTAAATGAATGTGTGTTGTTAACAAGTAGGTCTGAATAGATTGACTAACATTTGTTTATGAATGAGTTCTTAGATGCATGTGTCGCACTGTTGATAGATAGAATCTGTGCTAAAGCTTTATATTATTGTTGTAATCTCTGTCGATGGATTAGTAGAGTAATATCTTTAATGAACACGATAAGATTAAGAAATACAACCCCCAACTTTGTTCGAGTGAGTTAGTAAGGCGTCATTAGAGAAGAAATCCCCACCCAACTGCAGAAACCTGGTTCTGGTAGTTACCCATAGAGATATTTCAGGTGAGAGTGCATGTGCATTGCAAGTGCTCCCAACTGAGCTCTGCTCTATCGGGATGATATCTTGGGCTTTGTTTGTTGACTAAATTGTCATTGATGCCAACTGGTGTGTGTTATTGTGTCTTGGTTCCCCCTGAGGAGCCTCTGTGGGTTGCGTAAGTGTTAGCGTCAAAGGAGACCTTTTGACTTTGTCCAAGCCCAAGTCTGAAGCTCTTGGAGCCCTTGGGACAATTGCAAAAGCCCTCAACAAAAGATTTAAAATTAATATTAAAACAAAATATTAAAATATTTATATTTAATAAATAAAACAACTCCTTATTCAATGGTGTTAACTTTTTTTACCTTTTAATAAAATTTAAAGGTCAAAGTAATTTACATTTTACAAATCTTTTTAAAGATATCTAACTCCTTATTAAATGGTGTTAACCAAAATAAAATTAAAATATTAAATCTAATATTTCTAATTAACCCCTAGTGTCTACCTAAAAAGTTAAAACAATTAAAAATAAAAACAAAAGAAAACAAAAAAGGAGTGACTTCACTTTTTAAAGAAACAAATATAAATAAATAAACAGCCCCCGTAATTAAATGATTTTACCCCATACTTACATGTTTGAGAACCATATAAAATACACTCATTTGTCTAAAAACTAAAAGATGAAAAAAGGAGATTGTGTGGGCTCGATTCTAATCTGCCCTCAGGTTACATTCCTTTTGGAGTTTAAAAACATGAATTTTTCTTTTCACTGGTTGGAGATATCAAGCACTCAGGAAATTTTCTGGAAATTATTCTTTCGCTCGGGATTGAGGATGCCGTTGCGTTTAACAAAGTTCATGATGGTAAATTCGTTGGGCGATGAAGAAGTTTTGTTTTTGGGGCTGAGTGCTGAACTAAGAACTGAAGCCGTGTTTTAATTTTTGACGGAGACAATTTTTTTTGAAGAGCAAGAGACTGAGCTTCAATCTTGTAGCAGAGAATTTTTTAAATTCTTCCCTATCTGTTCCTGGGTAGCAGAACCGTGGAATAGAAGCTTTCAACTCTCCGTCATTGTGGAATCACCCATATTCTGAATTGTGTGGTTTTGCCTGCGTAGAGAAGGGGTTTCAAGATCTGTGGCTCCTGAAGTATTGCGGCAACAGTATGGACCATAATTAGATATATGGAGTGCTGGTGTGATATTATATATTCTTCTCTCAGGCGTGCCTCCATTTTGGGCAGAGACAGAGCAAGGTATATTTGAAGCTATATTTCGTGGAAATAACGATTTTAAAAGTGAACCGTGGCCATCTATTTCTAGTGGTGCAAAAGACCTGGTCAAAAGAATGCTTGAACATGGTCCGTAGAAACTTCTTACGGCTACTGAGTTTTTAAAACATTCATGGATGAAAGAAGATGGTGAGGCACTGGACAAACCAGAAAAGCAGTAAACTAAATTTTGGCTTGAACAGTTCAAGTGTGGACGTTTTTGCAGTGACCAAAACTGTGTTTTCATCTTTGACATACACAGCCCAGCAGTAAGGTAACAAGTATGATCTTGCCTCTGACATACACAGCTCAAGTTCAAGGAATGAGTAAACTGTGTGGGCAGCATGTGCAAAAATAGTGAATGTGGTGTGTGAACAGTTTGCAAACAGCAGTTTGTATTTTCTTGTAATGATACTCTTCCATGCTCTTTGATGAACACTTTGCACTCTCCTATACATGACATACTATATGATGATGATGAAATGATGTGAATATGATCTGATGACGTTCACTCGATGTTTATGATGCTTATACTACATACATGCTACATGATACACTCTATGATGTGATTTTATGATGTTGATGCATTCAAGTGGCAGCAGTAAGAGGTTCTTTTGTAGCAGAGATTCCTTTTCTCTTGAGAAGTTTCTTGTCAGTTTTAAGGAACCCAAAGTCCTATGTTAGCTGAACCATATTACAGTATACTAGACAGCAGTTTGAAGAAACCAATTTGCAGCAGTCCAAATTTGAAGAAGTCAACAGTTATTGTTTGTGATTGACTATGAGGCTGAAAGCCTAGAACCTTTGTGATGAAGTCTGTGTTAATGCTGAACTATGGTGAACTTGACAAATGATAAAATGCTCACAATGACATGATTTGATAGTGTTGAATATACAATGATATGGAGTGATATGTTTCCTGAGATATGCTTGATAATTCTCACACATTTTCAGTGATAAGTACAGTACAGTCCAAGGTATGTTGGTATGGTGATATGTATGCTGTAAAGTGATGATACACTCTTACATTCTATGATGACAATGATATGATGCTACATGGTATGATGCTTGCTTTGGTGTGATGACACACTTCTATGCACTATGATGTGTACATATTACATGGTGATGATGAGTGCACATACTTGATGATGATACATGTCTTCACTTGATATGATGATGCACACACTCCTTGACACATGCTATGATATGATGCGGTGATGCTCTACTATACTTTATCACGGTGCATGCCTTGTGTTCAGCATAAGCAGAGCAGAGTTACATGTTCAGTAATTGTGTATGATGAGAGGTACATGAGAAGTATGTGGCATTGATATCTACAGCAGATTCAGAGATTGGATTGGCACAGGTTGCTTTATGAGCAAGTGGTTTGACTCAGATTGGCTAAGTTGTATGAGTAGTTGGTTTGATTTAGGTGGATAGAGTTTGGTGTGCAAACTCATATTGACTCGGTTGGATGATTGATTGGTACAACATAATTGACAGGTTACTGGTTTAGTTCTAGTGCAGTGATGAGCAAGTGATGAGTTTATGAATAATTATCAGATGATGAGCAATGTGATACAGCAGACGGTGATCAGTTGATGAGCAGTATGATGCAGCAGACAGTGATCAGTGGTTAGTAGTGGCAGTGAATGTGCAGTGTGGTACAGATTGTGCCGTATAGTACATGTGTTGATTAGCAGGTCCGCAGGATCAGTACGGTTGTGGTTCAGTAGTTCAGTGTCTATCTTATTATCAGGGTGGCAGGACGGGGCAAGGAAAGGAGGTCATAGCCTCCTTCCGGTAGAAGCTGGAAAACTAGGGAGTGGCAGCTTCCTTCAGGTTGTAGCCTGTAAATCAGGGGGTCGTAGCCTCCTTCCAGTTGAAGCTGGAAAATTTGAAGTCTTTGTAATAAGAGGGTAGTTGCCTCCTTCTAGTTATTTCTGGAAAGCTATTTTAAAAAGGCTTCCGTGGTTTTTCCCCCAGGACTTGGGTTTCCACGTAAAAATCTTGTGTACTATGTTGCTATGCTTTCTATGTGATGATGATGTTATGATGATGATAAAAATGCTAATGTGACAATGCATAATATTGAATAAGTTGTTGATTATAAAAGTTGAAAAAGTAATAAAGACTGCACACACAAATTCACCCCCCCTCTCTGTGTTCCTGGTATGTTCAACATTGTTGGTGGAAAAAAAAGGGTATGAACCTGGGTCGAAGGGGGAAACTCCAACAAATGGTTCCGTTGATGGGACCTAAAATCATTTTGGTGGGATATGTTTTGGCACCCAACGAAGCCAAAAATTCAAGATTGGGTAGAGTTTAAAGAATTAGAGTTTGCACGGGAAGAAAGTGAAGGATCACGGTTGAATCCAACAAAGTTGTTGGAGCGGTATATTTATACCGATATTCAAGAGATATTCTTTTTGTTGTATGAGTGGTTGTTGAAGCTAGCAACCTAATGAAAAAAATTTCAAGAAAGAGAATTGACATAGTGGAATCCTCACCTTATTCAACGACTGAAGAGTATTAACAACCCTATATATAGGGCTTTGTATATTCATGGGTAGACAATATTTTAGAAGGATACATCACTGAGTTTGTTGTCGACACAATAACATCATATAGTGAGGCAGAAATAAAAAATTTCCAAGGACATAGAGGAAGATACATGACATATTTAAGAATTTGGATAAAGATGCTTGTATGTGAGAAAGGGATCTTGAGAATGGAGTCCGACGAGTAATGAACTGTGCGTGGAGACCTAGGATATGTCATAAGTGAAGTGTGAGAAAAATGTAGCAAAGTAAGATGAGATGTTCCCTAGTGATAGCAGAAGTGAACTAGAAGGTGGACGTCTGAGAAGTGGAAGAGGATTTCAGCCGGGAAAGAGGAGAAGGAACGTGACTAGAAGAGGAAGTTGCAGTACGACCAGAGGAGAATACTACGAGTTGAAATCACCCTTTGACGGAGGTTCTTTTGATGAGGAAGAGGAGTACCACCCTATATATGAAATAGAAGAAGAAGAAGCCCCAGATCCATAGTACTAGTACGACACACCCACAACCCCGCATACATCTATGCAGGTAAGATTCAGAAACTCATCTCCTAGTGGGTTTTTCAATACAAGCAATAATAATTGTGGGAATAACAGACAAGGCAATCCCGCTATAATTTTTTTATTATCCAGTTGTAGCAAGGACCAATAAAATGGTTGGTAAAAATATTAAGTTGTCAATATTCAATGGAAATGGGTTAGAATACCGGAAACAACATTGGTTTCTATGATTAGCCATGTGGATCATGCAACAAATTCAATCTGAGGCCATAAAGAGGGCTCAAATGATCACAACCCTTAGGGGTCGTGCCTTCGATTGGTATATGAATTTCTCTATGGTTCCGACAGGAGTCACATAGAAAACACTTGACAATATTCGAGTAGGACTAAAAGATGAATTCATAAAGCCCAAATTCGAGTCGCGGTGTATTACATATATTAAAGAGATTAATAAATTATCTACTGAGCCTGTGTGGAGCTTCGGCCAGAGATTTAAGACGTTGATGGCTAAAGTAAGCTTCCACATGTCAGATGTACAACACAAAGAATGGTTCATTGCAACGTTGTTACCGCACATCCAGATTCCTTGATGCAACAAAATATTGTGTCGCAGACTGAAGCTCTAAAGTTGGCCATGAAGCTAGAATCCTCACCTATAGGAGGGATTGGTGAAGGGATGATGCAAATTCAGTCGTAACTAGCCAACCTTACGTTGAAACAAAGGGACACAATAAATGTAACTACCCAACACTCATGAATTGTGTCGTATCGGGAGCACTGAACCTAATAAATACACTAGGGATGCTTTGGTGTAGAATATGCCAGACTACAAGCCATCGGTCGGAAGAGTGTTTGTACCTACAGAAGATTGTAAGTGCATCGTCTAGTTTATATTGTAAATTTGAAAATTAGTAGGCCATGATGAGAAGGATTGCAGACCATTTCAACTATTGCAAGAGAAAATAGTGGACACCTATTTAATGAAGAATGAAGAGTAGATGCAAGTTGAGCGAGTTCAATCTCAATATCCATAAGCTTAGTATCCACATAATCAGTACCCGCAGAAACAATACCCTTAACCTATGGGGGGTGGAAATTTTAGAGGTCGACGAAAAGAAGGAGTATTTGCTCCTGGAAGAGGCCAAATTATATGTTATAATTGTGGGCAACCAGAACATTTTTCCAGGGAATGTGCAAGTCCTACGAAGACATGTTCGTATTGAAAATATTTTGATCATACTGTCGAACAATGTCTGCAGTTGATTGCGAAGTGGCAGGATAGAAATGTGGGAAATACAAACCCTATGTAGAATCCCAACTCGAACCCCATTAAGAATATCCAAAAGATTTATGTTGAGCCGAGGGAACCACATATAATTGTCATAACAAGAGGAGGTTTTACGACTGGAGCAGACCAAGAAACACATCCTGAACAACTGTAGGTGCAAATGACAACACAAAATAAAGTGCCATTCGACATCCAAAATGAAAATGAATTATTCTTGTATGTGTAACCAGAATTTGTCGACAAGAATCAAGAGTCGACTTCTGCTACTACACTACCTTGAAGACCAATAATGGAGATCCCTAAAATATTTGACCAGCTGTTCCGAAAGCAACCGACGAGAAAGGTAAATAAGATTTAAAAAAAAAAAAAATATTTATCGCTAATACAAGATAAATATCTTGTTGCAGAATTGACAAATCTAATAGAAGAACCTCAAGAGCAAGTGCGACCAAACATAAGGGTTAATCATGTGGGAAAAATATTGAATACTGGTCCCGAGTTAAGGATGACTGCCTAGATAGAAGACTACGATATGGACTATATTATTATATACTTGGGCTCTGATGTCAACATTTTGACAAGACAAACATGGGAGAGCACGGGGAAACCTCGACTTGAGTGGTCTCCTATCCATCTCTGATTAACAAATCAATCAAAATTCCTACCTATCGGTCGATTGACTCAAGTTTCCATCGAGGTATAAGGCCTGAGAATGTATGTTGACTTTGAAGTAATCAACATTGTCGATGACAAAAATCTGTATACTACACTTTTGGGAATCAATTGGGCAATTGATAATCAGGCCATCACCAATTTTAAGAAAATAATCTTAACATTTGAAGATTCATAACTAGGGGCGGTCTAACCAATTGATCCACTCAAAGGTCAGAGATACGTTGATCCAGTAAATAGTGAAGGACAAGGAGACTATCTGGACCATATTTATAACATCACATTTTAAGGGATGATTATGTGAATCCAATGGATGATGGAAAGGTTAGTTGGAAGAGTATTAGTTCTTGTACATCGTATTCTGGTGAAGCATTGGAAAACTGGCAAAATCAGAAGCATGAAGTATCCATGAGAAGATGTGCAAAAATTACACGATCTGTGCGACAGGTAGGAATCGAGGTAACTGATCTACCCACATATGAAGGTTTACCTAATCTTGCATATTTTTTGAGAGAGTTTGAAGAAAATTCATAGAACCTCAATGCTTGTCCACCCTGGATTTTGCACTGAAAGCTTCACCCCCTAGATGGTGGGTCACACATAAAGAATCTATCTTAGAATGGACACAATATTGAAGGTTGATAGAGATACAATTTAGAGAAGAGATCAACTATAATGGACAAAAGTGTACAGTATTGAGCAATCCTGTTGATGTCATGCGACATGGGAGGCATGTCTGTGACAGGTATGGGTCCATCAGTTCATACACACATTAGACATGATACCAATAAATGGTATATCTCAGGTGCAATGAGACAAGGGATTGTCAAATGGGATGGATGAGCTACTAGTTTCACACACACATTATAGTTTTCCTTTGATTGATGCTACATTACAAGTAATCAAGTCAAAGATATTTTAAGATATCCATGTTGAAATGACAAACTTCAATTAGAGCAGCATAACAATTCAACACTAGATGGAGTGCTATAATGTGAGGGGAGAGCCCAATGATGATGAACCACTTGACGTAAACATTCCAGAATATGAAGGTACGTGCGTAGTGGAAGGAATTGGTATTTCTAGTGTCCAGTTTTTGAATCCTCTAAAATTGAATAAAGTTAACATTGGCTCCCCCGAGAATCCAAAATTTGCCAACATTGGAGATTACTAGGATGATGAGACTATCGGGAAGATTATTGACCTATTGCATGAGTTTTAAGATCTATTCCCTACGAAATTCTAAGAAATCAAAGGGATTGTTGAAGACCTTGGAGAAATGAAAATACCATTAAATCCTGATGTAAAACCTGTCAAGCAATGACCATACTAACTAAATATGCGGTATAAATAAAAAGTCAAGACAAAATTGGAACGAATGCTAGATGCAGGTATCATAGAACATGTTGAAGAATCAGAATGGATTAGTCCAATAGTATTGCAAGAAAAGAAGGCTACTAGTGAAGTACAAATTTGCGTTGACCTAAGGAAATTGAACGATGCTTGTTTACATCACCCATTCCCAACTCCATTTAAGGATGAGGTATTAGAAAGTCTTGGGGGTCAAGAAGTTTATTAAGTCACTGATGGGTTCTCTGGTTACCATCAGATTAGAATCGCAAAGGAAGATCGACATAAGACAACCTTTGCAACAGAGTGGGGTTGTTTCCAATACATGGTAATTCCGTTTGGACTCAAGAATGCTCCTGCTATCTTTTATAGGATAGTAGTGGCTGCTTTCAAATATTTTATTTATAAATTTCATGAATTCTATTTTGAATATTGGACGATATTTAGGCTCATTAAGGATCATATTGAAAGCCTTAGAATGATGCAGGAATGATGTCACGAGTATCATATCTCGCTGAACTTAAAGAAATGTATCTTTTGTGACCCGTTTGGAATTTTGTTGGGTCATGTAGTTTGTCATGATGGAATATTGATCGACCCTGCTAAAATTGTGATTATCGTCGACCTACCGCCACCTACTACAATGAAGCAACTGAGAACAACATTGGGACATGCATGATATTATCGAAAATTTACCAAAGGATATGCGGAGGTGACTACTCCGATGGAGAAGTTATTAAAGAAGGAGGTTAAGTTCCAATGTAACGGAATTTTCTAAGAAATTCTAGACACTTTAAAGAATAAGATGGTTACAACGCCCATACTTGTATTTCTAGATTGGAAAAAGGAATTTCATGTACATGTCGATATGTCATCTGTTACGCTCGGTGTGGTACTAGCACAACCTGTAAAAGGGTCGATTGATCATCCTATTGCCTTTTCTAGCAAGAAATTATCAACAACAGAGAAGAACTATACCACCACAGAAAGAGAGGGACTAGATATCGTATACCCTATGTATAAATTTCAACTTTACTTGTAGGGTGGACATTTAAAAATGTACACATATCATTGAGCGTTGAAATACTTGGTCAATAAGACAGTGTCGGAGCGAGAAGATTTGCTAGTGGCTTCTCTTTTTTTAGGAATTTGACTTTGAAGCCATTGTTAATTCGGGTCGACTAAATTCAGGGCCAAACAATCTATTGAGGATTGAGAGTGGAGAAGAACCTGGTAATCTTGATGATAGTCTCCTTGACGCACAATTATTTGCAATAATAATGTTTGATGATCATTATAGAGACATCATACTATTTTTGAGCACAGGCTATGCCCCAGATGAATTTACTACTGCACAAAAGAAACAACTAGTTGTGCGAGATGCAAACTTCCAGGTGATTGCTGGATAGTTATATAAAATGGGCCCTGATGCAATTATTTGTGGTTGCGTCTTGGAACATGAGAGACCAATGATACTGAATGAAGTGCATACTAGTGTCACATGAGGCCATTATGCTAGAAAATATACAATGTGAAATATATTTCAAGCAAGATTGTTGTATCCCACCATGCATGCAGATGCTTGAGAATATTGTCGCATGTGTGATATCTGTTAGAAAATTGGAAAGTCATCACAACGAGATGAAATTCCACTTGTACCAAAAATAACATTGCAAGCATTTTACAAATGGGTCGTTGATTTTGCGGGACATATTAGTCCAACAGGGAAGCGAACATGTGGGAGATACATTATTACTGTAAGTGATTACTTGACAAGATGGGCTGAAGCAACTCTAGTAAAAGATTGTACTACTGCGACTGCTGCCAAGTTATTATTCGACAATGTTGTGACTCGATTCAGATGCCCAAAGATTTTGATAAGTGACCAAGGTACGCATTTTGTCAATCAGTTGATCAAAGAATTAAATGGAGAATTCCAGATCCAACATAGAAAGACAATGCCATATCACCCTCAAGCGAATGGTGTTGTTGAAGCATTCAACAAGATCTTGGAGAATGCATTGACACATATTTGCAATGTTCAAAGAGATGATTGGGATCAAAAAATTCCTGTAGTTTTGAGGGAACACCGCACGACTTGTAAGAAGTTGATAGCTCAAACTCCATTTTTCCTAGTGTATGGACAAGAGTTTGTGATGCTAATGGAATATATTGTACCCATCCTATGGATTATTGTGATTATAGAGATGACAGATGTTGGTGGTATCGAGAAAAGATTGTCGTAGCTAATACAATTGGAAGAAGAATGTTTTGTTGCAGGTTATCATCAAAACATTGAGAATGGACGACATAAAGTATCGCATGATCGCCACATCAAGAATAAGTGATTTAAGATCAGAGGACTTGTCCTTCTAGATGATAACAAAATTTTAAAGCATTCGGGAAAGCTCAAAATACACTGGCTAGGACCATATATTGTAATTCATATCACTGACAGAGGCGTAGTGCAATTACAAAAGTTAGATGGAACACCTGTCAAAGGATTCATGAATGGAATTCATGTAAATCTCTACCAGGATATCCCATGACTTGGTTGAAAAAAAAAAGAAAAAAAAACTTCTGAGTATTTTTATTTAATGTTTTAATCGTAAGCTGCCAACCTGTCACAAGAAAAAGCAAAATGCGCTGCAGACTGTCTGTTTGTTGTAGATGAAAAAGGGCGACGAAGACAATCCATCTATCACAATCAAAGATATATGCTGAAGGTTGAATACAGGTCCCAAAAATAGAAGATTCGTTATAAGATGAACTTGAGTCGTAGAAAGGACAATTGGTAGTTATTAATTTGCACACACGATCGATTTTAACAACATACTTTTTTTTTACTTTGGTCATTATTGCATAATAACTACCCCTTATGTGATAGTCAATTGATGGTTTGTGTGGTGGTTTCCATATGATGATTCAGACGATCAAATCATGTGGCAGAAATTGCTTCCACTTTTCCATTCATTGTCCGCTCATGTGAAGGACTGACTGATTAAACGGGTAGACGTTATCACTTTCACACCCAAGTTTCAGTTTTCAATCTGTTGCATCTGATTGAGAGATTTCCCACTGTGATTGCAAGAGCCGAAGTGTGTTTTCCACAGAGTATGGTTATTTCCATTTCCATTACAAGAACAGTTGCAGAATATGGTGTCGCGACCACTTCACCCACACTCATTATGGAAGACACTTCCGTATATATTTCGCCAGAAGTTGTGGTTGCAAGGGAAATGTCACATTCACCAGTAATTCATGCAGTAAGTCTAAGACTAGACCCACTGGGTCCATCAACATGGAAGCGATCTGGTAAATGCAAGAATAAAGCACGAAAATCGTTACTGCTGAAAGATGAAGAAGGAGCGGTTGAAATTAGACTAAGAGACGATATTCCACCAAAAACACTTGATGCACCGAAGATCAAAACTGCCAAAATGCAAAGTATCCATTGGTAAAAGTAGTTGTTCTGAAAAAGAGTTCAGACAATGACAAATAACGACAAGATCCTACAACATCGCCTTTAGATTTACAAGAAGCAGATGATATACTTGGTGATGTCACTGAACTTTACAAGAAGCTCAAGATATATTTGGTGATATTGATGAACTTTGCTCTTATCGGTCCTAGCATTCTAAAGAAGTAAAATTTCAATCCTAAAGAAGGAAAACAACAACAGAGGTTGTGAAGAGTATTGAAGAGGCAGAGGCATTGTGTGCCAAGGCAGTCGAGCAAGTTTCTCAGATGTGGGAAGCGTTGATCGACGATGAAGAGTTAGAGAAAGTCACATAGCAGTTGCGCACTACGGAGACAGAGGTGACCCAGATGAAGAATGAAATGAAGAAACTTCCCTTAGATGAGAAAATGGCTAAGGATTCCAAGATGAAGAAAGTACAACAACAAGTCGCAACACTACGAACAAAACAACAAATGCACACTGATAGGGTTGCAGAATTATAGGTAGAGGCTTAAAGAGTTACAAGTATTATTCAACTTGTACACCAAAAAGTGTGACAAGCAGTAGAGTCAATTGGACTTACAATGTCAGAACATATCACTTCCGACCTTGTGGAGATTTTGAAAAAGACGGAAGCAAAAGTATCGGAGGAGACCACGTAGATAGTGAAAATTTTATAGGATTTTCAAAGTAAGGTCATCACAACAAAGGTTTCATACTAGCGTGGCTCGAGACGAGCCACATGTGAGTGTTGGGGGCTTGTTGGCACTACGAAAAGATAGACAAAATTTGACTAGAGTTCAGCTCGAGAATATGAAGAGTCTGGTCGCACAACAGAAGAGTTTGCGATGGAAAGAAGAGCTGCGACAGAAGCAGCCGAGGAAGAAATTTCGTGGCAGAAGTAGCTGTGGGAGAAGAATCCGTGATATAAGAGAAGTTGTGAAGAGAGCAACCATGATGGAAGGAAACACAACAAAATAAGAGTACATCAATTGAAAAGGACAGCTCGATCGATCGTGGGTAAGAAGTCAGGTATAATAGCACATGATGTGGGAATAAAGCATCTTTGTAGTTTTGGGTCAATATTGCCTACTGTCAGTGTAACTAAATGTAGGAAAATAGGAATGGTAGCCTGGCAGCTAACATAATAGAGTCGACTTATTATGACATGTAAGAGTCTATAAAAGAGAGAACCCGAGCTGTGTGCAGGTTGATCTCTAGGTCTCTTCTGACTCTTGTCTTAGTAGAGTTAAAGAGTTGTAGAGTTGAATATTTGTAGAGTTGTAGAGAAGAGAGTCAATCTAGGCTGTGTGCAGATCGATAAGAGAGTGAAGGAGAGGAAACTTCAGAGATCAAAGATTATAGAGCATGAGAGGAGAGAAGTATGTATAGATTGTAGAGAAGATCTAGAAAAGAGTTTTTAAGCTAAGTGTACAAACGAAAGGTGCTCTTGTTTTTATGAGATGGGTTTCCACGTTAAATGTTGTCTCTATGTGTATTTGATGAGTATGATTATGTTGGATGAATGTATGTTGTGAATAAGTAGGTCTGAATAGATTGACCAACATTTGTTTATGAATGAGTTCTTAGATGCATGTGTTGCACTAATGATATATAGAATTTGTGCTAAAGATTTATATTACTATTGTAATCTCTGTCGGCAGACAAGTAGAGTAATATCTTGAATGAACACAATAAGAATAAGAAATACAACCCCTGACTTTGGTCTATCGAGTTGGTAAGGTGTCACGAGAGAAGAAATCCCCACCCAACTATAGAAACCTGGTTATGGCAGTTAGTCATAGAGATATCTCGGGTGAGACTGCATCTGCGTCCTAGGTGCTGTCGACTGAGCCCTACTTTATCAGACCGATATCTTAAGCTTTGTTGATGAAAAAGCAAAGGTCTAAACCTAGATCAAAGAAAGAAACACCAACATTTAGCATTACACCATCATAAACTTTAATTTACATATTTATCTAACCCTTGATACATCAATATATTCTTTGATTACATATTTATCTAACCCTTGATACATCGATATATTCTTTGATTTACATACTTGTTTGTGCCTTCATATTTTAAAGACAATTCAAATTCTCTCTTTTTTTGATTTCTTTATTTAACCATTATCCATATGCTACGTTATAACTTTAACTATTCACATCTTTTTGGAAACCTCAACCTACCTTTCCATCAAGATTTACATTATAACTTTAACCATTTACGTTATTATTGGTCTCTCATTTGACTAAATCCCGCCAGAGGATCTTAGACTATACCTGGAAGATTATGGCATTTCTTGTTTGTCTGATGCTCACAGCTGGGGTACCGCTTCAACAACAATTGGCTATTGGCTCACTGTGGATGATCTAGATCTGGGAGGACAGTGGAAGTTCTTATGGACACATTACATTAATGGGCTTCAACATGGTGGGATCTGCATTGGTGATGACACTGATACTTTAGTTTGGATGTTCAATAAGATGACTGGTATGGTTAAAGCCAATTTAGTGTATGATCTGATAGCCAACATATCTGTCATTAACAGGCCTGTTGATGCTCTCATCCGGATTTGGAAATTTCACATTCCTCAGAAAAGTATCTGCTTCAATTGGCTGTGTCTATCCAATCGGGTTCATACTTGGGACAATTTAAACAAAATAGGTTGGATAGGACCTCACTGGTGTTGTTTGTGCAGAGCACCTCTTGAGTCTGTAGACCATCTTTTTGTGGATTGCTGCTTCACTCAACAGGTATTATCTCATATTAGCACTTCTCTCTGTGTTTCTATTATCTGGAAGGAGACCTCCTACCTGCTGAATGTGGACTCTTGGTTCAGGAAGGAAACAAATCTCACCTATCTTCCTCCTTTGATGGCCTGGAAAATTTGGCTGTCCAGAAACATATGTATTTTCAAGGATAAAAAGCAAGATTTTAATTATATTGTACACTCTTTATTGGAACAACTTCAACTCTATCCAGTTCATCCTTAGCTAAAGTCCAAAAGGAGAGATATTGGATTGGCACCTGCAGTAGATTTCCTGCAGGGTTCTTTGATGGTGCCTCAGCCAACCAAATGGGAGGCATTGGTGTTTATCTCATGATCAGTCATGACCATTATGTTTGTTTGAAAATGGGTGTGGGGCATAGTACAAATACTAGATCAGAACTTCTTGCATTGTGTATGCTATTATACATGGACAAATCTTGTGGATTACCTTCTCTTCACATACATGGAGACTCCTCTGTAATTATCAACTGGTTCAACAGAAAATAATCTCTCTCCTCTCTTGCATTAGATGGCTGGTGTCATAAAATTCGAGATCTGGAATCCTGCTTCATCCAGCTCTAAGTGTTCACATATACATAGAGTACAATGAGATGGCTGATGGCTTATCTAAAGAAGCTTTATCCATGGCCTCAGGCCTATTACAGTTCATAGAATTCACTGATGGTAAATGTTCTAAACTTGGCTCCTTTCAGCTTTTCTAGCTTTGAGCATGTGACATTTTGTGCCTTTTTGAAGCCTTATGTGCTTGGCAATATCTTTCATCCTTGGGATGGTTGAGGTGAAGGAATCCCTCACATTTTTTATTACATACTGCTGATGATTCTTTGGATTAGCCATTAGTGCATGATTAGTACTATCTATTTGATGATCATGGCAGAGTGGATGTAGGTATGATTCACAAATCACTAGAGACACTCATATTAGATGAATAATGTATTAGACTAAGAGGATGCTCTCATGTAGCTGTTTTTTGCCACGTGCATTCATATTTCTGATGATGTAACAAGTTACCTTTGATTTCAATGAAATAACAAAGAACTGATATTTTCTTCTGGAAAAAAAAACTATTCACATCTTTTTGGAAACCTCAACCTACCTTTCCATCTAGATTATTATAATTGTGCATTAAGATCAACCCATCATTGATTGATTGGATTAGCATTTTTTATTTAAAAATAATAATAATAATTCCATAAAATCATTATATTGATTTGATTAACTTTGTATACTAGCTATATGATAAATAATGCTTAAACATACTATATCACTATATGGTTGGAATTAAAATTTTCTATTATGCTACTAAAACTTTATACTTGGATTATAAAACTATAATATTATCCCCACGACGTAACCCATGCAACTAAAATTATAAAACTAAAATATCAGCCCCACTCCTTAACCCATGCAACTAAAAATTTATACTTTGATTATAAAACTAAAATATTATCCTCGCTTCGTAACTCTAGAATTATAATTGAGAAATAACTTTTAATACACTATAAACAACATGGCAAATCCATATAGTGTGTCACATCTTTTTGAATGACCTTATGGCCACCAAGAAGTTTATTTCACCAATGAAGTGGGACTAGGTCAACGACATGACACTAACAACTACTCCTTATCCTTTGTTAAAATAATTCCCCAAATGGAATATAACATGGTCATGACAATAGTAACTACGTTTACAATATGTAAGAATCATTATAGAAAAGATCCACTAGAAATGAAATGGACCATTTCCTAGATTATGATTATATATATATTTAACTAAAATGGATAATTTATTATTAGTTTTTTTTTATGGAAAAATTCAGGTTTGATTGGGCTATTGCCTAATCAACCAATTACATAAAGAGCAGAAAGTATACTTTGAGAAGATCAAATTTAGTACAGAGATCTTGAATTTTGAAAATATATCTCTCTGATTGACAGATCACGACTTGTTGAAACTCGATTAAGGTAGCGCATGAAGCATGTTGGGTTCTTCATTGATCCCGAGACTTCCTTGTGACAACATACAAGCTTTATTAGCTAGAGAATCTGCATGTTTATTTATCTCTCGCAGAATATGGAAAGAAGCAACAATGTCAAAAGCTTTTAATGTATTCTAGATTCACTGCAGGGATTTATTCAAAGAAGGATTACTAAATTGATCTTCAGAGTTTAATAATTTGATTAGCAACTCTTAGTCTCCAAAAAATTGAATTGTCTTATATCCAATCTCCTTTGCTATCTGACATGCCTTAAGAAGACTGTAGCTTTCTGCCCGATTATTCGAAATTATTCCTAGTCCCCAGCTGAAACAAGTTTCGATCGATATAACTGGAGATATAATCAAACCGCCTGCACCTACGATCCCAAGATTCCCCTTGGACGCACCGTCAAAGAATATAGTAGCTGAAACGGTGCTCTTCCACCACGTGGAAAAGGCTGCAACACTGACATGCAATCGCCAAGAAGGAGGAGACGTCGGTTTTGTGATTATTGTTCTCCTCTCATCGATCAAACATGATCCCATCCGCGCGGATACTTCTGGAGATAGAGAGGAAATTGGAACCAATTTTTGTGCTGATTACGAGATGAGATATTTCACTTTGGCCGCCACGGTCACTGGATTCGAAGAATTATTATTAAAAACCCAATCGTTTCTTTCCAACCAACTTTCCACCAGATGCATTTTGGAAGTTCTTGCCAGATTTTGTTCCAATCTGCATTTTTACCTCTTTTCTTAGGATTTCGATCTTTCCAGGAGATGTACAAAGGGACGACTGCTATTTGAGAAGTAACAGAGACATTCAGACCTTGAAGGACCAGCTCCCACACTGTCTGAGTGAAAACACAGTCAACAAAAATATGATCTGCAGTTTCAGTGGCAGAGTTGCAGAAGCAACATCTAAAAAGGCCATGGAACCCTCGTTTATTTAAGTTTTCACCAGTTAGTTCCCTTTTATGCATGAGTCGCCAAGTGAAGAAATTCACCTTGGGAAGGCTGAATGGTGACCAAACATATTTCAAGTGCGCAAGGGACAAAAAAGATACTTGAGGATATTGTAAAATAGAGAAACCTTAAGCAGTTGAGTAGATTCCTGACCGTCCCCACCCCCATTTATCCTTAGAAGAACGATGAAATGGTGATAGTTTTGAGAGTGCTAATATCAACAAGTTATTTTGGGGAAGAAAGGGTTCTGGGATCTCTGGGAATGACCAACCTACCCAACTCCTAGTGCTATCCCAAGAACAGATGTCTGCAAGCCGAAGGAAGCCTTTATTAGCTAACCATAACTTGATCTCATTTAACGAGTTTAAAGAGGAAAGAGGGGGGTTCCCTAGGATATTGTCTTCCCACAATAAGATCCTCATCCTATTGCCGAGAATTTTGTAAAGCTGTCGTTGAATATGATCTATTCCTCTTCTGCATAAGTTCCATATTGATGTGCGTGTAGCTGTGTTTGATGTCTTAAAATTTCTCAAAGAATATTTCTTAAGGTATTTTATCCAAATGATCTTTCTTACCAGATGTTTTTTATCTGCAAATAGTTGCCAAATGATTTTCCCTCACAGAGCCATATTTGTCAATCCAGGATCACAAATATGCAATCCACCTTCCATAATTGGTCTTTTGATTATATCCCAGCTTACCCGGATGCAACTTGTTCTGATTTTCTTTGCCACCATTCCAAAGAAAGTCTCGAAGAATATTGGAAGTCTGAACCGTGATGGACTTGGGAGCAAGAAGCAGAGAGGACTGGAAGATGGGGAGAGCTGAAAGGACCGCCTTAATCAAAACCAACTTCCTAGCCTTTGTTAACCATTGGCCACCCCAGGATACAATTTTTGCTTTTATTTTACTTATAAATTCAATCCAAAGTCAAGGAGGACTTGGTCCCAAGGTTAATGGAAGGCCCAGATATTTGTTCTTGTCCCACTTATCAAAACCATGGAAACCCAAGGAACGAGTTATTCGAAGGATTGATGGATGATCTACTTTCCAACCATAGACACAACTCTTTCTTTTGTTAATTAGAGCTCCTAAGATTAAGCAGAAGTTTTGTAATATTTCATTGAAGGCACAAGCTATATTTAAAGAGGCCCCTCCCAGAAGGAGAGAGTCGTCTGCAAAGAGGGCATGATTTATAGGATCCACACCTCTTGCTGCCTTAATTCCTGGGATAGAACCTGCATCCATTTATGTTGTAATATTTCTACTTAAAGTTTCCGCCAGCAAGATATAGAGGAAAGGTGACATAGGGCACCCTTGGCGGAGTCCTCTTGAATCTTGGAAAAAATATGTTGGTTTACCATTGACAAGGGGCACTATCCAGGGCCTATTTGTGCAGGATTTTATCAATCTAACAAACTCAGCACTAAAACCAAAAGAGAGAAGGAATTGATACAAAAAGGAAAGCTTAACATGGTCAAAGGAATTTTTCATATCCACCTTGATGATCATTCCTTTCTCCTTCCTTCTGAAAGCTGGAGTGAAGGGCTTCTTGCACTTCGATCACATTATCTACAATATGCCTTCCTTTTACAAACCCTCCTTGAAGAGGAGAAATCAGATTCCCTAACAAAGGCTTAGGTATATTGGCTAAGAGTTTGTCCAGGAGCTTGTATGAGGCATTACATAGCATAGGCCGAAACCTGTCAAAAGTTACTGGATTAACTTCCTTTGGAATTAAAGCAAGGAAAGTGGAATTGGTGCACCCTCCCACTTTGGCTTTTTTATGAAAGGCTGATATCATGCAGAGTAGATATGTTTTTATAACATTCCAGCAAACTCTATAAAAATGAATAGAGAATCCATCTGGCCTAGGGGCTTTATCCGACTTCATTGCCCAGATAACATCCACTATTTATTTTTTAGAGAAAGGTTTCATTAAGCCAACATTTAACTCTGCACTGACTAGAGTAGGAATATTGGACAAAAAATTAGCAATCACTTCATCATCAGAGATGTCGTCCTCCTGAAGCAATTGCTGAAAATGCCTTTGTGCAACCTGCTGTAATTGTGAGTGACCTTTAATGAATCCCCCCACACTTGAGTATATTTTCGAAATGTGATTTTGAGAGAGTCTAGCTTTGCATTGTCTATGGAAGAAAGCAATATTTTTATTTCCCACTTGCAACTAGAGACTACGAGACTTAAGACGCAGGTACTCCTTTTCCCGCCGAAAGGAGAGGAAGGAATATAATTGAGTGGACTGCTCAGTATCTAGATGTGATTTTGTAATTTTTCTTTCCTCCATGCCTAGCTGAATCTTTGATAAAGCTTGCACTTTCTCTTGCCTGCTGCTCAGTGGAGTTGTGAGAGAATTTGTTGCCCAAATTTTCAAGGCATATTTAGTTCACTTAAGTTTTTGTTCCCAAACATAGATGGGGGATCCTTCTACAAACTGAGACCAAGCTTGTGTCACTACTTCCCAGAATCCATCTCTCTCGATCCAAAGAGGACTAAAACGGAATGGAATAGGACCTAGGTCTTCATCTTCTTTCAACAACAGGGAGATGGGGTGATGATCTGATGTTAAATTGGGAAGAATTTTGGATGAGATTAATATTTCCCCCTGCATCAAAGAGCTTTGGACCAGAAACCTATCTAGACAAGCAAAAATACTGACATCCCCTACTCTATTATTGGTCCAAGTGTAACAACCTTTCTTAGGTTTGAAACCAAGAAGGTCCCAAGCATGGATCAAAGTCTCCACTGAATCATGAAAATGATATTTACCCCAAACACCTCCTTTTTTCTCTTTAGGGTCTAAAATTATATTGAGATCCCTTGCCATTATGATATTTATGGGAGTGTATATTTCTAAGAAATTTGACATAGAATCCCAACAGTCCTGTATAAATTTAGTGTTGGGTAGCAAGAAATCCTTTTAGAATAAACTTGTCCTCGGACCATAAGGTTGTGAGGCCCCATGAAGTACCTTGTGCACTGATCGCCTTGCCTGCACTCTTTTTCCACTTGATATGCTTAAGGATAGAAGAAATTCCTCTTCTATCTTTGTCTCTTGGAGGAAGAGAATATTTGAAGGTTCCATTATTAATAAATCTTTAACTGCTTCTGCTTTCTTTGGATTCCCCAATCCCCTACAATTCCACGAGATGATCTACATTATTTACTCGAGAAAGAGGGAGTTGGGCCTCCCTTTGGGGGTCTAATCCGCTTACTTCCACCTATTGACATTTCTATTGTAGCATGACTACCCTGCATCTTTAATCTCTCCGCTTCTTCTTCTCTAACCTCCTTTCGAGACTTCCTACCTACCTTTTTGGTGGTTTTCTCAATAGAATCTTCTTCAGAAGAACCAGAGGTGTCTACCAGTTTCTTCTTGAGAATTCCTGCATAAGAGGGAGAAGGAGTGACGACTGTAGGTGAATTATGAATTTAATGTAAGATTGCATTTGTGCAAGGAATTTCTGAGATTGTTGTTTTAGATTGTTTCCATGACCCGAAATTTACTTCACCTTCTTCTTTCTTCTCATCTGATTGCTGTACTTCGCCCTCTTCAAGAACAGGTGGATTCTGATCTTTAGGTGAGCTTAGTACAACAAAAGGGTTTGATGAAACGATGAATTTTTCTACAGCCTGAGTTTTAAGGAGTCTCTTCTCAACATGGATGGCTACATTCCCTGTATTTCCTCCTTTACCTTTCGTTCTATTATCCTGTTTGGAAGTACCTGCTTTCTGAACTTGTGTCCACTGATCAACCTTCTCTTTTTCAAGTTCTTCCTTTGATTTTTTCTTACAATTTCGAGCAAAGTGTCCATAAACATGGCAATGATGACACTTGAAAGGGAGCTCTTCATAATCCAAATCCTGAATGTGTGACCATTCATCTACGGTTAACTTGATCACCTCGGGAATCCCTATCTCCAAATCTACTTTAACACATATTCTTGCACACGAATATTGTTCTTTCCTTTCTTCCCTATCAATATATTTTCCTAGATTATTCCCAATGGTTTCCAGAGATTTTGAATTCTAGCAATGTAAAGGTAAATGGGGAAGCCTTACCCAGATGGGAACGACTGAAGGTACATCCTGGGTAGGATCAAAGTCAGCAGTCCACTTATTTAGATAGAGACCCTGGGGCCCATGAAATATGGACCATTTCAAAAAATAAGGTCTCGATCTTCAACTGAATAAAAAACAAAGTCATAGCAACCTCTGCCAACCAGATGGTTTCAGATTCCTTCAAAAACCAAAGGCCTCCAATTTCGTTGAACCCATCCATCGATTGACTTAGGAGAAGGCCAGATACCCATAAATTGACCAATGAGCCCATGCTCAACTAGATTCAAAGTGGCCCGACAAGGGCGTTCAAGAGGAAATTCAACAGAGGGAATACTGTCTACTTTCTTCACAAATTTATGCTTATTTGGGATACCTTTCCTCTTTCCGTAGGAGGAAACCAGGCATTTGAAGGCATCAAAATCTGGAGAAAGAGGAGGGGGAGGAACCCCTTTGGCGTCCATGGGAACAAACAATGTTCAGGACACACCCACAGCCAAAAGACAAATGTTGAACGATTTGAAACTAAGAAACCAATCCTTCTTGGAGTGAATTTCGATCCAGAATCCTGAAGTTAACCCGCTTGTCACTCACACAACCTTGAATCGGTGCTAATCCTAAGAAGAATTCAAGACTCTGCAACTCCCTCCAACTGCAAAGAAATTCAAAGCTGCAACTCCCGATACCTGATATATATATTTTTCAATGTGAGCTTTGAAAGTAATTTGTGGGGTGGGGGATAACTTGGGATTTATTATGCTAAATTTATTGGTGAATCCCACGGTGTCAATGTCAATTTGGGTATACAAAGTTTACCGTGTATAACTAGTGTTATATATATATTTTCGTGCAAGATACAATTTTGTGAAAAATTAAGGGATGTTGCATGTATATATTTGTTATAGTTTTTTTTTTATATGTAAATTAGTGAATTTAATCTAAAGTAATTTGTGGGGGATAATTTGGGATTTATTATGCTAAATTTATTGGTAAATCCCACGGTGTCAATGTCAATTTGGTTATACAAAGTTTACAATGTATAATTCGTGTTATATATATATTTTTCTTGCAAGGTACAATTTCGTGAAAAAATTAAGGGATGTTGCATCTATATATTTGTTGTAGTTTTTTTAATGTAAATTAGTGAATTTAATCTAAACAATATTTTTTTTAAACAAAAACAGATATATATATATATATATGAAAAAAATTCAGCTCTGAAATAGCTATTGCTAAGTCAACCAATTACACTCATGGCATATTTATACAATGAAACCTTCAAAGAATGAAGAATATTATTACAATAACATACACACAACTCCCAAAGAGATCTCATATTAAGGAATAGGATGGAATGTGCTATGTTCTCCATTGAGACTGATCATACCCTGTGCTAGAATGCAAGCTTTATTTGCCAAGGAATCTGCACGTTTATTTAAATCCCGAAGAATATGAAAGGAGGCGACATGTTCAAACTCACTTAATGAATTTTGGATTCTCTACATAATTTTATTCTAGGCTGAGTTGTTGAAGAGACTTCCTGAGTTTAGCAGTTTGATCACCAATTCTGAATCTCCAAAAAAATGGATTGACTTATACCCACTCTGAATTGCTATATGGCACGCCTTGAGGAGAACTTTTTGCCTGATTGTTAGACATTATTCCTAACCCCCAGCTAAAGCAAAAATCAGACTGTCTATCAGGTGAGATAATCAGACCCCCTACTTCGGCAGTCCCAAGATTTCCCTTGGACGCTCCATAAAAAATGGAAGCACAGGGGGAATTCACCCACCAGGATGAGAATTCTATCTCACTGTAATGTAATCTCCAAATTGGTGGGCTCACAGGTTTTGAGGAAATCAAATTTCTTTTAGTATATCCTAGCGTGCTCATGCCCAACCACGTGATTACTTCAATTGACCATGATGAAGGAGGAACGAACGGATTCAACAACTAGATTTTTAATTTTAAAAGCCACGCTCTAGGGAGATGATGACACACCATTAAAAATCAGATCATTGTGAGCTGTCCACAATTTCCAAAGAACGCATTTCAGAATAGAATTCCAAACATTTTTCCATACATGTTTTTTAACATGTGATTTAGGAAACCAGTCTTTCCAGAAGGGGATCCGATCTAACCAGGAAGTGAATAAAGAGACAACGGAAATATGAGAGGGAGCAGAAGCAGACAATACCTTGAGTACCAACTTCCACACTAATTGAGAAAACACACAGTCAATAAAAATATGATCGGATGATTCAACGACATCATTGCAGAGGCAATACCGAAATGGTCCATGGAACCCACGTTTTCTCAGGTTTTATCATGTCAATACCCTTTTATGAACAAGAATCTAGATGAATAAGTTCACCTTGGGAAGGAAATAATAAGACCAGACAAATTTCCAAACCGCAAGAGATAAGCTAGAGGCAAGGGGAGTTTGCAATTCAGAGAAGCCTTGTGCTGTTGAGTATTTTCCAGAGGGACCCCATCCCCATTCATATTTAGAGAAACAATTAGTGGGTGCTAATCCTAATAAATATAAAATCAACAATTCCTGTTGGTGAAGAAGCTGCTCTAGGAGCTCGGGAAAAGACCAACCCACCCAATTCCCAGCTCTTTCCCAAGAACAAATATCCACCAGCCTTAGAAGGTCTTTGTTAGTTAACCATGTCTTAATCTCATTCGATGAATTAATAGAGGACAAAGGCGGGTTTCCTAAGATTTTATCATCCCATAAAAAATCCTTTTCCCTTTGCCAGGGACTTTATAAAGCTGATGTTGAAATTTATCTATTCTTCTTCTGCACAAATTCCAAATTGTAGTGCCTATAGGGAGGTTAGCAGATTTTAAATTTCTCAGAGAACCGCCCTTTAGATATTTCTGCCAAAAGATTTTGCTTACTGGATGATTTTTGTTTGAATACAACTGCCAGATGAGCTTTTCTCCCAATGCTAAATTTTCCAATTCAGGATCTCTAATTTGAAAACCTCCCTCTAGAATGTGCCTTTTGAGAATGTCCCAACTTACCAAGTGCATCTTTTTCTGATTTCCTTTGCCACCCTCCGAAAGAAAATCTTGAAGAAGTTTGGAGATCTGAGCCGAGATGAACTTGGGGGAAAGAAGCAGAGAGAACGGGAAGACGAGAAGGGCTGAAAGGACAACCTTAATCAAAATCAGTTTACCAGCCTTAGTCAACCATTGACTGCCCCAGGAAACAATTTTAGCTTTAAGTTTACAAATCACTTCCAACCACAACGATGAAGGATTGGGACCCAAGGTTAAAGGAAGGCCGAAATAAGTGAACTTTTCCCACTTAGCAAAACCAGGAAATCCCAAGGAATGAGAAATTCTAAGGAAATATCGTTGATCAACATTCCATCCATAGACAACACTCTTATTCTTGTTTATCGTAGCTCCTGAAATTAGAAAAAAATTTAGTAAAATTTCATTGAAATCCTGAGCAATGGATAGGGACTCTCCTCCCAATAAAAGAGTATCATCAACAAAAGGGCATGATTAATAGGATTCACACCACTGGTAATTTTGATGCCTGGGAGAGAACCAATAGCCAGTTTAGCTGAAAGCTTCTTGCTTAAAGATTCTGCCATCAAAATATAAAGAAAAGGAGACAAGGGACACCCTTGACGGAGACCTCTTGAAGATTGAAAGAATTCTGATGGTCTGCCATTGATAAGAGGCGCAATCCAAGGCCTGTCTGTGAAAGCTTTAATCAAGGAAACAAAGTTTGCGCTAAAGACAAAAGAACTAAGGACTTGGTAGAGAAAGGAAAGCTTGACCAGATAAGAGGCATTTTTCATATCTAACTTGATGAGCATGCCTTTCTCATTCCTTTGAGAGCTGGAATGAAGAGCTTCCTGTACTTGGATCACGTTATCTAACAACTGTCTTCCTTCAACAAACCCCCCCTGTAAAGGAGAGATTAAAGATCCTAATAGAGGTTTCAATCTATTTGCTAAGAGTTTGGACAATATTTTATAAGAGGCATTACAAAGCGAAATGGGGCGAAATCTATCAAAAGAGGCTGGGTTAACATCCTTTGGAATCAAAGCTAGGAAGGTTGAATTTTTTTTCCCACAAACTTTGGCTTTTTAATAAATGCTGAGATCATATGGAGAAGGTCAACTTTAATGAAAATCCAACAAACTATGAAGAAATGGATGGAGAATCCATTCGGACTGGGAGATTTGTTTGGTTCCATAGCCCAAATGACATCAACAATTTATTTTTTAGTGAATGGCTTCAAAAGACCAACATTGTCCTCCTCCTGGCTGACCAAAGGAGGTATATTGGATAGAAAATCAACACTTACTATTTCTTCGGAGATTTCGTCCTGAAGGAATAAACGTTGGAAATGTAAAAATGTAGCCTAGTTTATAAGCTTTTTCCCTTTGATAGCTTCACCATCACTACTAAAAATTTCGGTAATATGATTACGAGACAGTTTGGATCTGCATTGTCTATGAAAAAATGCAGAAATTTTATCCCCAGCAAGCTACCAGAGACTACGGGATTTGAGCCGCAGGTGTTCTTCCTCCCGACGAAAGGAGAGAGAGGACTTGTCTTACATGACCTGTTCAATCACCAATTGCATTTTGGAGACTTCAATGTTCTCCATATGCAATTGAATCTCACCTAAAGCCTGCACCGACTCAACTCTACTACTCGTTGGATTAGAGAGAGGAGATTTAATCCATTGTTTCAAGGAAAATTTGGTGAGCTTAAGATTTTGTTTCCAAATGAAGCTGGGATAGCCCACGACATACAGAGAGCACACTTGAGAAATTATATCCCAAAATCCCTCCCTCTCAATCCATAGAGGATTGAACCAGAATGGGATAGGTGCAAGGTTTTTTTTTGCGTCCATCAACAGTGATATTGGGTGATGATCAGACGTAAGCTTTGGCAATATTTTGGAGGAAATTAGAACGTTTCCATCCATCAGCGTGCTTTGAACTAGAAACCTATCCAATCGAGCAGAAATAAGAGCTTCCCCCACTTTGTTGTTGGTCCGAGTAAATCGACCTTGCTTGGGTTTAAAGTCAAGAAGGTCTCTGTCATGAATCAAGGAGTCCACGACCTCCTGGAATGGGTCCTTTCCCCGAGCTCCACCACTTTTCTCCTTAGAATCTAGTGTAATGTCCCTGACCCTTTGACCGACGAAGAGGATGCTACCAAATAAACAAAAACCTCCGGGCAAATAGCCCCATGAAGATGAACATACATATAATGCTGATATAAAAATGCTTAGAACATAAAACATGCTAAGATGCGTAAAACATACAAGGATGCATAGTTACTCAACATACAATGGAAGCAAACATATACATTCCAGCACCAACATGTTCATCATTATGATTCATTAGACATTAGACAGTAAATGTAAATGTAGAAGCAAAATGGACAAGAATGCTTATCTTATAAATATCTCGTCCCGCAACCAACTAC
This sequence comes from Pseudotsuga menziesii, assembly GCA_001517045.1. Taxonomy (NCBI): domain Eukaryota; kingdom Viridiplantae; phylum Streptophyta; class Pinopsida; order Pinales; family Pinaceae; genus Pseudotsuga; species Pseudotsuga menziesii. Next base: position 200,942 of record LPNX011040810.1, on the reverse strand, counting down.
ATTGCTGCAACGTTCCACCCAACCATAGGCCAGCGTGCTCATCAATATATCAGCAACACTGCCACCCCTGAGCTGGGCATGATTCCTCAAGGAACAAGGGCCAAGCAGGCTTACACATAGCAAAGGTACACAAATCAGCCAAGCCCACACAGTAGGGTTTATTAGGACGTCAAGGAGCTAGGAAAGGCTAAATGCTAAGCTGGTGGTCTCAATGGAGAGCTAAGGATACCTACACCAGAGCTAACTTGACTTCTAAGACATCCACACACCCAACACCAAGGATCAGTCCTTTCTCTGCTTCCTAGTCCCTCAGGCCCTAACTTCCCTTCCCAATACTCTTCAAGGGTTGTGGAGAAGAAAGCTAGCCGTTGAACTATGTCTGAGTGGCTCCCAAACACCAGTTTTATCAAGCATACCCAGCCTCTAATCCCACTCTAAATAGTCCGAAGACCAACCACTCAATACCCACAGTAAAACAAGTGGTTCACAGCTCTGTGAAGAAGATAAAGACAAGAGGGTGACAACCCCAAATGAAAAGGTGAACACAGCTCAAGTCAACAAGACGACTTAGAGTTGTTCTTGGCCCTAGCATGGCCAAAACAACTCGACAGCAACCCAAAAATGTAATTTCATACACAGCAACCCAAAACCAGGGGAAAACAACAGCCCCAATCTCACAATGAAACGATGGCAACATTACACAGTCCACAAATGGGAAAGAAGCCAAACTCCCAACATGGGCAGGGGAAACATAAACGCAGACCACAATCGGCAACATACACGGCCACAATCGGCAAGGAGACATACACCTACCACCGAAATCGGTATGGAACACATAGGCACACAGTCCCAAGTGTGAATGGCTCCTGCACCCGAAAATCCTGAGTGACAACAACGATTTCTCCATCTCCCTGCGTGAGGAAAAACAACTCAGAATTCCTGTGCATGAGAATGTGAGAGGACGACTCTCTACGTGAGGATGGGAAAAATGATGAAGAATCTCCAAAATGGTGCGCATGAGGAAGCAGATCTCCCTGCGTGAGAATGAGCCAGACCAAAACTGTGATTGCCAGAGTGGGAAAGTGGAGTGACTGGGAAGAATGGAATGTCGCTTCTCTACCCCCAGCGACGTGAAGAGGAAGAGTCCGCTGGTGGAGTGGGCACGTGGGAAAGGACTGACAGTCCTGCCACACCCACCACTACTCAGTAATAATTGCTCCCAACTAACAGACAACAGAAGTTTAAATGGGTGGCCGACACATGGAAAACTCCCAATGACCCCCACGGCTTGGACAACCCCCCCTTAAACTTAGGAATCATGCCCTTTTCATTTAACATTGCACCTTTGTAGCTAGCTATAGGTTTATTTTAATTGATGTGCATATTTACATGATGCCCAAAACTATAATATGCCGGATAGCACGATATAACATCGACAACGTTCCTTATTGCCGAAACATACACAACCAAATTGATGGTGGGGCTTTTGCCTTTAGCTCCACACCACGATTAATTACAATATATACATCATGTATCTTTTAATGCAAATGGGGTCAAAATCGGGACATTACAATCCCCTCCCCCTTGGAATAAAACTGTCCTCGGTGTTCCAATACATAGGAATACATATACAATTTGCACATCTAAAATTTCAAAATTTTGCATATTTGTCCCACGTTCAATTAATTACTTTGAGCTTTCAGGACCAATCCCCTTGGCTTCCATGAGCTTCTCCTGCTGGTTCTCAGCTTTCAACTCATCCCTAAGTTTAGGAACTTTGTGGCTGCTACCCTCTTTATGTTCCCTCGTTGGGCAGTCCCGGCGTAAATGATGTCCTCCTCATTTCCAACATTTCGCTGGCTGCTTCATCTTTACCTGCTCAATTTCCTTTGAGTCTTCATACCTGGAATGTTTCTTAACGGATTGCTTGGATGAATGTCCCATCATTGATCCACTTTCCTTGCCTTTACGGATTTCCCCTAGAAGGCTTTTTACCTCCTTTTGCAAACCAATAGAGTCTTGCAAAATTTGGTGGTTCATCTCATTTTGCCTTTTCTGTATCTTGAGCATTTCTCTAAGATTCTCTTGGGTCCTGGAAATTGTTTGAAGGAGACTTCCAGCCAAGTCTAGTAGCTTTTGGTCAGCTGCCATGATCAATGTGCACCACTGGATTTCCATTTTTTTTTTCACCTGTGAAATGCACCATTGAAATTCTGTCAGACCAAGCATAATATAGGCATTAAAATCAGTCAATTAATTTCCCAATTGGCATGCCAGTCCAAGTCTCATCAAGGAGACCTTCATATTTTTCATGCCTTCCCAACAGGCACATGAGCTCATTCATGTCCATTCTTGGGCAGGGAATTAACTATTCTAGCATTCACAATTTACTTTAAGCAAATAAACACATTCTATTTTCAGTCAGACATGCATTCAACAATCCTTTGTTTTCACAATGCATATATATATATATAGTCAGAAGGAAGAGAGAGAGCAGCGAGAGTTTTTCCCCTCTTTGTCTTGTTCCATCCTGGAGCCCACACCATTGCTGTGGCCTTTCATGCTCTCATCCTCTTTCACTTCACCGTGAATGCTGGACCAATCCCTCTTGGTCATGACACTTAGTGTCTCTGGTCTATTTCAAACCTCTCAACCATGGAGCCTCCCCACATGGTTTTTCTTGGCTGCTAGGACCTTCACAATCTCACTAGCACCTTTTTCATTACTGCTCATTCCGAGCTCTTCAGGATAGTCACATGTCCACATGCACCGCTAGGATGCTCTCATAGTCCTCGCTCCTAGCGATACCTATATTCAAACATTGAATAGATTCACATGTTTAGTTTATTCTCAATGGTTTTTATCTCTTAAACAAAAGCTTAAAACATCATAACCAAATCATTTACACATGTATATTCATAAGCAAGAAATTGCAAAATAATCCAATACTTATCTGTATTGTGCGTATCCTCTCTGGTCCACAGGATCCTGCTTCGCTTTGCAAGCCTTGGGATTACCTATGGACTTGGATGTTAGGTTAGCACGCAGGCTGCTTCACAACATCCTTTTATATATATCAGGCACAGTCAAGCCAACCTTCAGTTGGGTTTATCAGACCGTCAACAAATCGCCTGCACTTATATCAACAATACACTTATATCAACATTGCACTTATATCAACAACCAATCATCAACCAAGCCAATGCAGTTGGGTTTATCAGGAATTAACAACAACACATGCACTTATATCAACAATAAACGACCATTTCCAGGTTTCATTTCCAGCCGTGAGCTCTAATTCCATTTAGTGTACAACACCAGGCTACATCTATTTAGCCTGACAACACAAGCAATATAAGCAAACTCATCAGTGTTATTGCTCTAAAACATTAATCATACTTCACATCATTCACTATCAAGTATTGAGACACCAGGAGTGCGTCCACTCCCTAAGGTGTAAAGAATATTGAAAACCCTTTCATGGTCCGACATCGGGAAAGTGTGCACCCTTTTCCGGTGTGTGCCATGTAGGCCCTATTCATACTCAAGCAATCGGTCATAATGGAAATAAAATCAAAACATGCTCTGCATTTTGAATTTAACAATTTGACATGCATATTTTTAGCTAGGGTCACAGAACACTTATCCATTTGCTGAAGCAGTATTCCTTCGTTAAGGAGGAATGGGGGCTCCCTTCTCTGAGTTGACGGTCCCTCGGTTTTCCATCCCAATTCCTCTTTACATTTTGTATGCACACATGTCTTATCGACATAACCTATACCATCTCACTCATGTTGCTTACCAAACATGTAGTGCAGATGAGACATTTCCAAAATGTCCAATGGGGTTTCACTCGAAACCCATTTCCAAGATAAGGGAAAACCTCCCCATAAATTTTGGCTCCTTCAGGCCATCACACATGGTCTTTCTACAATGTGTACCCCTGGCACATTCATCAAGTAGCCAAACAGTCAATCATTACCTGATAATTCAATCCAAATTGATTGTTCCATAACCAAGCAATGACATTAGTAATTAAATTCAATAAGAATTTGCAACTCTATCTACTACAAAAATTGATTTGCTTGGCAATGAGGTGATTCTCAATTGTGGGTCCCTTGTAAGCAGCACCACTATGCCCATTATAATTTTATGCTTACTAGCATAACATGAATACCCACTTACAATGCGTCTTCCTGACACAATCTTATGCAAGCCAATAGTGATTAGTAGTTGTCAGCAATTTCTCAAATCCGAAATTCACAAATTCAAATTTAACAACCCTTTATGCATACAAACTATTTTCACAGCCATGAGACTCTTCTCATAAGGTTTAGCTCTTTCACATGGTAGATTCTAGCATTTGTCATGGTCTTACTCTCACTGCCACGCTCTAAACAATCTACCTGAAACCTGAACTTCAATTATCCAAACACTTGGTAAGTCTGGATGCATATAACCTTTTAATTGCTGCAACCATCACTGAAGCATTTTCAGAATTTATAAAATTCAAATACTTCCAGCTGTTAATCACATCAATATTACCAAAACTCGTTTACTTCACGCAATCATTATCATACTTTAATTACAGGGTACAACCCTCTCATTTATGTAATTTAAATGAAAGGTTTAGATACTTCTTACTTCACAAGCATATCATTTGTACCACCTTGCCCTTCCATAGAGCATTTCCGGCAGCCGGTTGATCCTGACTACCCTCTTCATGCACTTACTATCCTACATTCATAATAGCTCTTGAAATGGTTCTAGAATTGTCATCAATTCATCATTTCAGCCATTAGTTATTCATAATATCACATGCACTATCTCAATGCATTCATGCAATGCATCACAACATTTGCACCCATACTTACGTAATCAGTTACTCACACCCTCCATATGCATCCATTCAATGCATAACTACAAGATTTATAAAATCTTTTAATGCATATCCACTCAATGCTACCTTGCATTGATTCAGGAATACTATGCATTCAAACATACCATGCATGGCCTAACCATGACTACTTCATATAGGATGCATTACTATAATCAAGATCATCAGTGCTTACTTTCTTTGGGCTACTAAGCTCATAACAACATATATAGGCATGATACATTTCTGTATGAATGTAGTATAAATTTCAAATACCCACATGGTATGAGACCTCTTGCTTTTACCACTCCATGCAATTGTCATAATTAAACCCTTACCTTCATGCGTCCTACTTACACCCTTGACATTACCGGTTTGGTTGGTCCTTTGCAGGAGATTGCAGAATTTGCTCACCAACTTTTGATTCTTGAGTTGTTGCCTTATCCCTTTCTCCATAGGGTTGCTAGTCACATTCATTAGCATCAGCAACATATTCAGCCATGTCCATGTTGTCGTTGGTTTTTCCACTAATGCCAACACCAATGCAATAATTATCATTAGTGGCTCATTATAAATGTATAATTCTCACTATTCTTACCAACATGTAATATCTTATGCATGCAAGGCATATCCTCATACATTTCATGTATAAAACTTGTAATCATAATTGGCAAGACAAGGTTTAGGGAAATTTCCATTTTCAAGTCCCTCATCCTTGCATGGAACTCCTCTTCCACATAATAGCTGGTTTGACTTCATGGTCTTGCTACCTCTAGGCATGCAATTCCTGGATTTGTCCATATTGACAGCAACACATTTCTCTTTCAAGCAATCACTAGCACTTTGCTGCTCCATGCTCAAATTCTGGTGACTCTCCCTTGTTCCCTGCTGGATAATCTTTCCAACACCTATCCACATGCTTTATTCAGACCTCGGGTGTGAAAACCACACCATTTCAAAAATGATGGCAAAACATACCACTTAATTTTGGTGTGAAATGCGAACTTCATCCACCTAGGGTTTTCTTCCTTTTCAGTCCTGAAATTGCTGAAAAATCCAATGAGAAATTCACTGCAAAGCCCACTGGAACACTAGCTAGAACTGCTAAAAATTCCACTTGAAAACCCCAAAAATTCCTTTTCCCCAATCGGATCCCTTCCCCAATATATTTTCGGTGTTTCGACGATCAAATCATCTAATTCTTCTGCTGCTCATCGATGGTCGGGCGCACTATGCATCGGGCGGCTAGTCCTCACGGCTTCCACAACGATGACTAACGAACCTTCTAGGGTTTCCGTGGTTCACAATCTATTGGCGGTCGGATGCACTAACTGTTGTGGCGTCGGGCGGTTAGTCTTCTAGGCAGCCGCAACGACGGACTCCCAATCGACTAAAATTTTTCGACTTCCATCGGTGCTCAAGATCACTAGTTTCTCTTGACTCATCGGTGGAATCATCCACTAACATGCACCGATTGCCAATATCCTCAACACTTAGAAAAAATCTCGGCGAAAATTTTCCTTTTCTCCTTCCTGCAACACTTCGTTGGCTGTTTCATCAACTATTTCCCGCCGACACTGCGGGTACTCCCTCAACTAGTCATCGACAATCCACTCAACTAATCGTCGCCGATTGCCGATGGTCTTATCGGAGCTTCATCAGACTAAGTTACGTCGACGTTTCGACGGCCTTTAGCTGATCTCCACCGAAACTGCGGCTCCCACATCCACTAAGTTTCGCCGACATCCAACGATTCTCATACGAATTTTTTATTTTATTTTATTGTTTATCTGAAATTTCTTCCTTAGCCATCTTTCCTCCGCTTCATCGGCTCAACCGTCTTCTATTCTTTGCCGTCGTTTTGGTGCCTTCACCATATATTTTCTAACGTTGTGGCTACGCCATCAACTAGGTATTGACGATCCAATCCTTTAATCATCGTCGATCGCCGATGGTCATATCACTTCAGTTTTTTGCCACTCTGCATCGGCAGTTGGAACACAATTATCTGCTGCGGCATCGACGGTTGGGGACTCTACCCGTCAGAATATTTGTCCACTAGACTTTCGCAATGACGGGCACACGAACCACTAGTTCTTGCCAATGTTCATCGGTGACCAATACCACTAACTTCCGTCGATCGCCGATGATTTTCTCGCCTTAGAAAAATTTTCAAATTTTTTCTCTCTGCCGTCGCTGTCGCCGGTTCAACCAACTATCATCTTATTTTTGCCCCCGACGTTTCGGCGCTCACGTCCTCTAAGTTTTGCCGACGACCGACGAACACTTAGAAGAATTTTGCAATCTTCCTTCCGTCGTCGGGTTAGCTTTAGACTACGTGTCCCGCTGTGTCGGAGGACCTTCCAACTAAGTGATCCGCTGCATCGAAAGAACTTCTCACTAAGTTTTCCGATGAGCCGACAATTATGACACTTAGAAAATTTTGTGAATTTTCCTGTCATTCACCTATTTTCTCCTAGTTTCTTCTGGGCAGTAGGCAACTGATCTTTTATGGCCCATTCAGGCCCATGCTGCAACCTGTAGCTTTGATACCATACTGTAACGTCCCCGACCCTCCGACTGGCGAAGAGGATGGTACCAAACAAACAAAAACCTCCAGGCAAATAGCCCCATGAAGATGAACATACATATAATGCTGATATAAAAATGCTTAGAACATAAAACATGGTAAGATGCGTAAAACATACAAGGATGCATAGTTACTAAACACACAGCGGAAGCAAACATATACATTCCAGCACCAACATGTTCATCATTATGATTCATTAGACATTAGACAATAAATGTAAATGTAGAAGCAAAATGGACAAGAATGCTTATCTTATAAATATCTCATCCCGCAACCAGCTACGTCGCTGCAACGTTCCACCCAACCATAGGCCAGCATGCTCATCAATCTCTCAGCAACACTGCCACCCCCGAGTTGGGCATGATTCCTCAAGGAATAAGGGTCAAGCAAGCTTACACATAGCCAAGGTACACAAATCAGCCAAGCCCACACAATAGGGTTTATTAGGCCATCAAGGAGATAGGAAAGGCTAAATGCTAATCTGGTGGTCTCAATGGAGAGATAAGGACGCCTACACCAGAGCTAACTTGACTTCTAAGACATCCACACACCCAACACCAGGGATTAGTCCTTTCTCTGCTTCCCAGTCCCACAGGCCCTGACTTCCCTTCCCAATACTCTTCAAGGGTTGTGGAGAAGAAAGCCAACAGTCGAACTCTATCTGAGTGGCTCCCAAACACCAGGTTTCTCAAGCATACCCAGCCTCTAATCCCACTCTAAGCAATCCGAACACCAACCACTGCATACCCGCAGTAAAAAAAGCAGTTCACAGCTCTGTGAAGAAGATAAAAACAACAGGGTGACAACCCCAAACGAAAAGGTGAACACAACTCAAGTCAACAAGACGACTTAGAGTTGTTCTTGGCCCTATCATGGCCAAAACAACTCGGCAGCAACCCAAAAAGGTACTTGCATACACATCAACCCAAAACCAGGGGAAAACAATAGCCCCAATCTCATAATGAAATGATGGCAACATTACACAGTCCACAAATGGGAAAGGAGCCAAACTCCCAGCATGGGTAGGGGAAACATAAACGCAGACCACAATCGGCAACATACATGGCCACAATCGGCAAGGAGACATACACCTACCATCAAAACCGATATGGAACACACAGGCACAAAACCCCGAGCGTGAATGGCTCCTGTAACCGAAAATTCTGAGTGACAACAACGATTTCTCCAGCTCCCTGTGTGAGGAAAAACAACGCAGAATTCCTATGCGTGAGAATGTGAGGGGACAACTCTCTACGTGAGGATGGGAAAAACGATGGAGAATATCCAAAACGGTGCACGTGAGGAAGCAGACCTCCCTACGTGAGAATGAGCCAGACCAAAATCGTGAGTGCCAGAGTGGGAAAGTTGAGTGGGAAGAATGGAATGTCACTTCTCTGCCCCCAACGACATGAAGAGGAAGAGTCTTCTAGTGGAGTGGGAACGTGGGAAAGGACTGACAGTCCTGCCACACCCACCACTACTCAGCAATAACTGCTCCCAACTAACAGGCAACAGAAGTTTAAATGGGTGGCCGACACATGGGAAACTTCCAATGACCCCCACAAGTTGGACAACCCCCCCTTAACCTTAGGAATCATGGCCTTTTCATTTAACGTTGCACCATTGTAGCTAGCTGTAGGTTTATTTTAATTGATGTGCATATTTACATGATGCCCAAAACTATAATGTGCCGGATAACATGATATACCATCGGCAACGATCCTTATTTCCGAAACATACACAACCAAATCGATGGTGGGGCTTTTGCCTTTAGCTCCACACCACGATTAATTGCAATATATACATCATGTATCTTTTAATGCAAATGGGGTCAAAACCAGGACATTACATCTAGAATGATATTAAGATCCCCTTCCACTATTATGTTTATGGGAGAGTGGACCTCCATAAATTCTGACAGAGATTTCCAACACACTTTTTTCTCAAGGAAATAAACTGAGACATATAAATTGAAGAGAGAAATAACAATATCACTAGATATATATTGTAATTCAGTATAGATCCAGTGCTGAGAAACAAAAGAAGATTTAAGAATGAATATATTATCTAACCATAAGGTAGCTAGACCCCTTGAGGTTCCAATCACACCTGCATTTTTTTTCCATTTTAGTTTTCTGATGGATAAAAGAGCTTCCTCTTCTATCTTAGTTTCTTGGAGCAGGAGGATGTTAGCTGGTTCCATTTTTAGAATATTTTTAGTTTCCTCAACCTTCGTTGGGTTCCCCAACCCCCTGTAGTTCCAAGAAATAATCAACATTATTTACCCGTGGAAAAGGGAGTTGAACCTCCCTTTAGGGGCCTATTTCGCTTGCTTCTTCCATATGACATTTCAATTGTCACCTTCCCGCCTTGCATCTTTAGCCTCTTGGATTCTTCTTCTATGAGATCCTTTTTAGATTTCCTTCTTACCTTTTTAGTGAAGTGTTCATCATCTTCCGAGGAAATAGACGATTCTACCACTTTCTTCTTTAAAGCTTCTATGTAAGAGGGAGAGGAGGTAGTTTCCACAGGGGATTTATGGAAATCCTGCATGCTAACATCAACTCGAGGAGATTCCAAGAGAACTGGGTTAGTTTCCAGAGACCCTCAATTTGCTTCACCATCAACCTTGTGTACTTCAGTTTGCTGCAGCTCGTCTTCTTCGAGAATAGGAGTGGTTAGATCCTCAGAAGGACTTAAGACCAAGAAAGGGTTTGAAGAAGAAATAACATTTCCTTCAGACTGAGAATTTAAAGATTTTTTCTCAATAGGGAGAGCACCATTCCCAGCGTTGCCTCCATTTCCTTTCACCTGTTTAGCTGAGACTGCTTTCTGAACTTGAGTCCATTGGTTTGTGTTCTCTTTTCCCATCTCCGCCTCTGATTTCTTCTTGCAATTACGGGCGAAGTGGCCATAGCCATGACAATGGCGGAACTTAAACGAAAGTTGTTCATAGTCAAGATCCTGAACGTAAGACCATTCAACAACATTTAACTTAATTGCCTCTGAAAACCCGATCTCTAAATCCACTTCCACACAAATTTGAGCAAATGAGTATTGGTCTTTCCTTTCTTCCCTGTCGATGTATTTGCTGAGCTTATTCCCAATGGTTTCCAATGATTCTAAATTCCAACAGTGAAGGGGAAGATGGGGTAGCCTAACCCAAATGGGAATAGCTAAAGGGACATCTTGGGTAGTGTCAAAATCAAGGGTCCATTTATTCAGATAAAGCCCCCGGGGACCCATAAAATAAGGACCATTTCAAAAAATAAGATCTCGGTTGGCTACAGAATCAAACACAAAAACGTAATAGCCTCTGCCAACCAGATGGATGCAGATTCCTTCAAAAACCAAGGCCTCCAGTTTTGTAAAACCCAGCCATCAATTGCCTTCAGGGATGGCCATAATCTTGTAAATTGACCAATGAGCCCACACTCAACTAAATTCAAGTCGGTCTGGCAAGGCCATTGTGCCGAGATCAACAGAAGGGATTTCAGTTTTCTTCAGAAAGGTCTGAACCAATGAGCTTCCCTTTCTCTTCCCACAATAACCTATGAGATATTTAAATGCTTCAATCTCAGGAGGACGGGGAGGGGGGGGACCCCCTCCAGAGGCCATAGAGAGCTTGCTCAGGTTAGAACACTCTCACAAATACAGAATAAAGAAAGGCAAATGAAACAAATCTCAGGAGATCGAACTAAAACTAGGAGAGGAAGAAATACAAACCCAGCCTTAGAAAAACCAGGCACTTAGCTAAATACATGAAGCATGAAACAAGAAGAGCATTTAAGCACTCTCCAAAGATCACGAACTGATAGATCTGCATAGATGAAAAACTTCAAGCAAACTAGAGAGCATCTTGCAGGATTTGACTCATGCTAACTCCTCCCAAAATTGAGCCAACCAAAGCCTCTACACCAGCAAAAACCGTTCAGATCCAAGCTATGAACCTGCAAAATCCCTCTCAAAAAAGCCGAAGGCGTTTCAAGATTTCAAATCTTCTTAGAGCCCGCGTTCTTGATTTCCCGCTGTCTCTAACATTTTTTTTAAGCTAAACAAATTTGAAGGAGGTATTTATGAAATATAATACTTACACACTTAATAATATTGATTATAATTAATTAATCTGAATGACTTTTCTCGTTTTTTCTTTACAAAAATGTTTTGATGGGTTCTATAACGAAGAACATCCTTTTATAAAGGAATGCTCTTGATTGTCCAGTTTCGGTAGAGAAAACGGTCTAGAGGGGTTTCATTTGCATGGTGGCCCAAGATCAAAAGTTGTTTCTCGAGGCGACATCTAAATTCAACCATGTTAAGGGTTGGTGTGGTCTAGGCCAGGTGTGATCCCCGAGTGATTTTGACGGCTTAGATGCCCCTGGATCGTGATTTCTCATACCAAAGATCCACCCAACAAATCATAGAACATCCAAGCCAAAAGAAAAAATTCTCTTAGCTAAATCTTTGAGTCTATATGCAAAGTGGTTTATTTTAATATATATAAAGTGCAATTTTTTTATTCAAGGAAAAACAACACTAATTAAACTAACATTTAAAATTGACGACTATTATTATATTATTATATAAACTTTTACATTCTAATGTATTGTCAATTTCTAAGTTTATTTCTAAGTTTATGATAATGATATTTAGGATTCTTTGCTAGGTTCATCTTTAAAGCTTGCGAGAAGAAAATATTAAAAGGTTTTATATAAATATTTGTGTGAGTTTTTGTTTTCAAACATTTTCAATCACATCAACTTACATATGATATTAATAATAGGTCTCCATTTCTACTAAAGAGTGAGGCATCGCTTTTATTTAAAATTGTTACATGCATTTTAAAGATTTATAACACTTTTGAATATTCTTTTCGAGGCGTGGTTTGGTTTTGTCTAGGAAATTACTTTTGTGTTTTGAATGTAGATGTGATGCTTTGGTCTAAGGAATAATCCATCCTTCAACTCTTTGAAAACTGATGGCAGAATGGAGGTGGGATCTTCCAGGGAGGTGGCATCGTGCTACAACAATAAGTAACAATAATGATGGGCACCAAGACAATTGAATTTGGTGAAGCTTTTTATGAAGTTTTGAGGTAGGTTTGATATTCTAGTACTCCCTTCAGTACTCCCTTCTCTTTAGCTTTTGGACTAGTTTTTATTGTATCCTAGTCACTTTGTCTTTTATTATCTTGTGGCCGAGGTTTCAGGGGTGTTTATTTTGCTTGTTTTTTAGCTCTCCTCGTCTGTTCTTGGGGTGTCTAGAATTGTATTGTCAGGGTGTGTCAATTATTTGGTCTAGCTTGTCCTTTGAACCCTCGGCTACGTCGCAATGCAGTACCTTTCTAGGTTTTGAAAGAAACTAATGGTTTTTTTGGAAGCGTGGCATGGAGTTTGTCCTCCCCCCGAGGACTTAGTACCAACCATTTCAATAAAGTGGGAACTCTTGGGGTTCGGTTGATAGGGTATTGCGGTCCAGTTCTATTCTAGGCTGGTCTGACCGCCTTTATAGGCTCTTGTTTCTTGTCTCCTTTTGTGGCCTCAACTCTCTGGCCTTTCTTTGTATGCCTGACTGCGGTTTGGACTGTGGTCCTCTGACTGTAAGGTTTTTTGTTTTTTTATTGAGGACTAGACACTCGGGGTGGATGGTTTATTGACTTGTGTTTCCTCTTCAGTGTCTTTGTTGGTTAGACTCCTTCTTTTATGGTATGTGAGGGTTTTTAGGGTTAGGGTTTCTCCCTTAGGTCTTGTTTTTCCTTATTTCGAGGCGGGTTTCTAGCTTTCTTTCCCCTCTTTTCCTGTCGGAGTGGGTATCATGTGCTCCTGTCTATCCTAGATCCTTTTTGGTCTTGTATGGTGGTGGCACAGGTTCATATGGGGAAAATGGATGCGGGGTTGTACCCTCCGCTACACTATAAGTCTCGAAGGAAGACTAAGGCTCTAAAGGCCTTGGATGCTAAGCGTGGCTTTGTGCTTGGGAGGGATGTCTACATGGATAAGGTCGAAGCCCTTTGTAGTAGAGCCCTTGCAGGACGTCTGGAATATTGTAAGATGGGGAAAGAGGAATGGGTGGTTTGGGCCACTCAGCACTGGAAGCCGCTCTTGGATACGTTCTTGTGGTGTGTAGACTAGAAAATGTCTGGATGGTATTTATTTTTCTTGATGGGAAGGATGCATTTCTAGTACTTGATTCTATGTGGCCCATCCGTAATGGTTCTCTTGTACTTAGCTGCTGGAACACAGGTTTTGAGCCCCGTCGGGAGGGAGTGATTATTCGTCACTTGTGGGTATTGTTTCCTACTCTACCCCTCCCTTTCTAGAGTAAGGATATCCTCATGAGTATTGCTAATTATTTGGGTTGTTTCATGGTTGTGTTGGAAAAATTTCAACATTCCTTTGATAAATGATCAGCGAGGGTCTTGGTGGAACTGGACATCTCAACAAGGTTATAGGAAAATATTGATATTCATTGTAATGATTTTATTCATGTCCAAAACCTAGAATATCTTAATGTACCCTTTCAATGTCATTATTGTCATATGATTGGGCATCTTAGGTACAACTATCCCTCGTTGCTTCATGGTTCTCCTCGATCTCCGGATGGCAAGGTCCTGGATCCTTGTTTGAAGACCTCTTCCTCTAATACTGATCCTGAGGTTCCTTCATCTTCACTCCCCGCAGGTATGTATGTTCCTGCTTCTCCTACGAATTATGAGGATCGTAGAAAAGGAGAACTGGATTATATTTTAGATATTGAGAAGAGTGCTAATTGAAAACATACTGGTTTTCCTTATACTTTTGGTACTGCTAGCCCAGGTGAGGTTGCTCTAGACTCTGATAGGGTTTTGGGTTCTTCGTCAGGCAAGGTTTGTTTATGCACTGATTTTATTGTGCCTCTGTTGGCTCCTACTGCTATGATTTTGGGCTCTTTATCGAACAAGGATTGTCTACCCACTGCTTTGAACGTACCTCTGTTAGCTCCTACTGCTAGGGTTTTGGACTCTTTATCGGAGGGGGTTTGTTTACCCACTGCCTTGATCGTGCCTCTGTTGGTTCCTACTGCTGGGGCCTTCTCCTTTTTTTCGGATGGGGTTTGTTTGCCCACTATAGTGGCTCCTTGTGATCCTTGCCCTCCTTCAGATGACTCTCACTCTCCCACTAGCCCACGTGAAGCCCTGCCTTTCACTGATCCTTCTCTTCTCAAGTCATTATCTATCTTCACTAATAAGTCTCCTATCTCACCCTCTACTCTCCCAATGGACTCTATTCGACATGAAAATGTAACAATCCGAAGAGATAGAAGACCAAAGTTTGTTAAGCCTATGGGTGACCATGAGGATCACTCCTATCTTCCCCTATCGGTCAGAATTAAGGAGGTTATGAGATCCTGCTTTCCTACTAACCACTCCTCTCCCCTTGGGGTTCTTAGAGCAGAGACCTCCCTCGGACTTGGTTCCTAACGAAACTCCTCTCCCTTAACATACATGGTTTTGGAGGGTGTTGGGTGTTATATTGTCTTAATTAATTCACCAAATATTTAATTATCAACCGAGGTTGGTAAACTTAGAGTTGACATAAAGCAAAGGTAGAGGGGTTCCTAAGGTGTTGCGGAAATATTTTAACAAAGAAAAGATCGAAAGATCTTTCAAAATGAAAAACCGAGTCAAACTCTTAGAAATTCAACTATTAAGGTAATTAGACCGGGACATAACACTAGACTAGAGCAATATCAACCTATACTACTCTACTCTATAAACACTTACTGAAATATAAATATATAAACAATCAAATAAAGTAAACTATGCTTTATGGTGAAACTGATTAATTAATTACTCATCTTCTTGATCTAGGAATTAGAAAGTTTATAAACAATTTCAAAAACTAAGGAATTTATCAACTATTGAAACCAACTATTGAATATATCTAAGGAATCTAAGAAACTAAGCTATACATGCAATTAACAAATATACAATGATTAAGCTAAATTGTCTAGTTCCATTCTCCTTGAGGATTTTGAGGATATGCATTCATTGTGATCGGAACTAGAGAATTAGAAAGTTTATAAACAATTTCAAAAACTAAAGAATTTATCAACTATTGAAACCAACTATTGAATATATCTAAGGAATCTAAGAAACTAAGCTATACATGCAATTAACAAATATACAATGATTAAGCTAAATTGTCTAGTTCCATTCTCCTTGAGGATTTTGAGGATATGCATTCATTGTGATCGGAACTAGAGAAGGAGTAGTATCAAAATGGATTTCAAAAAAATTAAAGAAACTGAATGGGATTAAATCTAATTTAACTTCTACAAATATATGCAAACTAAGGAATGTCCAATTACATGTGATAGTAAACATTGTGATTTATTCCATAAGCAAATGACTTTTAATTGAAAAAGATGTTATGAACATCTAATCTATTTAATTAGAAAACAAAGTTCTTTTAAGGATTACTTTTACAAGTAAACAACTCTTATATGAAATGAATGCAAGGAAAATCTAACTTATAAACAAGTAGAAAACTTAATAAAGAAAACTCAATAGAAGAAGCAATTAGAAAACTTAATAAAGAAAACTCCTCTAAATCCTATTCTATGAATCTTTTTAGTAAACACACAGTGAAGGGAACAGGTCCTATGCTACGATTAATTTATAAAGAGATAGTGTGATTCTCTAGAGAATGAATTTAACAATTCTAACCCTAAATTCAATATAAACAAAAGTGAATTTAAACTAAACTAGAGATGTAATTACCAAAAGCTACAACAGTAGTGAATGAAGAAATCACAAACAATAGAGACAAAACAAAAACATAATTCTAAACATACTAAGGTAAAAGGAGGTGAAAGATAGGGATGGAACTTGATAGATACTTTAAATGATCTAGACAAAAGTCCTAATTATAGATATAACCATTGTTTAATTACAAAACAGAACATAATTCAAAAGCCAAAGAAACAAAACTTTAAACAGGCTTAAAACAGAATGGGAAATATTAAAGCTTGAATGAAGGGCTGAATGGAAGTATGAACGGACGGTCTGTATGAGGAAAACAATGTAAATTAAGAAATAAATGGCCTAGATGATCTAAATATCAGCTGATTTCATGCATACGAGAATAAGATGCATAAAGGACAGTAATTGAACCTAGTTAATAATTGAAATAACAAAGAGGTTACTGGTACTAGTCTATGGTTGTAAAGAGACTATTCCCTATTATGAAATGAAACAAACTGGAATATAAATGAAACCAATCTACAGCTAAACAAGAATTGACAGAACTAATTCTAACTACAAACTAAACCTAAGATACTAAATTAACTAAATTCTATCTAATTGCAAACATAACATTTGACATTAAGATGAAAGGGAAACTGGAAGGAGAGCTGAAAGGAAAACTAGAAATAAACTACGCACGCAACCGATTACTTTAATTCAAGAAATAGAAATTATACTAACAACACATCATTACTCATAATAAAACATATGCTATAGGAAACAAGGAAATGAACAATATCAACTGACAGGAAATCAATTTGCATAATCAAAACAGAAAGAGAAACTACTTATCTGTGAGAAAGGAAATAATGAAAATACACACAGTAATGGAGGCCACTGGTTGTTAAGGGGCCCTCTCAGCAATCATGGTGGCGTTTCAATCAATTGCTCACAAGAACAAGGACATGTATATGCAGCGAAATAGAACTTATATTAACATTCAGAATAACGTTTTTACAGAGCTTCTTCTCTAATATCGACTGACAGATTTACGAACTAGCTAGCTAACTGTGCTCTTGCTTGGAGGTGACTTATATAATGTTTACAAGGATGAGCGGGTCGACCCTTTCATTGGTCCAAAGCTCCTAAAAATAGTCAACCTTTATGGCAAACAAACAACCATATGACAACGCACAGTCCTCCTCCCTCTCTGTCGTGCGTCGGTTCTCCTTACGCATGTTGCGGCGTATAGATTCTCATTGACGTGGACTTAGATCGTGGTGTCGAATGGAAAAGGTAGGATGGTGAGCCTTCTCAGAGCAAGGACCATCATAACATCAAACACATGGACAATAGAACAGTTAAAGACCGTTTTGCGCTTTAATCATTCGGGAATATGCTGACTAACAATGCGTGGGCTAATCGAAAGGTTGTATGGCGAGCTAAATATGCTCTGCGCATATCTAGCGTGAATGCGTGTCCAATGTTGGCTCATTTAAAGACTATGATCTGCAAAAAAAAATCATATATCAGACATATTTCCAAATATCACAGGATTGCTTAGTAAAATGACGAAATAATAAAAATAAACCAAGACTTGCATAAATTCCAAATGCATTCGTACCTGGGGCTGAATGATAAAATGATTGATAGGAAATATGTCAAAAATGTGACAAAATAGATGCCAAAAGTGTAAATTAACAGCTGAAAATAGTGACAAAATCGGGATCAACATTTCCCCAAACTGGCGAGATGCCAGGTCCCATTGAGAAAAACAAAGATGAGTTAGGAAGAAGGTTGAGTTGCATTAGCAGTTGCCTTCGACTTAGTAGATGAAATAGGAGACTTGAATTTCAATTTTCTAGCTTGTGCTTTTAAAACAGCGTGTCTCTCTTGTTGAGAGTCACATGAAGATGTAATGGCCTTGTTAAGGTCCTCAACGGTATTGACTTGCAGATGCAATTCATTATTCTCTTGTTGAAGATCTGCAATTATCTTGGCGTATTCTTCATTTCGACTTGTTGACCATGCCAATTCTTGAGTTAGTTGGTCTACGATTGACTGATGAGGAGTACTAACGGTTCTGTGGGCTGCTTGGAGTCTAGAGGCGGACTCAATTCCCTGGATGGTGTCTCAAGGACAACATAGGGGATTTGTCTTTTAGGACTCATGCCCTGAGAAGGTGTAGGGACAGTCTCACAAGCAACATCTTTGAGCAATTTGGCTAAGACATTGGCCAATGTGAATAAAGGTGAGTCAGTGACGGGTTTATCCGGTTCGGCCACACGGTATGGATGCCTAGTCTTAACGATTGGCTGAATCGTGGTCTAGACAATGGGCTAAACAATGGACTGGACATAATTTTCCTTTTGGTTCCTGGTGTGAACTCGTGGAAAAGGTAAAAACCCAATAGGCACAAGGTTGACAGGGGTAGGTGAATGGGCATATGGACTTTCTTCTGGCATATCTTCGTCAATGTGCACAATTTTGAGGCTTTTCTTCTCTGTGGAAGGGGTTTGACTGGATTCAAAAGGGGTTTGACTGGATTCACAGTTACGGGCATGGCTAAGGAATTTTCGAATATTGAGGTGAGGGTTCAGGACTTTAAACACAAAATTATCCCAAGTTTGATGCTTCTCTTTCAGCTGATGCAAGATTAGGTGTTTTATCAGGCTGTGGTGATAGAAACTGCCCCTAGGATTGACTGTATTTTTCCTAACTTGACTTGACATTTTCTCGAAGATTTTAAGTAAATAAAATGGAAAGTTGAGAAACTGCTGATTAACGAAATGTGCTAGTTGGCGAAGATGACAAGCTTTGAATACATTAAACTTACCCTCGCAGGTTATGAGGTGGATGATGATAATCAGATGGTTGAGGTATTTTGGCTTTATCCATTCTCGATGAAATCCTTTAGTACCTGCAACATGCTGGTAGCCCAACTTAAGAGAGAAATTGTGGGACGACCGAGGGAGAAACAAGTGTTTATGCCAACGGGTTCCTTCTCTTGGGAGCTTGGTTGCGACTGCAATGGTATCCTCAGTTACTAGAAAAATGAGATGACCAACCTGACCATCTTACCATCAAATCCTTTTGCAAATATCAGGGGAATCTCCTCGTCATATCCCTGCAAAAGGTGGATAAATGGATTCCAACCTGCTCAGAAGAAAATCTCCCTGCATTCTCAAAATTCCGTCATCTGGAACAAATCCTGATAGCTTTCGGGCTCAAGACGGCTAGGAATTGTTCAAACAGAGGCAAATATGCAAGGTTTGTAGAGGATACAGGAAAATGGTGACTAAGCGACTCTACAGGGATGAAGGTAAGAGAGGGAAACATAATGAAACGAAATTCACAAGGGCGTCAGTTTAAAACGTGACCCATTCGAGCGATTGAACAATCACTGATAGAGACTTGGCACGTTTAAATGATCATGCCATCATGGAAAATATTGAATCATGTGCCGTCAAAAGGACACGTGCATTAATGAATTCGTAGGGTTTTGATAAATTCAACCATGTCCAAAGTAAACTTTGGACAGGTTGAATACATTACTCAATGCAATTCTGTAAAACACATTCAAAATCATAATAATTTGAATTAACGAGATGATAGATCACTTGATCATTTCCACGTGTAATTGGGTAAGAGGATAAAGGTAATGATAGTGTAATGATGATTGAAAAGATCCTACAATAATATCACATCCATATAGAGTTTAAATGAGATCATATTATGTCGAAATTGTAATCAAAATCATAGGTCGAAATTAGTCCTAATGAAGTCATAATGCTTTTGTAAGGATGAGACTTAATAATTATAGGTACAGTTCAACTAACTTAACTTTTTTCCCAAAAACAAAATTAAGGTAATCACCTTGACATACTTAATCATTGGTGCTATAATATCATAGTTTTCATTCAGATAATTATTTGGCATTCCATTCGGACCAGCATTCGACCCTTCATATGGTGCTTCATATGGATTTTCTGTAAAAATATGCTTTCTGGATCGGGTTGCTGCTAATCATGTAGTGAAATTTTCTAGGCTGCCAGCCCACAAGAGGATCATATAGAACAACTCTATTGAACCTTCAGTTGCACTCTTTCTCATTCATCAAAGATTAGAACCAAGTCCCGCTACTTGCATTATCCTGAAAAAACTTGTCATTTGTCAGAGATAAATGAATCTTTTTATAAATAATCAGAAAAATAAATACAGTCTAATCTTCCGCCAAACCAAAAATATGGTGTGTCCTCAAGCCATGCAAGAAAAACCGATTAATTTCAAAATAGTTTAATGAGGAGTTCTATCATGTTGTGATTATTTTTGTAAGAAAAAGAAAGACTAACTAGTAAATGGAGATGATTTAGATATGTACATTCATAAAAAAATAACAGTGCTGAGAAAGACCATTTGAGTAGTATCACTGATGCGAAAAATATGCCATAGGAAAAGCTAGTCAGCCATGCCTCATTTTAAAAATCTCTTGTCATCCAAATAATATTTTAAGTTCACCTTGGAGTTTGTGAGATTTCTATCATTATGGGTTCCATTTCTAGGATAATCATATCCCAGTTATTGGTTGAATTAGATGGCCGGGTCCAAGCCCAACTTACAACCATTCTCTAATGACATCATAAACAATTGGCCTAAACATGTATTTGTATTCTCCGGGTTTTTCTCCTTTTTCTTATATATATATTTTCATTTTTCTACGAACCATGTGCATAGTGGTGCATTAACCAGATCTATTTTACTCGATAGTTCCCCGCTACCAGTAGGCCTGTTTAGTACCCTGACGGGTTTATCTTGGTACCATGCAAGCATAGCCCCACTGCCATCGAGCCTGTTCAGTACCCCAACGGTTTTACTTGCATTTACTGAGCTTCCTTCTTTAATATGTTACTTAGCATTGACCCATTGCCAGTAAGCATGTTCAGTACCCCAATGGGTTTGCTTCATATAATGATTTTGAGTATATGGAAGTCGATTGGTACTAGAGTGTGTTAAGCCTGCTAAACACATAATTCAAATTTTTAGAGAAAACCTCATAAGTAATTTTTTTATTTTATAATGGCCTTAATTATACATCATGTGAAAAGAGAATAACCTAAAGTTGTTCCTCAAGCTCTCAATCGATCTTCTTTATGAAAAATCAATAATGTTTACCACAAGCAGAAATTTCACTTACTCTTGAGTTACCTCAAAAATGCTTCAGAGACAAGTGTTGATAATGAGTTTAGGATGAATTAGTAGTCCATAGGTGTAAGATGGGATTCTGAAGAATATGATGATTAGAGTAGGCCTTTAATCAACTGTTCCAATAATAAATCAGAAATGTACATGTTTGAATCAAAATACCATATATAAAACCATAATGAATCATAGAAAAAAATGGTTAGGAATGATATACAGAGAATTCTTTTAATTTTCACTATAAACTTCAATTTTTTACAATAACCTCAAAAAGAGAGAGTTAAGATGCATTACGAGTCTTTTAGTGCACTTCCCTTTTCAGATAATATTTCATGAGCTTCTTATAGAGATAAAGTACTTGAAATCAAACTACAAAGCCACTTGTTAGATGATTCATATTTATTCATAACAAAAGAATCTACAAAATTTATAAAAATTAGGAAAAGAAAAAGAGTCTTCCTGTTTTAATTGACAAAACTGCAACGGGTGATCATGGGAATGAATACTCTGTATAAATGTAGTCAATTTCTTATAAATGACTCTTATTTATTAAAAAAAAAAATCTACATATATACAAATAATGACAACCCAAAATAACTTAAGGATCAGGAAAAGTATGAATAATTTCCTCTTCAACCAGTTCCATTTCTTGTTGTTGTAAGACATTTTGCACGAAATCCTGTTTAGATATCGGTTGGTGGTAAAGTCTAAGTCTGTGTTCATTTACTACAAAGGAAATTTGTGAACCATCAATTGTCTTAATTTCTACTGACCCATGATCGAAAGCTGTAACTACCTCATATGGGCCCATCCAACGGGTAGTTAATTTTCCTTTAAAATTTTTGTACCTTGAGTCGAATAGTAATGCCCAATCCCCGGTATTAAACTGCTTTTTCTTGATAAATTTATCATGCCATTTTTTTCGTTGATTATGTATTAACATTGTTCTTTGGAGTGAATCCTGTCTAATCTCATTTAACTCATTAATCTGTAAAACTCGTTGTTTCTGTGCTTCGTCCAAATCCATGTCTAACTGTGCTGCCATACGAAAGGTCTTAGCTTGGAATTCGATAGGTAAAAGGAATTGCTTGCCATACACCATCTCACAGGGTGTATTTACCGTAGTGTTTCTCCATGTTATCCTATAGGCCCATAAGGCCTCCATGAGTCTATCTGCCCAATCCTTATGATGTAAGTGAATAGTTTTGGTTAAGATAGCTTCCAATACCTTGTTGGTTGATTCTACTTGACAATTAGCCTAGGGGTGATAGGGTGAGGAATTTCAATGTCGAATGCCATACTTTGTGGCAAGTTATTTCTTTAATTTAGAAGTGAATTGAGAACCTTGGTCTATGACAATTTCTCTAGGCACACCAAACCGAGTGAATATTTCTTCATATATAAATTCTACCACATATTTCTTTGTGGCCCTGAACAAAGCTTTAGCTTCTACCCATTTGGTGACATAGTCTGTGAAAACCAGGATATACTTCTTTTTACGGGGCATGGGAGCCAGTACGAAAGAGGTCATCATCAACCCAGGAGTAATTAGAACTTTGGACTATAATGCGACGTTTCTTGTGTGGGGACAAGTGGGTTGGTAATTTCCTAGTTGCTAAATAATTGATAATGTCTACAGACCAAGGGGTTTAAACAGACACAACAAATAGATGTTTGTCAGGAAAAGTATCGTCAATGGGTTTAGCACCATCATCATGTTGAATATGAGAGAGGAAATCTGCTACTAAATTCTCTCTACTAGGTCAGTCAATGACAGTGATGTTAAACCCTTATAATAGACGAAGCCACTGGGTTACCCTACCATTGGTGATTGGCTTGTTCATTAAAAATATAATGGCATAATCATCTGTATGCACAAAAACTTTGTATCCTGTAATTTAATGGCGAAATTTATTAATAGCATAGACTACTGCCAAAAACTATTTTTCAGTAACAGTATAATTCGGTTCGGCAGGAGTCAAATTCTTGCTAACAAATTAGATAACATAAGATGCTTGGCCTTATTTTTGGCCTAGGACTCCTCCTATGGCCATATCAGAAGCATCAGTGGATATGTGAAAATGATAATTTAGCTTTTAAGACCTCAAAAGCACTTTGACAGGATTCAGTCCATTGGAATTCTACATCCTTTGTAAGCAGCTTAAACATTGGTGCAACTATTTTAATGAAATTTTCAATAAAACGACGATAGTAGCCACCATGGCCAAGAAAGCTCCTTACCTCCTTTTGAGTTTTTGGAGAGGGAAGGCCAACAATTACTTCTATTTTAGCAGGGTATACCTTGATTCCTTGGGAAGAGACATGATGACCCAATACTATACCTTCTGTTAATAACATTTTACATTTTTCGTGACTAAGGGTCAGGTT
Organism: Pseudotsuga menziesii; assembly: GCA_001517045.1. Lineage (NCBI taxonomy): Eukaryota > Viridiplantae > Streptophyta > Pinopsida > Pinales > Pinaceae > Pseudotsuga > Pseudotsuga menziesii. The sequence goes on along the minus strand of LPNX011040810.1, from coordinate 177,164 downwards.
TGTTTCTTGACATTGGATCAAGACCTTCTCAAGATTATCAAGAGCTTCTTGAAAGGTATTACCATAAGCTGTAAAATCATCCATGTACACTTCTACACAGTCATGTATAAGATCGGAAAAAATCCCTAAGACTGCTCGCTGAAAAGTGGCAGGTGCGTTACATAAGCTAAATGGAAAAACTCTATAGGCATATGTTCCCCAAGGGCATGTAAAAGTAGTCTTATCTTGATCCCCGGGTGCTATTAGAATCTGGTTATATCTGCTATACCCGTCAAGAAAGGAAAATTATTGTTTACTTGACAGGGTATCTAACACTTGATCAATAAAGGGCAAAGGAAAGTAGTCTTTAAGAGTGGCTTTATTTAGCTCTCTAAAATCAACACAAATGCACCATTTCCCTATGAATTTCTTTGGGACTACCACTAGAGGATACAACCATTTACTGTCGGAGATAGGGTAGATGAAACCAACATTGAGAAGTTTTTGTAGCTCCTCTTTAACTATGTCTCTTAGAACAGGATTCATCCTCCTCTGAGGCTGCCTTATAGGTGGAATGTTGGATCCATGTAAATATGGTGAATACAAGTGTTAGGGTGTATACCCTTCATATCAGTGTATTCCCATGCAAATGATCCAACTTGATTTTTAAGGACATTGAGCAGCTTCTCTTGTTGGTTTTCACTTAACCCTACGTTTATATGTAAAAACTTTCAGGACTGACTTCACAAGGTATGGTATAGGATCCTGTATGCTCTTCAATTTAAAAGACACATGGTGTTGCCACAAATGTTGAGACAGCCATATTTTCTTGAAAATCATAACCAAAAAATTGATCGAATTGAGCAAAAGACTGAGGAAAATATATACAAGTTGTTGAAGAAACAAATTTGTTTAACACACTCTTAGTAGTTTGCTCCTGAAGTGCCCAGGAATAATCACTAGGAAGGGAAAGGTCATCGAAATCCTCATCCCCAAATGAACAATTTAACCAGCACAAGTTTTCAGTTATTGGTTGTGCTGGGGGAATATAAAACAAGTCTCTATGTAGACAACCCATTAGAAATGATCATTTCCCCATCCCTACATCCTATAAAGGTGTTAGAAGTGCCTAACCATGGTCTTCCCAGGATAATATGATGTCCTTTAGAAGGATCCTTTGATTCTATGACCATAAAGTCAATGAGGTATTCCCATGAAGCTATTGATACAATAATATCATCCAGGACTCCAACAGGTTTTACCATGGTACGGTCTGCTAGTTCTAGGATAGAAGGGGTAGGTCGGAGAAACTATCCCAACTGTAAAACTTCAAAAGCTGCGTTGGTAATCATATTAATGGTGGACCCTAAATTGATAAGTGTATTTTCTATGGCGGTATTATTTACAATAACAGTTACTACTGGGCTCCCTGGATTTGTATATTTTGCAATCTGAGACTGGTCTCTCATACACCCAGACATCTCTCCTATAACATGAATCGTAAGGGGGTCCTTTTGTTTCTTTCCTGGGCGTTTAATACATATTTCCTTTATTACCTTGCTCTAAATTGGTATATATTTAATAGCTTGTAATAGAGGAATTTTGACATAGATATTCTTTAGTTCATTTAAAATGTCATACTCGGGACGAACTACAGGTATTTCTATTGCTAGTCGTTCCGAAAATGGAGGAATTATTTGTTCTTGAGTTGGTTCTTGCTGAGGATGGGTATGCACTGGAATCTTTGGAATATTTCCATCCTGGAAAATACCATCATTCATGACTTCATTGGAATATTCTTCTTCTTCATTTTCCTCACAAATGACAATTGATGACTTGGGTTTGTCATACACAACTCTTCCAAATCGTAATTGTATCTCATGTACGGGTACAGTCAAAATGACATAGGATGGAATAGTTTGCAACTCAATGTTGTTGAGAGCTTGAGTTGGCTTATTATTTGGGTTAGGTATCGGTTGTGCAGGTAATAATGTAGGTCGTGGGGGGTTTTTAATCTAGAAGTGATGAGGTTGTTGTGCAATAAGAGGAACTGGGGGCACAAACCCAGGAAAAATTTGCTGGAAATTCGGTGGGTGCTGAGGATAAGGATGATTGGGTGTAGAGACTGGTGGTGACTAGGGGTATGTCTGTCCCCTCCACCCCTGTGGCCAATACTGATGTTGAGGGAAAGGATGAGGAGGATACTGGGGTGGCCATTTCTGCCAACTTGAAGTGTTCCATTGTTGAGGTTGTTGGTAGGGAGGATAATAGAGTGGGGGTTGTGGTGGCAAATTCTGATATGGTGGTTGGTCTCTAGGTTGCCAAGGAGGCATCCTAGATGTTTCACCTACATCCCTACTCTTATATATGGCTTGCAACCCAGGAAATGGTGGGAAATTATATCCTGGATGTTCCTCCGTACAGATGTGACATACGGACATATTGTTTAATGGGCATTCCCGTAGGGGATGTTTAGTCCTACAATTTGGACAGAAAATGCTCATTGCTGCTCGTTCTTCCTCCTGACTTTTCTTGGCTTGTAAAGCATCTAGTTGAGAACCCATTGCTCCTAAGATATTAGTTTTGAAGTTTTCCAATAGGTTCCCTAACTCTATCCTTGTGAATCCTCCAGAACTAGGAGTGTTTCCTTTTAAATTTCTATTGTGAGGCTCCTGAAAATTTCTCCCAACTTTCACCCTACTTCTAGAGTAATTTCTACACATATCAAAGATTTGTGCAAATGGTTTGTGAGAGATATTGTCGGATACCATGAGATTAATATTTTCTATCAAGTCTTCGGAGATCCCTTTAAAGAAGAGTGTACGTATTGCATCTTCTTGAAGGTCATTATATTTAGATTTATGTAATGTATAAACAAACCTTTTGAGATATTCTTCTAGGATTTCATCTTCGAGTTGTTGTATCTTGAAGATGTCATTTCGAGAGTCCTTAGGTTTGCAATACTCTTGATATTTCCGCAAGAATGTGGTTTTCATATCTTCCCAAGTCCTGATACTATATTCTCCTTATCCCATGAACCATATTAAAGCATAATATTTTAGTGTAGCTGGAAAAAGTTTTAGTTTGTGAGCGTCTTGTAGGTAGTTATAACTCCTACAAAGAATATTGAACTCGAACATAAATGTGTCCGAGTCCTCATCACTTTTCCCATAGAAAGTAGGCAAGGAGGAAGGAGGGATGTTTTTCATACTTACATCTTTTGCAGTGTCTAAAATAGGAAACCCGAAGGTAGCCTCAATTCGATTTTCTCCTTCTTCTTCGTCATTCCTAACCTCGTCAGGATATTTTTTTTCTCCCCGTCTCTCCATGTAGGTACTATTTCTAAAGTAAGTGTACCTAGGAGGCTCCTTTCGAGGTGATAATGGGGCTCCCCAACATTCTTTTTCGGGGGAGATCTTCCTCCGATCAACCGTGATCTTATTGGGTCCTACAAGGAAAGTAGGTTCTACTGTGGATGTTTCAATTTGTGAAATAATTGTATTTGTCGAGTTTCCAAAGAGGGCCTTTACCTGGGCAGGGTCGATAAAATCAATGAAGTTCAGGTCTCCTACTAGTGAAAAAGTCGTATCATTCGGTTTTGAAACTAGTGGAGGGTTAAGGGTTCCCAATGGTTGACCCCCTTGAACCTCTTCAAGAATGAGGTCCTTAGGACCTCTTGCCAGGATCTCTTCACCTTCTATGGCTTCCCCGGTAAGATCTCCCGAAAGAGTCTCTGTAGGTTTCCAAGTAGAACTAATTCGTACAGGTGTCTTTCGATACCTTTCTAAAGAGTTAGTGGTTGGGGTATTACGTCCCTCGTAAAGGTTAGAAGGGATTTTGATAATATTTTGAGAACTAGTTCTAACGTATCTACCCTTAGAATCTCTAGGTCTGTTCATGAAAAACTAAACTAAAGGAAAACCTATACTACTACTATTGTTATTATTAGATTTGGGGGCTCCTGTTAGAACCGACATGCATGTTCTTACCTCTCGTCTTACCGCTCCCCCGCCACTAGCCTATTACTAAACTTTATAGGAAAATTCTATCTATTCTACCTTACAGAACAACTCCCCAGCAACAACCCCAAAATGTAAGGTGTTATGTTGTCTTAATTAATTCACCAAATATTTAATTATCGATCGAGGTTGGTAAACTTAGAGTTGACACAAAGTATATGCGAAGGTAAAGGGGTTCGTAGGGTGTCGTGGAAATATTTTAACAAAGAAAATATCGAAAGATATTTCAAGATGAAAAACCGAGTGAAACTCTTAGAAATTCAACTATTAAGGTAATTAGACCGGGACATAACACTAGACTAGAGCAGTATCAACCTATACTACTCTACTCTATAAACAATTACTGAAAGATAAAGAGATAAACAATCAAATAAAGTAAACTATGCTTTATCATGAAATTGATTAATTAATTGCTCAACTTCTTGGTCTAGGAATTAGAAAGCTTATAAACAATTTCAGAAACTAAGGAATTTATCAACTATTGAAACCAACTATTGAATATATCTAAGGAATCTAAGAAACTAAGTTATACATGCAATTAAAAAATATACAATGATTAAGCTAAATTGTGTAGTTACATTCTCATTGAGGATTTCGAGGATATGCATTCATTGTGATCAGAACTGGAGAAGGAGTAGTATCAAAATGGCTTTCAAAAGAAGTAAAGAAACTGAATGGGATTAAATCTAATTTAACTTCTACAAATATATGCAAACTAAGGAATGTCCAATTACATGTGATAGTAAAATTGTGATTTATTCCATAAGCAAATGACCTTTAATTGAAAAAGATGTTACGAAGAACTAATCTATTTAATTAAGAAACAAAGTTCTTTTAAGATTACTTTTACAAGTAAACAACTCTTATATGAAACGAATGCAAGGAAAATCTAACTTATAAACAAGTAGAAAACTTAATAAAAGAAAAAAGTAGAAAACTTAATAAATAAAACTCAATAGAAGAAGCAAGTAGAAAACTTAATAAAGAAAACTTTTCTAAATCCTATTCTATGAATCTTTTCAGTAACCACACAGTGAAGGGAACATGTCCTATGCTACAATTAATTTATAAAGAGCTAGTGTGATTCTATAGAGAATGAATTTAACAATTCTAACCCTAAATTCAATATAAACAAAAGTGAACTTAAACTAAACTAGATATGTAATTACCAAAAGCTACAACAGTAGTGAATGAAGAAATAAAAAACAAAAGAGACAAAACAAAACACAATTCAAAACATACTAAGGTAAAAGGAGGTGAAATATAGGGATGGAACTTGATAGCTACTTTAAATGATATAGACTAAGGTCCTAATTATAGATACAACCATTGTCTAATTACAAAACATAACATAATTCAAAAGCCAAAGAAACAGAACTTTAAACAGGCTTAAAAAAGAATGGGAAATACTAAAGGCTGAATGAAGGGCCGAATGACAGTCTGAACAGACGGTCCGGATGATGGTCCGTATGAGGAAAACAATGGAAATTAAGAAATAAATGGCCTAGATGATCTAAATATCAGCCGCATTTCGTGCATACGAGAATAATATGCATAAAGGACAGTAATTGAACCTAGTTAATAATTGAAATAACAAAGAGATTACTGGTACTAGTCTATGGTTGTAAAGAGACTATTCCCTATTATGAAATGAAACAAACTGGAATATAACTGAAACTAATCTACAACTAAACAAGAATTGACAAAACTAATTCTAACTACAAACTAAACCTAAGATACTAAATTAACTAAATTCTATCTAATTGCAAACATAACATTTGACATTAAGCTGAAAGGGAAACTAGAAGGAGAGCTGAAAGGAAAACTAGAAATAAACTATGCGCGCGACTGGTTACTTTAATTCAATAAATATAAATTATACTAACAACACAACATTACTCATAATAAAACATATGCGACAGGAAAAAAGGAAATGAACAATATCAAATGACAGGAAACCAATTTGCATAATCAAAACAGAAAGAGATACTACTTATCTGTGAGAAAGGAAATAACGAAAAACACACACAGAGATGGAGATCACTGGTTGTTGAGGGGCCCTCTCAGCAATCAGGGTGGTGTTTCAATGTTCACAATAACAAGGACATGCATACACAACGGAAATAGAACTTATATTAACATTCAGAACATAGTTTTTATAGAGCTTCTTCTCTAGAATCGACTGACAGATTTACTAACTAGCTATCTAATCATGCTCTCGCTCGGAGGCGACTATATATAATGTTTACAACGATGAGCAGGTTGAACCTTTCAGTGGTCGTCTGCTCCTAAAAATAGTTGACCTTTATAGCAAACAAACAACCATATGACAATGCACAGTCCTCCTCCTTCTCTCTCGCGCATCAGTTCTCCTTGTGCATGTTGCGGCGTATAGATTCTCATTGACGTGGACTTGGATCATGGTGTCAAATGGAGAAGTCAGGATGGCAAGCCTTCTCAGAGCAAGGGCCATCATAACATCAAACGCATGGAAAACATAACAACTAAAGACCATTTTGCACTTTAATCATTTGGGAATATGCCGACTAACAACGCGCGGGCTGATCGGGAGACTGTATGGCGAGTTGGATATGCTCTGTGCATATGTAGCGAGAATGCATGTCCAATGTTGGCTCGTTTAAAGACTATGATCTGCAAAACAAATTCATATATCAGACATATTTCCAAATATCACAGAATTGCGTAGTAAAATCATGAAATAATAAAAATAAACCAAGACTTGCATAAATTCCAAATGCGTTCATACCTGGGGCTGAATGATAGGAAATATGTCAAAAAGGTGACAAAATAGATGCTAAAAGAGTAAATTAACAACCAAAAATAGTGACAAACCGATATCAACTAAGGGCTTACCAAGATTAAATCCCTCAATACTATTATCTTGGAAATCAAACCTGATATGGTTTTCCTTCTAGGAACTATGTGTGATCACTTCCAATCTCTTATTTCCTTTGCTAAAGTCAAACCAGGCTGGGAATTTTGCACTACGGACTCTCTTGGTCTCTCTGGGGGTCTTCTCATAGGATGAGATCTCTCAGTAGTGCGTTGTAAATATTTTATCACACTGTTTGGTATTTTTGTTAAGGTCCTATTAAGAAACCATCCCCTAGAGATTACCTGTTTCAATTGCTATGGTCCCTACCTTAATAGGACAGTGTCCTAGGATTCAATGATAAAGGAGGGCATTTTTTATCATCCTAATCTGATTATTGCAGGGGATATTAACTTTACACTCTCGAATGCTAATATTTTGGGGCAAAAATTTCATATTGACCCTCTAAGATCCTTTTTCACCCAACTAATGGATCATACATGTATGGTGGATATTGCCTCGGTTCTTGCAGTACCGACCTGGAGGAATGAAAGACCAGGGATTGAGGGAATAAGTAAGAGGTTGGACATATATCTTGTATCTGCCTCACTGGTGCCTTTATTCTCATGATATAGGGCTTGGACTCATCACTTGGTGATGTCTGATCACTTTCCAGTATGTCTGGAATGGGATGACTCAGCCTATACAAAGAACTATCCCTTTAAATTCAACAGGGCTTGGCTTCCTATGGATGGCTTTGCTTGTATTGTTCTTTCTTCTTGGTCATCTAAGATTCCCTCCACAGATGATGATCATAAGCATATCTTGGTAATGAAGCTGAAAAGACTCAAATATGATCTCAAGATATGGGAAAAAAAGCAGAAACTGATTCAGGGGCAGGAACTTATTGACCTAGATCATGAAATCCGTCAGCGCTTCTCCTTATTTCCCTCTGGTGTTTTCCCCGAGTTGGAAACACAGAATATTGTTTCCTTAAAGAAAAGGAAAGAAGAGATCCTGACACATGAGGTATTAACCTGGAGACTAAAGAGCAGGGCTCTCTGGATTGAGCAAGGTGATGCCAATACCAAATTTTTTCACAATTTTTCCTCAGCAAGGCGCAACAATAATAATATTTGGGAACTGATGGATGGGGATGGAAATAGGTTAGTAATTTGGATCAACTCAAATTCATGGGGAAAAAACATTTTTCGCTCTATTTATGGATGATGGAAATGCTCTAATATCTGACCAACTAAATGTTATCAAGCACTTCCCATCTTTCCTTAATGTGGAAGACTCTGAGAGCATGGATGAAAAGGTTTCGATGTAGGAAATAGAACTGACACTAATTTTTTTAAAAAAGATCTGAAGTCCTTGACCATATGGCTGGCCAGTGGAGTTATTCCTCCATTTTTTTGACCTGGTAAAGTAGGACTTATGGAAAGTTGTGGAGCAGTCCCAAAAAGAGGGTAGGGTTGGGAGAGATTTAAACTCCACCTTTTTGACCCTCATTCCCAAATGTGATAAGCCAAGGTCCTTTGGAGATTTCAGACCCATATCGCTCTGTAACCTTATCCGTAAACTTATTTAAAAGATCATTTTAAACAGACTTAAGCCCATCCTGGCGAGGGGTATCTCTATGGAGCGGTTTGGGTTCTTGAATAACAGACAAATCCAAGAATCGATTGGTATTACCGAGGAAATATTACATACTATTAAAATTAAAAATATGGAGGCTATGGTTCTTAAATTAGATCTTATAAAATCATTTGATAGAGTTAACTGGACCTTCTTACACCTAATTCTTCTTCAGATCAATTTGTCTTTGGGGATTGTAAATTGGATCATGGGATGTGTTACATCTGCAAACTTCTTGGTATTGATTAATGGCTCTCCTTCAGGATTTTTCAAAGCCATGCAAGGAATCATACAAGGTTTCCCCTTATCCCCCCCCCCTCTTCTTGTTGGTCATTGAATGTCTTAGTTGACTTATTGGAGCAACCAAGAGGACTCGTAAAATACAATGTATTCGTCTCTCCCCCACTATGGCATTAACCCACTTTCTCTTCATGGATGATGTTGTTTTATTTGCCATATGGCTCTCTAAAGGAATGGGTTGCATACAAAGATATTTTGGATCTCTTTTTTTCTGCGTTGGTTATGTGTATAAGTATAGAGAAATATTCATTCCTCTGTAACAACATGCAGGTGGCAGTTAGTAGCAGTATCCAATCTATCCTCCTATTTAAGATGGAACCAATTGGCACTGGTTTTAAATACTTGGGATTTTGGTTTAAACCCTATGGCTATGGTGCAAAGGATTGGAGATGGATTATAAAAAAGTTTTGAGAACATAATAGGTCATTGGACCTACAAACTTTTATCCTTGGGTGGTAGACTCATACTGATCGGATCAACCTTGATTAGGCTTAATATACTGGTTCTCTCTTGTAAGGCTTCCAAAGTCCATTTTGAATAGGCTAAGACAATGTATTTTCACCTTTATTTGGGGAGGTACACTAAGCAAGCGTAAGCTGCACCTTGTTGATTAAAAAAGTCCTTTTAGACCCTTCTCTCACAGGGGGTGGAACATAAAAAATCTAGATTGGTTCAGTATATTGCTCAAACTAAAAAGCCTATGGAGTATTCTCAAAAGAAATGGTCTTTGGTTCATGGTCATTTAGGTTAAATATCTCAAAATGAAATCTATTGAATGCTGGGTACGTCGAAAAAAGTTTTTTGTCCTTAATACATCACATATATGGAACGTTTTCATCCAGGTTCTCCCATGGATCAGTAGCAAGTTGGGCTGGAAAGTTGGAAATGGTGCCCATATCGAATTGGGAATTGACCTGATTGCTGGGTTAAATTCAAATTATGTTCTATCCTTTGAACTTCGTGAATATCTTCATGACTATGGCATCACAAATCTCTTGCAGGCTCGTAATACCGGTTTCTCGCACACCTCATCTTCTTACTAGTTGTCGACGGAGGATCTTGAACTTGGTGGGCCTTGGAAGGAGGAGTGGTCATGTTACATTGAAGGACTATCTCATGGTGGAAAAAAAAACTATCGGCATAAGGATCGTATTCTTTGGATGCACAATTCAAATACCGGGGATGCGAGTGCTCAACTAGCTTATGATTTTGTTGCAAACTCTTGCTTAGAGATACTATCCAGTTGGAAATTTAACAAACTATGGAGATGGAAAATACCTCTGAAATTAAAGTGCTTTTGCTGCTTAAGTGCGGTAAATCGTATTTGTGCTTGGGGTAATTTAATCAATAAGGGTTGGATTGGCCCCAACCGATGTTGTATGTGCAAAATAGATCATGAATCAGTGGATCATCTCTTTGTTACCTGCTCCTTCACTAAGGCAGTTAGAGATACACTTGCATCCCTCTACTCGTTGGATATAAATTAGAAGGAGCCTTTCTTCTTGGAAAATTTAGATAAATGGACAGCGAAAGCTCATAATCTGCTCTATTTGCCTATATTTTATATTTGGTGTATATGGAAATCCCGCAACCTCTGTATTTTCAATGATCAAGAACAATTGGTTGGAACTGTATGCTACATGATCTTGAATTTTTTTCACGCTTATCCCTTTGTGGGGACAATGGTGTCTAATCGGGATGTTGGACTTGCGCCTAATATATTATACCCTTCTGGGTACTTTGATGGTGCAACAACAACAAATACTGGGGGAGTTGGGTTTGTCCTCCTTATCATCTCTTCCCATTTCTTTCATGCTAAGATGGGATGCGGTAACAATACAAATACTGGAGCTGAACTAATAGCTATGTGGGCTCTTATGTCTTTAGTGGTATTTATTGGAATCCCCACCCTCTCAGTCTTTGGGACTCCCAGATTATCATAAATTGGGATAGCTTAGTGGCTCGCCTTGTGGTGATGGACCTTGATCACTAGTGTGATCGCATCAATGAAGTCAAGGCCTCCTTTATCTCCTTAAGATTTCAACACATTTATAGAGAGCACAATTCAAGTGTTGATGTCCTATCAAAGAAATCACTGTCCCTAGACATGGGAAAACTCTCCTTTATTGAGTACTTGGAAGGAGAGGTGATTGGAAATGAAAATTTAAGGTTCTTTTAATTTTTTGTTTGTTTGACGGTGGCTCCATATCTTTATTTTGAAAGATTGTATTATATAGCCTTTCTCTTACAGTCTTTGCTCTTAGTATGAGTATATTTTTTTGGCACTTTAGGTTCCTTGTGTCGAGGGGTATCCTCTTTCCCCTCAAGTGCTTCCTTTGGATATGCTTTCAAGGCTCTTATTGTGCTGTCTATGGATGGTGTGGACAGACTATCTCAGAGAGTTTTGACTGGGGATTGCAGATTCTTTTGTCCCACTTTGTTGTAAATGGATGCATGGCTTGCCTTGTCGATGTGTGTCAGTGATGATGATTGATGGTATTTTGTAACTTGCTATGATACACAGTATCATGGATTGTCTTTGTTACCTTTGATTCATAGAATATCAAGGAACTTATATTTTCTTCTTGAAAAAAAAGTGATTTTAAAACTTTATTGTGTGGTATGTTGACCATATATTCCTTGAATTTTCTTTGAATAAAATGTCTAATTTGTCAATGGTAAATAAAGACGTAAGGACATGAGATTTCATGAATACCTTTAAAACAAAATGAATTTTAATGAATTTTGAAGCATGTGCTAAGTTTTAAAAATTGGACCAGAGATATGACAATATTTCTTGGAAGTCTTGGGGGTTATTCGTTAGTGCTAGGATAACTATGGATCAAATTCAAATTCATTTGGTCAATTAGATTCAATAGGTTTATCAAATAAACATATCAATTAGAATTTGAATGTGTACAAATGGTCTAATGAGACTAATACTTTACGGAATATTTGAAACCGATAAAGACTTTAATAAGGAACCTAATTTTTCTTTATTATGAATGTTTTTTAAAAGTTCATTATTATTATTATTATTATTATTAAAAAGCATTACAAAGGTTTAATGATGTCACACACCATAAATGACTTGCTTCAAGTTTATGTAAATGAAAGCATTCTCAAGGTGTAAATGTTAAGCCCTTAATGTTGGGCATAGTTACCACTATAGTGTGACAATTTACCCCCTATATGGTGGTGTAGTACATATTATTGATTTAGGTTAGGGTTTATTAATAGGTCTATTTGTTGTTGTTGTTAATAGGTCTGTTGTTATTTGTTGATCTAGTAATTTTTGTTGTTTGTTGGATGATTTTAAGTGCATAAATGAAATCATGTGACATAAAAACCCCAAGCACCCACACTCTCTAAAATCTAGCAATATTTTTACATATTTTAAAAATTCCGTAAAGAATAATAGCCAAAAATGAATAAAAACCAGCTAAAAATAAAGACAAATCATCCCCTGTTATACATATCCTAACTCCACTTCAAATTAAAATAGGTAACCTAAAAAAACATAATTATTGACCATTCAAAATCTACATTCTCATAAAAATTTAAAAAAATAAAAAAAAAAACTTTCATCGTAGGGACCATCATCATTACGTAAGCAAGACAAGCATTACAATATGCATACTCAACGTTGAATAAAGAACCTCGATGCTGGAAGCCCATTACAACATGCTCACTATGTTGAAAAGCCTTCATTAAGTATTCAAAGCCCTAAGTGTCCTAAGCCAACAAGGAAATATTCCAACTAAGAAAAACCAAACTTTTTTCCATTGAAATATTTTTTCAACTACATGATGTTGACTCCAATCCAAAAAGGTTATGTGAAAGCAACATATGACGTGTCAGAGAAAATCATGTAAGTTAAGGCGTGACGTGAAACATATGTCACATGGACGTAGGAAGGATCGATATAGATGGATGTGGTTCTTCATCTCCATCCTATGCAACACATTAAATGTGTAATAGTATGATTTTAAAGAAAGTTTTATTTTTTCTTTCAATCTTCAACATTTGCTAATTCAAAAATCTTCTATTATATGAAGAAGTTTTTAGTAAGCTTGTTATTTTTAACGATGTTTTTCAAGACTTAATTGAGTTTATAATGATTTCATATTACAATATTTCACATAGCTAACTGTATGACTATCTCTCTAAGAGATTTAATTATTTTCTGACAGTATAGAATATAACTCTTCTTGAGTATCCAATAGTCTTCGAGACTTTGACCATGTCTCTTCTCATGTGGATTTTCTCCATAAGATATCACAACCCATGGCTTCTTGATTCTTGTACTATGACTAACTAGTTTGGGGATTTTTAACTGCTGCTGCCTGTGAAGATACATCAATACCCCCCCTTTAACTAGAGAAGTCTTTTATATTATACCAAGCTTGTTCCGGACAGAGGCTTAGTAAATATGTGGTAATACTGCTCATCCGTGGATATGAACAAGAGTTACACAACTCTCTTCTGCACCATGTCTCAGGTATAACTGACTAGGAACCTTGAAAAGTTGTACTGCTTTACAATATGCTATGTATGAGCAACATCTTTGATATCATCTTTCTTGATCATTGTACTAGTCAGAATCCATATATCCGTGAAACTTACTTTCACTGACTGAGACATGTCTAAATCCACATACTCTTGTACCAAGTAGGTAATACAACACATGCTTTGTTGCACATGTCTATGTACTGATTGTAAAGCATATAATTGATCTTGGGACTTATATAGATAAATCTGACATCTATGAGATCCTACAAATTTGAATACGAATCAAATTTAACTTCATGTGTGTGGTCATAGACTTATATTCTAATGTTCTTGAATCCTTTCAAGAACTATACTGAACATTTTCCTCAATAAGAAGAAAATCTCTATCTAAAGATTGTTACAAATCTAAACTTTAAGAATAATCCAAGATTATTACATATAGATTCCTTCTGAATATGAGTACCATACATCGTTTCTACATAGTAGGAGGTTAATTTAACCATTTCCACTAGTTTTTCCAAGAGCTAGCAAATCTAGCTTCTCCCTCTCAACATTTAGGACATGAGAATTATAAATTTGAGTCCGCCATCACAGAGAATCATACTTCTCTATATCTAACACATATATGAATATAATTAAGATAAATACATTACCTTCAGGAGTCTTTACATTTCTACGAATAGAATTAGGGCTTCTATTATGTCTTCTTCCTAAGAAACATAGGAACCTCTTGATCTACTCTTTTTCAGGATCAACCATCCGAATGAGTCCATGTCATTCTTTTCTAGTAGGACAAGGCATATGTTTTTACCTACAAGAAAATTATTCAAATGATCAATAACATTACATAACCAAGAAATGTAATCACATGAAAACTTTCAACATACTCATAATGGTTCACACAATTATGTACATAGACCAAATCAATGTTTTGACATAACCCCATTCATATATTATGTGATGTTTTTCAAACCTATATCAGTCCTATATGAGTTCAAAAATTCATATTTTATGAAGGAAATATGCAACCCCATATTTATATCTCATGAAGCAAGCATGAATCCCTCTATCTGATATAGTATGACCAATCATGGAGTCTATTATAGCATGATTTGCCACACCTGATACATCATGCTTTGATGGCCTTTCCTTGTCCCTATGCAGACTCACTATACCCCACTTGCTCACCATTTCCCTAATGCTTCAGTTGAACCCCTTAAAAAAACTTTTGAATATACACGTGGGTCACAAGTCAACAACTTGCATATACACAGCTTGCACCACTGTCACCTGCGTACATCGAGTTTTATGCTCAAAAATAAAAAAATATTTGTAGTTTTCCCCATCATAATGAATGACTTGATCCTTGGCCTTCCATATTCCGGGAAACGCTCAGATTCGACCCTTCATTTCCTATTGAGGGTCTATATATTGAGCCATTGTGACGCATTGAATGAGAATAATTTTTGAGAGTAAAGAGATTATAGTGAAACTTTGCCCCATTCTTGTATGCTTGAATCTGCATCTCTTTGTCCTTGAGGAAGCCATTAGTGCTCTTTCCCAAGCTTTCCTTTGTCTTTGTGAGCTTTCCATTGTATGGAGGATTGAAGTGGTGGAGGCCTAGGTGGAGGGACTTGGTTTCTCGGTTTTGACGAGGTGTCGACAGAGGTTGTCATTTCTATCTCTATATACTTTAATAGAGATACCCATTTCTTGTCCAGTTACATGTGTAATTATGAATATTTGTAACCATGGATGTAATTACTTTGTATACATGATTAAATCGAATATGTTAGATTAGACACAATCACTTTATATATTATGCTTGTATATCTCTTTGTTGTTGAGGACAAAGTGTAGGGACAAGATTTTATCGAGACCCCAACGGGGATCTTCTCCGAACATCCAGTTGAGGTACGGTTCTTATCCCTTATTGTTAGTTTCTTTTATGTATCTAGCATGCTTGAGAATGGATTGATTTATGGTGTCATACTATCTGTTGTGGTCCACCCCAAGCCACAGGAAGGTTTTCTCCGTAACAGAATTGGCGACTCCATTAAGGATATGTCCTTTTTGTTGGGGTTTAGGTGCATGTTTTACTCGATTTTCTCTATGTTTATCTACGTTTCTGTGTCGTGTTCAGTAGTGTGTTTATTCATTGGAAATCCCTTGAATCGGTTAGACTCTTAGATTGCTTTTTACCACCTTTCTCTTTGTATACACGGGTCATAGAACATTTAGTCACGTATATACGCGGGTTGTAGTCTACATAGTCGCGTACATATGTTATTGTTCCTTGAATAGTCATGTACATCTCCTTTTTTCTTAGGATCTTGATGTGTGAAGGTGTTGGGTGAGTTATGAGTGTGGCCGAGTCTTCCTGGGTTCCTATGTTGTTTGTTGATTGCTTCTGTTGTGACCATAGACCTCTTTTTCATTGAATTTTCTTTGAAAATAGTTCTTGTCATTTATCTCCTTTTTTGTTTTGCCATTAGTGCATTAGTATTTTTAGTCTCAGTGTCTTGCTTGGCTTGTGTTTGGTGCTTGTTGCAGGGTATGAGAGTTTTTAGGGACTTTTTATTACATGTTCATTCATTTATAGTGAAAATACAAAAAATATTTTTATCGTTGCATGTTTATTTGCATTGTGCATATGCATTCAATTTGGTACTTGCATTAGGTTTTCTTAGATGAGATTAATGTTCAGGATTTCATATAGTTAGGATTGCATTAGCATTTGAAAAGGAATTTTTTTTTGTGCATTACATATAGTGGCATACCATTTTTCATTTGAAAAACAAAGTTGCACTTGGCATTGTTTTATAGTTGTGCATATTTGCTTTATTCTTGAGTTGTAAAATCACTAGTTGCACGTCCATTTCCCTTGAGTAATCACAACCTTTAAAATTAACGTTTACATTAAAATTGATTACAATGATTTCATTTTATAGGGTGCACCAACAAGCTTAGGTTGTAGAGTCTTGGAATAGGGTGTCGTGAGTAAATTTTTCCAAGACTATGAAATAAAACAATAAGGTGTCTGTCCAGGTGAGAAGAGAAATCCTTGGTATAATTAGTGTTCTCAGGAGGTTCCTCTTACACAGGAGTTAAGCACGAGGAAACACACACGTTGGTGGTGGGGATGGCCCCCTAATACTTTATGTTGGGCGCCATATGTATTTCCAGGATATTTTTTCGTATCTTGGGGCTTTTGAGGTACCTTTGGTGCTTTCGAGCTTCGAGCTTTGTTACCCTGCCCATACTATAGATCTCACCTGCGACTATCCGTCTGAGCATTGGTTATATTGGGGTGACCTTAGTTGCCTTACCTAGGTATCGTAGGGTGTACTTGCAGAGGTTATTCTATGAGTGTCTTGTCTAGGTAGGGGTTGGACAACACAATCACTTTACTCGTTGAAGCTGAGGGAAACTATAATTGGCTACACACCTCCGCTTGTACTTTATGGGAGTATTAGACCTCTTCTAGGCAAGACATACCTGTTACATTCAGGAGATCACTTATCCTCCCTCTTGGATTGTTTGCATCTAAACTAGTTTTACTTAGGGGTGTGCTCTTTGTGCGTTAGTTGGATTTAGGGATCATAGTTATTTGAGTCTTTTTATTTGTGGGTCATCGTGGATCGATTTCCAGCGTCATGTTGATCTCGACGTTTAGCAAGATTACTACCTTGTGATCCTTCACCTCCTCTTCATAAGAGAATTAGACACTCTAGGCACCCTCTTTTTCATAGAGGTTCCCACACAGTTACCATGAGTACCATGCTAGAATCCTTGGAGTTCCCTCCATCCCCATCATATGTAATGGGGGGGGATTCATTAAGGTTCCTCCTTCATCTACTTTGTGGATTCTCAGGACTGTGGTTTACACTGACCCTCTAGGGGCTAGTTCTTCCTATACTACACGACCTTAGTTATCAGACTTTATAGCTGTCCACCGAAAGTATTCCTTAGGAAGGTTGACTATTGAGACTCAGTCATCTCCCTCTAGCACATGCCCTTATAAATTTGGCATGCCAAACATCACTACTAGTATTCCATCACCCGCTCCACGTTCTAGTGTGGACCCTGGTGTTGGACTGCGGGGCACCACAAGCCCTTACCTTACACATAGATTCAAAGGTGGTCATATTCCACCTTCTACTTCATTTGTGGGAGGATTTTCACTTACTTCATCCGGTATTAACACCAATGTTCACTCCCATGGGGGTGTTAGTGGATATGTGAGTGTTGGGTATACAACTTATATTCCATCTTATGTCTTGTCGTCCACTACACTGATTCCTTCGAATTCCTTTCTTATGATGAACCCTCCCTATGTTGACTCACATGGTCCATGGGGAAGTTATGATCCATATAACTATGTCGTCCCCTCGTTAGTTGGAAAAATTGTGTCTAGAGGTTACCTGCCTCCCCATATGTTTGGGGGTCAATCGATCTATTAGTCCTATAACTATGGTTACATGGTTCCTCCTTCGCAAGGAATACCTCAATATCAAATTCCAGTGTATCCTTATATAGCCCATGTGGGAGGTGGTTATTATTCGATTGGTCCAGGCCATGGCCTTTATCAAAATCAACCCTATGTGAACAAATCCTTTTAGGGATCATGGAACTAAATGGCACATCCTAGTCTCCCCTTTTTAGCCACTTTGAATCTGCCTGACCTATCGAAACTTACCAATGACCCAGTGTGTCATGGTCCGTTGTGAACCGTAGTTCCCGACAAAATTCCTTCAGATATTCCGAAGTTTGAGGGAAATAATGGCGAGGCCCATAGTGATCATGTGAGTACATTCCACCTATGGTACTATTCGATTTACTAAACCATGAGTCTATTCGACTATGACTGTTTCAATGCACCCTCATGGGTTTGCAACGAAATTATATATAGAGCTTCCTGGGGGAACATATTGAACTTTCAATTACTTAACCTTGGTCTTCCTCAACCACTTTAAGATGCCGGTACATTATGATGTCGGTACTGAGCTCTTGTCGAAATTTTGGAAAGATAAGGCCACCCATATCTCTGATCACATTCAAGAGTGGTGTAGACGAAAGTGGTTTATCAAGGCCAACATTCCACCTGGATTTTTTATTGGAATGGTTCTTGAAGTCTTTATTACCAACTATATTTCGAGCTTAGTAGATAGACTTGATTTATGCCCAGTCTCAGATTCTTTATGAGATTATCCCTAACGTGCCATGGTCAAACATTGATGCTAAGTTCAAGCCCAAGCCGCATGTCGATGGCATTGTTGGCTCCATAAGTACCAAAGTCATGGACTATGCTACAACTCAAATGAAAATTTTGTCTATTCACTAGTCCACGGATAGTTAGGCTACGACTTGTCTACTCCCACCCCATCGACGAATGTACTTTCGGTGCATGCATTGAACCAAAAGGGTAACTAACAACACATACGGAATAGAAAAAAAGGAATAAATAACAAACATGGTGGGAATCCGTAGGAGAATTAGAATGATGACAAGAACAAATATAATGCTGGGGGGAACAAAAAATCTAAGTGGAAGGTCAAATTCCCTTGCAATATTTGTGGAGGAGACCATCTCACCTACTTGTGCCCTCATATTGAGGATGCCTCGAAGTTCATCGCACAGAGCCCAGTTGTGATGATTGACCCTTTGCCTCATAATCAAAACATGGCTTCGAGAACCTCGACCACCGGAAGTAGTACTAGTGGGAATCAAAAATTGCTAGCCATGGAAGGTAGCCATAGTTGTATCAACATGATGTCAGCTGATAATGTTGTGACTCGTTCATGAGACCATGGTCTTTCACAACCCAACATGGGAAACGAGCCTACACCTCCTGAAAATTCTTTTGCATATCAATAAAATCGAAGCTATAACACATGTACCAAAATGATTCTTAAAGCATTCAGGACACAATCCTAATTCCCGAGCCGCCAAACATTATTCCATCTTTTAGGATTTGGGCTACACTCCTTGTGTGATGCTGACTCTTAAAGTAATTCATACTTGTCCTTCGCAGAGGAGAGCGTTGTTAGCTACTCTTGGAGTAGCTGACCCTAATTGCTCCACTGTGGTTAGATTTGAGACTCATGAGGTCTAGCCTCTTTTGCCTTACCATGTGGATTTTCAATTCCATGTGGAGTGTTTGAATAACACTATTAAACACACAGATTGTTGATGAAGGTGTTGCGACCTCCATGATGTCTATGACTTGTTGGAAAGGCCTTGGCTCTCCCTTGTTGTCCAAATATATGATGATGCTAACAACACTTTATGGAAGTTTGTTCAGACTACATGTAATTATTCCCTCCCTTCAATCCCATTTCAAAGGGAATATCGTGTCGATCGAAGTTGAGGAGGTTGATGTGCCACTTGACTATAATATTTTAATGGGAAGGAAATGAATTTACACTATGAAAGTGATCATATCGTCTGTATTTCATGTTGTGTGTTTCCCTTTCAAGGACAAGATTAGGTCGATCAATCAATTGTCATTCGATAATTCTAGTTCATTTGCATCGTTAGGACCTACTATCCCGACCATTGATAATTCTCAGCCGACAACTGAGAATGTTGGTGTCGGAATGTATCCATCATTGATGGGAAATTCTAATATTTTGGCACCAATTTTAGCTACTAGTTCTACTCTTGGTGGTGGTTCGTCACCTTTGTGTTCGGTCCCATTTCACACAACGTATTTGGATGACCCATGGACTCTCCCTTCTTTGAGTAATTCAGACGAGGACATTATACCTGGGAGGATGGAAATGTCATTGTCTACAACATAGACTACTTATCAAGCCATACTTGATCCTATTGTGGAACCTGGTCCTTCCTCTTCATGGACATAAGAGGAGGATATTACTGCCTGCTTAAGCGGTTTCATCATCATACTCACATGATTTCCTTGAGGACACCTTTCCTTTAGATGAAGCTATTCTCGAGGCCATGAATGGTCTAGAAAAACCTTGGGAGGAGATGTATCATCGATATTACTTCCTTTCGAAGCTCGAAAAAATAGAGTGTGATGACTTTAGGATGACCTTAAGCGAGAATATTGGTCATTCCATGATCATATTAGGCACTCATGGAATATATGCCGAAGGGAACATGGTGAACTTATCTCCAACCATTCCTATCAACATTTCTAGGTTTCCTGGTAAAATTGAGAATGTCTACATTGGTGTTGATTAGTCACTCGATGAAATCAAATTATACATTGAGCTCTTTAAATAATTTTGTGATTTCTTTGCTTGGTAGTATGATGAAATGCCAGGGATCGATCCCTACATTGTTGAACGTGAAATAAAACTTATCCAAATGATAAACATGTTTGACAACGCTTATGTGCGATGAACCCTCATAAAGCACCTGTTATTAAGACTGAGATAGAGAAGTTGCTTAAAGTTGGCTTTGTCTATCTGATACCCTTGACCGAATGGGTATCCAAACCCGTTCTTATTGATGAGAAGAAGGGGACCATCCATGTATGTACCAACTTTAGAGACTTGAATAGGGTCTATCTGAAGGATAATTTTCCCATGCCATTCATTGACCAGATTTAGGATAAGTGTACAGGAAGTGAGGTTTTCTCATTTATGGATGGATTTTCAAGATACAACCAAATCCATATTAAACCCGAGGATCAACATAAGACATCATTTATATGTCCTTGGGGTACCTACACATAACGAAAAATGCCTTTCGTCCTTAAGAATGTCAGAGCTACTTTTCAGCGAGCGATGACCTTTGCCTTTCATGACCTCAAACGTATTATTGAAGTTTATTTGGATGATTTAGATACTCACTCTTGTTTGAGGGTGGATCATCTAGATCATTTGCGTTTGGTATTTGAAATATGTCACCATTATCAAATTCGTTTGAATCCTCAAAAGTGCATCTTTTGTGTTAGGTTTGGTCGTTTATTAGGGTTTATCATATCTAAGGAGGGGATTAGGGTCGATCCTTTAAAGGTTGAGGCAATATTACCATTGTCTCCCTTGTACATGATAAGACACTTTTAGAGTCTCCAAGGGATGGCTAATTTCTTACGTACATTTATCGTCAATTATGTGAATTTGACCAAGGGATTTATGCACTTGTTGAATAAGGATACTCCGTTCATATGGGATGAGAAAGCCCAAGAATCCTTCAATGCTGTTAAGAAATCCTTGGCATTGACCCTCGTGCTTAGTCCACCTAACTATAGCAAGGATTTCTTGTTGTATGTGGTTGCGTATCAACAGGTGATTGGTATGGTTTTGGTTCAAGAGGATGATGAGCTCCAGGAGCATGTTATCTATTATCTTACTAGAATCTTATTGATGCAGAACTCCGATACAGTCACGTTGAGAAATTGGCCTTAGCGAATATCCATGCAGTCCAACGTTTGAGACATTATATCTTGCTTCGCTAGACTATGGTAAAATCCCATATCAATCCATTTCAATTTGTCTTGACTAGACGAATGATAGGGGGGAAAAATAATAAATGGATTTTTATCTTGCAAGAGTTCAACCTCGAGTTTGTTTCGGCAAAATCGAAGATGTCATTAGTCTTTGTTGAGATGATGTCCGATCTTCCTAGTCTGCATAAAGATGGGATTCATGAGGATTCGTTTGTGGATGAACACATCTTTCTCATTTCATCTACATACCCTTGGTATGGAGACATTATCATCTATCTTTAGACTTTGAATTCCCCCCCTCACCTCTCAAGGGATGAGCGTCAACATTTACATCATAACTCTAAGAACTATCTCATTATCAGTGACACTTTGTATCTCTATGAGGTAGATTCCATTTTGTGTCGTTCTTTAACCCATGATGAGGCTGAGGTTGTGCTGAATGACTACCACGATTGGGTGTGTGGTGGCCATTTATTTGGGCTTGATACAGGCCAAAAATTTCATACATAGGGATATTATTGGACGTCAATCTTTAAATATTGCATGAATGCAGTTAAGTGATGTCACCTTTTCCACATGTTCGCGCGAAACATGTACTTGCATCCTGCCCCTTTACACCATCGGTCCCTTCACCAAGTGGGGTGTGGATTTTATGGATTGCAACTCAGAATCTACTAGGGGGCACCATCACATTATTGTGGTCGTGGATTATTTCATGAAATGGGTAGAGGCCATGCCTATGATTAAATTTGATGGTGAGACAACTTCTCCTTTCATATTCAATCAGATTATCACCCAGTTCGGGATCCCAAAGGAGCTTGTCACTAACCATGGAAGGCACTTCCAAAATAAGATGATGTCAGAACTAGCCTTGAAACTAGGGTATAAGCAAGAACATTCTTCTTCTTACTACCCCCAAGCGAATGTCCAGGTTGAAGATGTTGATAAATCCCTTAAATCCATTCTTCAAAAGACCATCAAACAAAGCAAAACAAATTGGCACATCATGATATACCCTGCTTTGTGGTCTTATAAGACCGAGATTAATACTGCAACCAAAATTTCTCCATATCAACTAGTCCATGGGGTGGTGTCAATCTTACCGGTTGAATGCGAAATCCCTTGATTGAAGCTAGACAAATAATTTTTACCTGACACTTTCGAGTTAGAGGAGCATTTAGTCCACTTAGAGCACCTGAATGAGCAACGTCAGGATGCCGTAGTATCTATAGAGATAAATATACATCATGTCAAGGCCCAGTATGATAATTCTGTCTGTCTCCATTGATATAGTGAAGGTGACTTGGTCCTCTTTTATTATCAAGCTAGTGAACCGTTAGCTGCGGGTAAGTTCAGCCCCATGTGGGATGGTCCTTACATTGTCAATGGTGTCCTAGAGAAAGGTGACTGTGAGTTAGAAGACTATGAAGGGAATTCCTTGGAAGTGCCTAGAAATAGGATCTATCTTTAGAAATACTATGATTAAACTTCAGCTGAGGCTGATATCTTGGATATTAATGTACAGTTTGAATAGTTTGTTTTTGGTTCCCTTGTAGTGTTATCGGTTTGTTGACATGCTTCCTATTATTTGGTGAATGTCGACAGGGTCTTTGATATACTTAGGATTCGTTGATTGTGCCAGTCACCACACCCAGTACCCAACTTCAACTACTTGGGTTATCTACACACCTTATGTTCTGCTGGTGTCTTCGGGAGGAGTATGCCTCCGACCATCTTCAGATAATGTTGTCGAGTATAGTGTCATTGTTGAAAAATTATGTGATGGCATTTCAAATGGTATTCGATCTCTTGAAGTTCGCATTGAATCACAATTAGTTGTGTCATAGTTGAATGGCCTATACCATATCAGAGATCCTACGTTGTTGAGAAGGTTCTTAAGGGTAATACTGTTGGAGAGAATATTTTATTACATTACATACATTGACATACCTAGAAATTATAATCAAGTTGTTGATTCATATGCAAATTATGTTTTAGATTGACATTTGTCACATCAATGAAGAAGTATGTACATAAAAACATTCACATTCATATACATGTGTATATATATCAAACCGATCACTATAATTCTTTATTTTTGATAGAAGTTCCAAAAAATGGTATCATAGTACAAAAATGGGCTTTAAGCCTCCAAAATACAGGCAACCGATACAAAATGTCTATCCAAACATATATGCCTATGGGTGGATGATTATCATGGTAACACACTACAACATTATCCAACCGCCTGAAAAACCTAACCCACAGACGGGGTACCCCAACCACATGCCTTTGCATTGCCTTGGGTAAGTCTTCGACTTGTACCATGGGGATATTTTTTGTCAATCGGGCCATGTTTCCATGTATGTTCTATAATGTCCATTTGACATTAACGCCAATCATCTCATCTCCTCGTCCCCTACACCGATGTCGCGAGAAACCAGTCGATCATCGTGGACCTACGTCTATGCACATAAACTTTATGTCAGTACATGATACCACCAAAAACATGTTTTTGATTTCCACATATATCAAAAATAGAAAAAAAATAAATAATTCAAAAAATAAATGGGATCTTACTGATATCTATGAATGCGAACCCTAGTGGTAGTGGCATGTCTCAATCTCCATAGAATTTGATCCCTACATAGGGATAGTCATCTATGGTGATGATCTGTTGTCGCCACCAGTGGAAGAATTCATGTGGTAAATGATTAGGTTCCCTACCTCCCCTTAACCTATGATATTTCAAAGCTTAGATGATGATTTCATTTGACTAATGAGGACTTCTGATCCGACTCCTATTGTTTCAAGGTATGCATGTCTAGATTTTGCAGAACTTCCCGATTTTCTGAATCTTCTTCCTTCGGATGAATATTTGTTGAGAAATGGTCCTAAATTTAGTGGAGAAGATCTGAGTTTAGCTATGAAACACATATCTAATTTCCATGAATTTACAGAGTTACTCAAAGTTAAACATGAAGATGTCTTCATTTGATTATTCTATGATTCATTACAGGGGAAGTGTAAAATTTGGGTTGAAGATTTGTCTATTGGGTCAATTAGATCATTAACAGATTTTTGGATTATATTTCTAAAGACATGGATGGAGAAGACAGAGTTTAGGGCAGATTCTCTTTCCATTAAAAATTTCAAGGAATGGAGTGATATGAGCATTGATGAGGAAATAGATGAAAATTTTTCTTCCATTTTGTCTTCTTATTTAAAGTCAAGCTCATGTAACTCAGAATCTAAAGTCATCTTTTTAAAAGAATTTGCTGCACATATTGAGAAAGAGATTGAAGCTTTAGAGGTCAAAATATAGAATTTGTCATTTCAAAGCCCTTTTCAGCTGTCTTTTGATACCAAGATTGAGAATAAAGACAAGTTTGATAATCCAAAACTGAGAAAATGGTATGACCCGGTAGCTGACTACATCAAGGAATTTATTGATTCAAGGTTTCAGTATACATTTTATGATAAATCTGAATATCAAAATTACAGATAGATGATGATTGTTGTTCCTGTTTTCATTTTGCTAATTCACAGATCAAGATTTTCATTAAGTATTCAGATACTTGTATGGCTTCACTGGAAGCATGATTTTACCTGATCAAAAGAAAGTAGTTTTGATTAGTGTAGGAGCTGTGAATAAATAAGCTTGATTCTTCAAGCATCTCCTTAAGTTTGTACAGTGTGATCAGATTGTTGTGAGAAGATTATTTCAGTTTCCAGAGTAGTGTAAAAGATTCAGTCAGTAGTTTGTTTTCAAGATTTTTAAGTAGTAGAAATTTGTGATGAAGACTCTAGCCCAATAAGAAAGAAATGACTTTAGCAGGTTTCTGAAGGCACTGGTCAACATGTTCTCAAAGTTTCACAGGAAAACTTTGTCCCCAGATGGAGCCAGATGTTATCTCTAAGGTTGTTTGACTTTTTTATTTTAAGATCTTTGATTGTGATGTGTTTTTATTTTAAATTTTTGTTTTGATTTACACCTTATGTTTGAGTGAACGCCATTATGGTTTCTTTTATTATCTTGAATCATCAAAATCTTCATTCATTAGTCATGAACCTATGTATGTGCAAGAGATTGTATGTTATATGGTGAATTGTCAAAGCTGGTAGCATTATCCAAACTGGCTACGTTTCATGAACTGGCAGCATTTTACTTACTGATTGCAGAATTCCAAAGGGTATTTCATTAAAAAGTCTATTGTTTATAAATACCATGGAGTATAAAAGGGTAATAACTTTCATCATATTCATGATTATTTGGCATTCGATATGAATATGTTTTAAAGGAGCTCCTGTCCATAAAATGATGGGTTTTATCGTGTCACTTATGAAATGGTACACCTGTCATCATTTTAAAATTTGAACACTGCATGCAATAAATGTTAGTACTGATCGTGGCAGAATCAACTTAATTCACTCGTTTCCCTAAAAATTTGTCTCATTGTTTTGTTGGTTAAGGATAGTCGGAGACCTGTTTGTATACTGTCAATCTTCATTGGTCATGAGCAACAACGTTAGGGTTTCAAGCAGCTAGGGATTATTTTCAAACCCTGATGGATTTTATGTTTGAAGGTCTGAATTATATTGTATACACAAAGCAGGCGGTTACAACAAATAATTCCTTATTCGGGGCAGTATATTGTAAAGGTTTTGTTGATTTGCATTACTGACAAAGGCTTAAGGGTAAGACCAATGAGGCCTTGGGTTCTATAATCACTGTCATCTTCAATCTGTTAGGTCTGCAGATCAATTCAATTAAGACTAGCACAAGCATAGGTGCATTATTGACAGGCCAGAGCTAGCATGGAGTGAATAGTCGCCACAGAGGTAACTGCAGTAAAGTTAGTGGGTCTGCTGTTTTGTCTGAGATTTAAAGCCCAATCTGTCTATACAACAAAGTTGTAATTTTCTAGGGTTGTAAATGTTGAAGGCAGTAGACGAGGAAGATCCAGAGGTTGTAATGAAGAGAAAGCCAGGAGGTTTCATCTGCAGGTTAGAGCCAAACAGTACAGACTGGATAATGTGATTTCCCAGGTCTACTAAACTAATGCAGAAGTCCGGATGGTTTAATTTTTGTGAGAAATTGCAACGTTACCACTCACACGTAACCATGTTATTCATTGAAAATTATAGAGATGAAAAAGTGCAGTTGCAAAGCCTAACAGTCAGGGTAAACGAGGATTCTATTGCTGAGGCAATAGGCGTTCCAGCACAGGGGGATGTAGGGGCTAAGGAATTGATCAATATGTTAAAGACAAAGGAAGATATAACCACGGAGAATAAGTTACGTTTACTGATGATTTATGCAGCAATCAACCCTGATAAAATTGATAGTGCAAAATCCCTTCAGTGGACACAGCTTGCACGCCTCTCTTCAGATGACATGAATGCAGTGAAAAATATGGAATATATAAGTGCTCCCATTTCCAAAAAGAAATCTGGAGGATTTTCTCTTAAATTTGGACTCATAAAAAAAATATGGAATCAGAAAGGAGAGAAGCCTGGACAAGGAAGCTTGGGAATTGTCACGTTTCTATCCAATGATTGAGGAATTAATTGAAAGCCTACACAATGGTGAATTATCAAAAGAGGAGTATCCATGTATGAATGAACCAAGCTCTACCTTTCAGTCTAGTAGGGAAAATCGTGCAAGTATGTGGTCCACAAATTCATCGGTCCACTCCGTGAGAACATCAAGGCCATCTTCTACATGGGCCAGACCTCGTCATTCTATGCCACCGCCGGAATGAAACCTATGCACATTTTCACAGAGAAGATCTTTGACAACACTCAGTTTGGTTTGAAATGGAAGGAATGTATAGAATGTTTTCTGTGTTTTTGGAGCGACAACAATGTTGAAAGAGTTTGGAATTGTAGAATAAAATGTTGAAAACTGATACGCCTTCTATTTTCAATTCATATTCATTTTTGTCTCTCAAGGATCAGTATCAATGTCGACTAGGATTAAAGCTCTTAAAACAGGGAACACGCCATAGTCATTGGCTTTGTTATGCTGCTGCCAAGCAGAGTAATCGTAATAAAAACAAGGTTAAGACTCAGGATTTGACATTAAATCCTCATAAGCATTCAATACCCAAGAGAAAGCAAGTGCGAAAGGGGAGGAGGAATTCCATACAGCTTATATCGCCAAGATATTTCTTCTTTTGAGGAGGGTAGTGGAATTTACAAACAAATGGATGCTGCTAGTTTTATTCGTCTATATGGGCTTCCAATCAGAGTTTGAGCTATGCTACAAAATCGACTATGATGCCATTAGGATTTAGAGCAAATGTTATAATGCCATTTTAGAAGCTCCATTTAAGTGTTTAGAGTTATAGTTTGCTTGTGAAAGCAATTCTGTTTGTTGACAGATGTCTCTTTTAGTTTACACTTGTACTCAAAGACTGTTTAAAGGGGATTGACTTCCCTATTTTTGAGAAGGCTGGATCCTTAGAAATAGGATCTTATAGTTAGCTTAAACAAACAGATATTGAGTATTTAAGGAGAGTCTCTAGATGAGACTGGAAGGGACTGGGTGTTGGCAATTTTGGAGTTATGAAAGCCCAGTTTTGATCATTGGCTGTATAACATAAGATACTCTACAACTTCAATGCAGGTTCTACTTTGAATGAGCATGACTATGATTTGTCTCTGTATGTTATGAATTTTGTTTCTTATAATTTATCATGTATATGGTACAGTGAATTCCATTACATTGATTCTTATTTTTGAAACACAATTATCCTTTATACTTTCAAAAAACAGAGGCAATTTTATTTCATGACTTTATGATCGTAGTTACTAAGATATTGGACCTTGTGTCTTGTTTTATGTTATACAATTCTTGTATGGTTTCATGATCTTCTTATAGCTCTGATTTCACACTAGCCTAATTCTTCAATAGTTGTTTGATTTTGCTCATAGCTCTCATGATATACTAGCCTAGTCCATTCATAATTGTGTGATTTTCCCTTATAGCCCTGATTTCATACCAGCTTGTATTTTTAGTTTGATTTCATTGATTTGTACATTTTTGAAAAATATTTCCTTAAGCTTGAACCCCTGTAGTCTAGGTTCAACTTTAGGGATAACAGAAGTTATAACATTGAACTGGCATATAGGATAGGACCATTTTCACGTGCATTATGCATTATCCTATGACTATGCCACAATAACCGTAGGTACAAACTCACTTTTTTTTTGTAAATTAAAAAAACTATATTATTATAAAAAGCATATTACAAAGCGATTTTCCTGAGTTTTGTCGGGCCTAGCTTCACAACATTTCCCAAACCTGTTTCATCCTTCCATTCTCAGTCTGTTTCTAGTGGGACCACAAAAAATACTAGTCCTTTCTTTCTGCATTGTACTAGCCAGAGTTTGTTTGCTTTCCTAACTAACCTACTACTTTCATAAAAACTATCAGATCCTAGTTGCATCATGATGCCTAAGAGAAAGGATTTAACTAGATAGAACCTCTTTAAGATCCCTTTATGAACCTAAAGGTGGCGATAGTTTGAGCCTACGTCTAGGCCTGAGTTACCCTTCCTCTAGCACCCCTCAGATATCTCATGGCTTCCATCTTCCTCCCTCGGCCACGGGTTGTCAATGAGCTAGTAGCTTCAATGCCTCCTTGTTTCTCCTGCAGAGCCATTTCCTACGATTGATTTTTAGGAAGGAAAGACTTCGACAAAGGTGGTTCACATTGATAACAATGGAGACAATAGGGTGTTAGAATAATCAACCCATAGTTACCTTCATTAGACATTAATTTAATTATTTTTGTCTTATTACCTAGATTCCTAGATTCCATTCTATGCTACTTGCCTTCTACATGTCTTGGAAGTTAACACTTGCTAAAACTGAGTCATGGAGCACTTGGGAAACATCCTGGAAACCAATTTTATCATGTTTCTTTTATTCCATATTCTCTAAAGTGCATATCTGCTTTTTTTGAAAAGCTGCCTTGCTTTATCGTTGTTTTAAGGAAAAAAGGAAAATCTAGTCTAGGTGTAGTTGCCTTGTTTTTTCCCCACATCATCCTTCCTCCTTTTCTCCAAATAAAATTATGTATGAGTTATCTTTCTATCACTCTTTATATTTCCCACTTGACTTAGCAAATTTGTGATCATCTTCATAGATTTGGAAACTGCTTTATGCACCTATGGGGGATTTGACTAGATTTGGTAAGCCTGTTTTTTGACTATTTCTAATGGCATACTTATGCATTTGAACCTCTCATATAATTATATATTACAACATCCTATTACTTCATACGGTTGGATATTTTACACTTACTCAATACAGATTAGTGTTATGCTCCAATTTAAGTCTCCTTTGGTGTTAATTTTGCATGTTTGATTAGCAATTTTGTGAGTGTAATTGTTCTATCTCTTGGGTTCAATTTCCACATGGTATCAGATCCTTTGTATATCGATTTATCTCCTTCCAAATTGTTATTACAAGTTTGAAATCATTCACTGGGAGTGCATTCTGCTGACTAGAGGGCACAACTACGGAGCTATGGACCAATCTCAAAAGATCATCTTGACTCCATTCAATTTCTTTGAGTGGAAAGAATAGATGGAGATATTGTTGAGAGTGAAAGGTCTCTATAGGGTGACTATGGAAACTGAGGCATATCCCAATGCAGTTGTAGAGAAAATTAAATGGCACAACAAGAGAGATGAGGCCTATGGTATTTTGTGTCTGAGCATCTCAAGAGACCTCCTCTTCCATCTTGATGGATTGAAATCACCTAATGAAGTGTGGGAGAAGCTTGAAGAGATTTTTGGAAAGACATATGAGATGAGAGGACATCAAATCGAGAATGATCTGATCTCCTTGAGTCCCAGTAGCTTCGAATCATTGCAACTCTACTTTTCCAAGTTTAAGGCCCTTGTTTTGCAGCTAAAACAATGTGGGATTGAAAAGAAGGAAGATAAACTAGTCTTGGCCATACTATATAAGCTTGGTCCTGACTATTCAGTGTTTGTTTCTACCTTCCATGCCACCAAGTTGACACCTCGAGCCTGGAAGATACCTAAGCTTGTAGAGTTCATGGAATCCCTCACACAGGAGCAAGATAAGTTGGTGATGATGGGCACCATCAAACCTTCCAAAGACCAAGCTTTGGTTGTTGGAGATTCAAGGGTGGATTCAAAAATAAAGAAAAAATCTAAAAATCCACTTAAGCAAAAGAGAGACAAGTCTAAGTCTCAAGAGGAGCCCCAAGGTTCCAAGAAGAATTCCAAGAAGAAGAAGAATAAAGGAAAAATGAGCAAGTGTGCATACTGCAGTAAGGGATATCATCCTGAGAGCTCTTGTATGAAGAAGCAAATTGACATGTTGACCAAACTCCTAGAGAAGAATAACATCTCCCTTCCTGATTGCTCAAAGAAGAAGGAAGGAGGATCAAATTCAGAAGACAAAGAGAGAGTACATTCCTTGGTTGCTGGCACATCAAGCTCACCTAACTTCATCATAGATTTTGGAGCTTCTAGACATATGGTTTCGACAAAAGAGACATTCTCCTCTCTTGAAATGTCAAAAGGTCCACCAATAGTTTTGGGAGATGACTCTCTCAGTGACAGTTTGGAGAAGGGTAGGATTGATCTTGACCATGATAGTTTCAATAATGTGTTGTATGTTCTAGATATTTCCTCTAATCTCTTGTCAATGGATCAGATGACTCATATCGGGTCTTGAAATAAGGTCATATTCTTCCCTAATGATGTTGAAATCACAGAGATTTCGAATGGTAAAGTCATAGGAAAAGGTGTTGTTGATCACACTTCGAAGGTATACAAGTTTTCCCATTTTCTACCCTACTCAGACCCCTCTGCTCTTCTAATTCATGCTAATGAAGCAAGCAAGCTTTGACATGAAATATTTGGCCATCTTAATTACAATTATCTTTCTGATTTGAGTGAAAAAGATATGGTCATAGGGTTACCAAAGATCAAATTTTCTAAGGGAGTCTGTCAAGGTTGTATCCTAGGAAAACACTCATAGCACAAGTATGAGAAAGCTAGTCATGAGAGAAGCTCTGCACCTCTTGATTTGATCCATAGTGACATTGCTGGTCCATTCCCTCATATTTCCATGAGTCAAGACAAATATGCACTAAAGTTCATAGATGACTTTTCTAGGTATTGTTGGGTTCACTTCCTAAAGCATAAGTCTGAATTTTTTGACCTCTTCAAAGTCTTTAGAGCCTTGGTTGGAAACCAGTCTAGGAGGAAACTCAAGATCCTTAGATACGAAAATGGTAGTGAGTATGTCAAGTCTAATTCCATTCAATATTTCAAAGATGTAGATATTCAGATGCATCATTCGATCCCTTACACACCATAGCAAAATGGTGTTGCTGTGAGAAAGAACAAATCATTGAAGGAGATGGTAACATGCATGATGGAGGCTAAGACTTTGGCACCAAAGTTTTTGGCTGAAGCTATAAATTGTGCATCCTACATCTAGAACAGGGTGCCTCATAAGCAACTTGATGGTATGACTCCTTTCGAAGCTTGGAGTGGGCACAAGCCAGATGTGACCCATTTTAGGGTTTTTGGCTCAAAGGCTTGCGCTAGAATTCCAACTGAAAAGAGGAAGGCTTTGCAACCCCAAATCCAAGAGTTCCTATTTGTTGGGTATTCTAAAGATTCAAAAGGGTAAAATCTGATCAACTTGAGCACTAACAAATATTTCATTGAAAGAAGTGTTCAGTTCTAAGAAGAGCCTTTAATAGCAGTTGAAGTTGGAGAGTCCTCTTCACCACCATAACCATTGATTGTAAGTGAAGAGACTAATGAGTTTGCCGATTCTGATATGTCTGATAATGATGATTTGATTACAAATCCTAATAGTCCTACAAGACCAAAATGGGCAGCAACGACCATTCATGCAGTTGGGGAACTAGCTGTAAATCCTAATGACACTAGGAGGACTAGATCTCAATTTGAGAGTGCCCTTTGTGTGAAAGATCCTCTATTTGCTGAGAAGTGCTATATGATGGTTGAATCAGATCCACAGACATATGAAGATGCAGCACATGATCCAAGATGGGAAATATCCATGAAAGAAGAATTCAGATTGCTCCAAAAGAACAACACTTGGGAACTGGTTGATCTTCCTCTAGGGAGGAAGCTAGTTCAATGTAAGTGGGTTTTCAAGACTAAATTTTATGCTGATGGTTCAAATTTGAAATATAAGGAAATATTGGTAGCCAAGGGATACTCACAAGTACATGGTATTGAATACAATGAAACCTTTGGAAAATATGGACTCCATAAGGCTAGCTCTAGCCATTGTAGCTTTGAAGTAGTGGGAAGTGCATCACATGGATGTGAAGTGTGCTTTCCTAAATGGAGATATCAATGAGGATATTTACATGTAGCAACCTGAAGGGTTTGTTTCTAATCCATATTTAGTGTGTAGGTTAAAGAAATCATTGTATGGGCTCAAGCAATCCCCTAGGGCTTGGCATGCCAAGATTGATGGCTTTTTTCTATCACTGAGTTTTGTTCTATTCAAGTCTGATCCTAATGTCTATTTGAAGCTGATTCATGGTTCTTTGATGATTATTGTCTTGTATGTGGATGACTGATTGATTATAGGAAATTCAAAGAAAGAGATTGCCTCCTTGAAGGATGCAATGAACCATGCATTTTCTATGACATATTTGGGACTGTTGAGCCAATTCTTAGGTCTCAAAATTGCTCAATCCCAACATGGAATCAAAGTACATTAGTACAAGTATGCTTCAGATTTTCTCATCAAATTCAATATGAAAGATTGCAAGCCAAGCAAGACTCCCTTCCTTTCAGGAGTTAAGCTTGAAGAAGCAGTTAGTGTGGCTTCGAGATACATGGATCAGCATCATGAGATCCACTAGAGAGCATCCAAAAGGATCCTAAATTTTTTTCAAGGAACAAGAACTCATGGGATCTTCTACAAATCAAAATCTGATCTTGATTTGATTGGATTTACTAATAGTGATTGGGAAGGTGACAACACAGATCGAAAGTCTACATCAGGATATGTGTTCGTGCTTGCGGAAGGGCCAATCAGCTGGCCAAGCAAGAAGCAGAGTGCCACAACACTCTCATCTACAGAAGCAGAGTATAGAGGAGTTGTAAATGCAGCAACTCAATGTTTGTGGTTGCAGGGGATACTTGGAGAATGTGGCTTTGAATCAGAGTTTCCAACTATTATCTACTATGATAATCAGAGTACCATTCGAATATGTAATGATCTAGTTCAGAAACAATGAACCAAGCACATTGAGATTCATATGCACTACATCAGACAACTTGTGCATGATGGTACCATTGTTCTACTCTTCTGTGCATCTTCAGAACAAGTAGTAGACATCTTCACCAAATTTTTTTGTGAGAAGACCTTCAGCAATCTCAAATCAGTGCTGGGGATTGTTGATCATGCTGTGAAGCATGATTTATGACAAGATTTCTAAATTTTGTTTTTCTTGTCCATGTTTAAGGGAGGATTTTCCCATTGGGTTTTTGCCTCTTTCCTTGGTTGTATGGACAAGCAGTATATAAAGGGTGACTAATCCTTGTTGCTAGGGCCTATATTTTTCTGATATTTACTCATAAAGTTAGGCTTAAGGGGGGTGTTAGAATAATCAACCCATAGTTACCTACATTGGACATTAATTTAATTATTTTTGTCTTATTACCTAGATTCCTAGATTCCATTCTATGCTACTTTCCTTCTACATGTCCTAGAAGTCAACACTTGCTAAAATTGAGTCATGGAGCACTTGGGAAACATCCTGGAAACCAATTTTAGCATGTCCGCTTTATTCCATATTCTCTAAAGCGCATATCTACTTTTTTTGAAAAAGATGCCTTGCTTTATAGCTGTTTTAAGGCAAAAAGGAAAAGCTAGTCTAGGTGTAGTTTCCTTGTTTTTTTCCTACATCATCCTTCCTCCTTTTCTCCAAATAAAGGAATGTATGAGTTGACTTCCATCACTCTTTAGCTTTCCCACTTGACTTAGCAAATTCGTGAGCATCTTCATAGATTTGGAAACTGCTTTATGCACCTATGAGGGATTTGGCTAGATTTGGTAAGCCTGCTTTTTGACTATTTTGAACGGCATCCTTATGCAATCTAAACTCTCATGTAATTATATATTACAACAGCCTATTACTTCATAAGGTTGGCTATTGTACACTTACTCAATATAGATTAGTGTTATGCTCCAATTTTAGTCTCCTTTGGTGTTAATTTTGCATGTTTGATTAGTAATTTTGTGAGTGTAAATGTTCTAGCTCTTGGGTTCAATTTCCACACAGGGTATAGTCTAAACAAATTTGGGTATGAAAAAACATCGATGCCCGCCTGATTTTATAGCAGGATTGGCCATAATTGCTAAATATGGGGGGGCTAATTACTTCATTTGTCCTAGCTTTCCCTTGAACTGTAGCTACTCTACCTATCTTGATGTTCCTCATCATGGGATTCCTAAAATAAATAGGTGAGAAACCTATCGTATCCTTTCCAGATCTCCCCTGCAACTGTAACGAGTGCTGAACCTTACCAAAGATGGAGATGGGTCATCCTTTCATTATCCTTGCTTCTTTAGGATTAAATCTGTCCCACATGTGTGTGATATTGTGGGATGGCCATGAGTACCTTGATCAGCTCTTCCTTCCCATATTGATGCCATGCAATCACCGTTGGCTAGATGGCAGCATTAGTCTATCCAATTCGCTCCTTCAAATTCTTGCAATTGTCCTTCGCTGATGCAATGTCCTCCTCCCATGCGCACATTTTCCATGAGGTCGACTACTTTATTGGCTTCTCTTGTAACATGGCCAAAATGCCAAGCAAGGTTCATGGATATTATGCCCCCCATATGTTCCAGTCTGTTCATGATGCACCAACTGGTTGCCACTTTCTTTGCCTTTTTCCCATTGGCCATCTTTCTCTCCATCTAGATGATGAATTGTGAGTCTCCTTCCATTGTCATCGACAACCAGCATGACCTGGAAAAAATCATGAGACCTTACATGTGTCCTTCAAGCTTTGTAGTGTTTTTTTTTCCAGACCAATGGATCCATAGTAAACATACAAGATCACCTCTGTTGAGTCCCTACAAATGCCTCCATACCTTGCAAGGCCATGGTTTCCTTTTGAGGTGCCATCAAAATTGAGTTTGTAGGTTCCTTCCGGTGGAGGATACCATGAATTTGGAATAGATAGTTGATAAAACAAAGGGAAATTTTGAATCCCCCCTATGTCTTCTTTGATGAGCCCCCCAACCTTCCTCTATTTGGGTCTCCTGATCATTTAGCTCCCTGTCCTTGTCCGTCCATTGGTGATTCCTCATCGTCTCCTGAATATTGTGAGTTGGTCTCTTCCATACATCCTATTCTATGGATTTCATGTCCTGGAAGGTTATGCTATTCCTCTCCTTCCATATTACCCATGACAACATCCCTATGAACATTTACCCTATCATGTTGAGGATAGGGTTCTGTAATGCTTTCATATTCCAGTTTTTGAGAGTTTGATCTGGAAGGCCCCTGACTCTATCCGATCGAAGAAAAATGGTTGCCCCTCAATCCCAGAGTGTTGAGGAAAAGGGACACTCATCCAGAATTTGGTTCATTATCTCCTTTTCTCTGTAGCATAGAGGACATTGCGTTGGACCCTAAAACCCCCTTTTTTCTTAGATTACCCCCCATCAAAATTACTCTCTTTATGACTAGCCAGGTAAAGGTGGCGGTTTTTGGCAAATGGTTCATAAGCCATATCTTTCTCCATATCTATTCCTGGGATTCCCCTCTGCTGGTCTTTATGTCATATTCCTCCTTTATATTGAAGAATCCCTTAGGAGAGTATCCACATCTCAACTTGTCATGGTCTTCTTGTCTTTGAATGCATCATTCATTAGCATGTCCTGTAGCTCCTTTGTCTCTTCTGCGGTTGTCAAAAAATCCCACCATTCTTGACCTTTACATTCTCAATAATCCATGTTATCAGTTATCTTAGACCAATACTGGTGCACTTTTATCCTTCCTTCTCTTATATCTCTTTCCCTTCTCGTCTTCCATCCATGGTTGTTCGAAATATTGGGTAGTTGGTTACATGAATCCTCCCATAAATTTGCTTCACGACCATTTTTTACTTCCCAGAAGAAATGGTCATGGATGAGACTTTTATTTCATTGGGAAGTCATCCATATATGGGATACCACTTTCTCTTCACTTAATTGGAACATATAATTGCCTGGCTTGTCTTGGGAATACTTCATGTGCCACAATTTAACCCAAGGCTCATTCGTATAGGTGCACCACCTCCACCAGATTTTGGCTCTTAGGAATTCACTTATTTTTCTTTGGATCCTGGAGGCCTAGAACTCCCATGTCCTTTGGTTGGCATACCTTGTCCCATACCACTAACACTATTTTATATTTTTCTCTATTACATCCCCATAGGAAAACCCGTTGGATATTGTGGATTTCCTGCAGAGCAGCCAAAACTGAGAATAAATAAATCGATGCAACCTGGAGGACAGAATTTAACATGATTAGAGAAATTTAAAGGCCTTATTTCCCACCTTGATAGCTTCTTCCTCATGCGATCTAGAATATCCTGCCATGACACCTTCATGATTGTCCCTTCTACCTTTAGGGCTCCTAGATATTTTGACGTGAATTCTCCCACTAAAAAAACGAGGATGTGAATGATATTCCTTTATGTCACCCTAGGGGTGTTGAAGAAGAATATTTGAGATTTTTCAAGGTTTAATTCTAAACCAGAAGCCTTGGAAAATATTGTCAAATAATTCTTGAAAGATATTTCCTCTTCGACTGAAGGGTGCCACATTTGCATGGTGTCATCCAAAAACTATTGATGGGTTTGTTTGTCTGCCCCCATGTGGAGGTTTAAACCATGAATGTCTCCTCTGGATGACTAGGTATTAATTAACTGACTAAGGCCTTCTGCCATGATAATGAAAAGGAAGGGAGATAGGTGGTCCCTTGTCGAACACCTATGGTTGGATTCAATGTGCAGGTGGGAGAGCCATTCAGAAAAATTAAGAAGAATTTGGAATATACCATGTTCATAACGCACTCTATCTAGTCGCCTCAAAATCGAAAGGCTTTAAATACTTCCCTCATATATCGTCAACTCAGTTTATCATATGCATTGTATATGTCGAGTTTGAAAAGCATTCCTATTTTTTTGGTGATTGTCAGTGAGTGGATAACCTCTTAGAAAAGAATAATGCCATCCAGGAGTTGTCTTCCTTCCACAAACTCTGATTGCTCTGGGCTAATTAGGAGGAGGAGGATCAACTTCAATATTTTGGAAACAAATTTAGATATTATTTTGTAAATGACATTGTAAAGAGCTACGGGTCTATACTTACCTAGTGTATCCGCTCCCTTTGACTTGGGGATGAGAGTAAGGAAGGTCACATTGAAATCCCTTAGGACTCCCTGATCTTGGTGCGATTCTTCAACAATTTCCCACACTTCCTATTTTATGAGGCCTCAAAAGTAATGGAAAAAGTTGGAGGTGAATCCATTTGTCCTTGATTCCTTTCCCAAATTCATATGGTGCATTTCCTCCTCAACCTCTTGTAATTCTATATATTTTATCAATATCTCATTGTATTTCTAAGTGACCACCACCAGGATGATTTGGGTCATTTTTACAATGTTTGGTTTTCTATTCATCTGGTCCTCTGTTGTGACCTATTTGAAGTGGTTGAATAGCGCATCTTCAATCTTCGATTTGGTCTCAACATCCCTTCCATTCATCTTCCTTAGTTTGTGAATCTTTGACCATTGCCTGTTTTGTATCACCGTGTTATGGAAGAATTTTGTGTTGCGTTCTCCTTCCTGAAGCCATTGATTCCTAGAATTTTTCTTCCAATATATTTCTTCCTATTGCTCCCCCGTGACTATCTATATTAGGAGGTATTTTTGTTGTTGTTTGAGGTCTTCCTCATAACCTTCATTCATACCCATTCATTGGATCTCTTCTAGCTGGACAATCAATCTTCTTTTACCCTGGAATATGTTCCCAAAGTCTTCTTTGTTCCAAGTACGAATCCTCGCTTTTAGAGCCTTCAACTTCTATTGAAATTGGTACATTCCTGATCCCATAGGGGGAACCAATTCTTACCACCACTTCTAAACTAATGATTTGAAATATTTATGTTCAATCCGAAACTGCTCAAATCTAAATGGTTTCCTTTTAGGGTGTTTAAACCAATCCAACTGTAGGAAGATTGGCCAATGATCCGACCCAGCTGCTGGAAGGATGCTAACAAATGCCTCTCCTACTTCTCTGGCAATGTTCTCTGTGACTAAGAATCTATCTAATCTTGATGCGATGTGGTACTACCCTCCTCATCGATTGTTCCATGTGAACCATCCATTTTCTTGTTTCTAAGTTAACTAGTAGATTTTCTCCTATGAAGTTCTTGAAGGATTCCCAAAATCTATTCAAATTCCTTCTCCCCCCTTTCTTTCCCACTAGAGAAGCTATCATATTGAAGTCCCATCCCATAATCCATGGGCTACTACCTACTTGCCCATTTATCCATTGTAAAAATTCCAGAAAAAGGGTTTATGAGGGAACTCACTTAGGCCATAGATGTTTGTTAAGGTTTCCTCTGCTCCTGATTCCAGGATCGTGAAATCCTCCATTAGAGAGAAACAGGTTTCCCAAAGGTTTGATAGGCTGATTAGTTTCGGGCACCACAGAAATGCAAGTCCTCCTACCATCCCTTTAGCATCTACAACCGTTGTCCTACATCCTTTCCAAATCCTCTGTCCTATGTTCTTAAGTGTTTCATATTTACAATTCATCTCTTGGAGAAAAAGAGCTATTGGTTTCTCCATCTGAATATTCTTTGCAATAGTGTTAATTTTCGTAGGGGTGGTTGCAACGCCAAATATTCAATGAAATTATTTTCATTGATTCACTCGGTTAACTTCAAAAAAGGTCGCTACTATCGTGGGATAATATTTTGAATCAATAAGTTTGACTCCTATTTCTACTATCTTTGCTTGTTCATATTCCTACCTCTTTGCAGATCCTCCTCGGGTTGTTTTAGTTTGTTTCCCTTATGGGGATCAATTTTGTCACATACCCCAATTTTGCAAAAAAAATTTAATATTATTTGAGGACAATATGTTAAATTATATGCTAAGTTGTAATTGATGACTCAGTAGGGTCAAGGATATTTATTGTAAATTCTGAATATTTTATTTATAAATAAATAAAGGAGGAGCCAACAGCTTAGGAGAGCTGTTAAAAGAGTGTTTACTGGTCAAATTGGTGGAGGAGACTGGGTGGAGAGCAAACTAACATGTGGCAGTATCCTCAAACCACTTCCAAATGTTGCAGGTGGCAACTTCCCTACATTTGTGTTCATGATTCCCCAATAAAGTGGAATCAGAGCAGGTGGCTCAATTAATGAAAATTGACCCAAAATACCTAGGCAATCTTTATAAAAATTCCCATTGAAGAGAGCTGAGGCTGCTCATTCTAGAGAAGTGATCATTCAGGTTGAATGAATGTACTTCAGAGAAATTCAATGGAAGGGAAATTTGGAAAGTGTTTGAGGGGATAACTGCTGATTGATATAGTGTAGCTTTTAAGCTGAAGATCATACTGCTGAGAGCATAGTATTTACTAAGGTATTGAACTAGTCAGTTGACAGAGGGTTCTACTATTTGCATTCTCCACTAGTTCTTAGCCAAGAAGACCAGGAACAGGCTTGGGGGTCTTGAGGAAGCATTGTTTGAGTGCTCTCCAGGATATTGGTAGGGAGGAATGACCTCCTAAAGCTGTTGTCGTCTGTCCTCAACAAGTTCTAAGTTATTTTATTTTACTATGTTAGTTAAATAAATCTTAGTTAATTGCTAGGTGAACGTTAACAGTTCAGTTTGTGAAATGTTTGAGTTAGTATTTTTATTAAATTATTTTAGAAATGAAATGGATTTAGAAAATAATGTATTAGAATGAAAATAACTTTCTAAATTGTGTTTTTCCACAGGCCGTACTCTTGCACAGATAGAATGCTTTAAGTAGATAAGAGAATGAAAATGGTAGATAGGATTGTGTAACTGTAGATAGCAGAGTAATTTTATTTCAATGTTTTAAATATTATGGAGGAAAAACAGTGTTGTGATTTAATTGTGTTTATTGTTTTTACTTAAGTATAACTAAATAAAATGTAGAAATGAAACAATAAACTACATTAGAGTTACAGTAAT
Source organism: Pseudotsuga menziesii (assembly GCA_001517045.1). Taxonomy (NCBI): domain Eukaryota; kingdom Viridiplantae; phylum Streptophyta; class Pinopsida; order Pinales; family Pinaceae; genus Pseudotsuga; species Pseudotsuga menziesii. Next base: position 136,176 of record LPNX011040810.1, on the reverse strand, counting down.
AGTATACAGTTAAGTATATAGACAAGCTACTAACCACATAGTTTATCTTCTAACAATATCAACTAAATCTTGGAATATTATTTAATATAAACTAGATAGGGTTATGTTAAAAATCCTTAATTTATAAAGAATAAATGGAGTTATAGAGTTTACTTTCTATCCTTTAGAGAACTCTGAATAAATTCTATGTGATAGAATAGTAAATAAAAATAATGTAAATATAAACAATTACTAATATAAAACTAAATATTTACATTTTAGAAACTATTTTACATTTACCAGACATGCTTATACCCGTGAAGGGAAAGCCTCAGGGTCGAAACCTTAGCAATCTATTTATCTATTATAAATTAATTTATTTAAGTTGTAATCGTTTTACATTATATAAATAAATGTTACAAGAAGATTATAGTGGATACTGTAGACTGTTTACAGTCTTTTCTTAAACTAAATATTTTTTATAAACAAGCAAGATAAGTTACAGTTAACAAGTTAAAATACCACCACACACCTATAATAGCCAAACCAAAGTAACAAGAAGTAGAGCCTAAGTAATAATAAATTGAAGAACATATTTAGACAAGGGTTTCATTTCCGGTAAACCCTAGCTTGTATATTCTGGACAAGTAAGTTTAATATTATAAATTTCACATTACGATTGATTCACAGTCCTCACATTAACAATAATTGCTTACAAAAGATAACTTAAACAGTAATTTTCTTCAGTGGCAGTTGAAGAAGGAAAGACCCTAATTACACATAATCATAATTTACAAGATTACAAAACTATTGCAAGAACGAGACAGAGCTAGAAGTTAAAATTCTTTTTAAAAACCAAATGTATTACATTGACAGGCTGTAAGGCTAAAAACTTAACCAAAATACATCACACAGCTCAAGGCTAGTATTACCCAACATCGTAGCAAGAGTTTATAACAATTAACTGGAAAACAACTTATTAAAACCTCCTATCTAACAAAGAGACCGAACATGCTTCCAAGCACTGTGTTCTCCTTCAATAGCCCTCAATACAAGTAGGGCAAAACCCATTTGAACTCAGGGCTTACCAGTTAGAGCCACGAGCCACTGAATACGGTCGTCGTTTATCTTTCACCGAAGCTTGGAACTATCACGGGTTCCTATACAAGCATTTTTTACCAAGCATTAGTTCAGGGCTCAGTTCAATAACATTAAAAACCCTAACTGAGTTCATAATTTGACAGTGTACACAAATAAAAACTGAGATATTTTTACCTGTAAATAAAAGAGTATCGAGCAATGAAGAGATTGTCACCAGCTGCGTAGTGTACACACAAGAATATCCAAAACCTACGACTACTGTGGAGCACAAACATTGACAAAGAAGCTTTAGCTTCACAAAGTAGTGACAGGACACGAAGAGAAAATGACTGAACTATGGACAGGCTGAGAGCCAAACACAAAAACCAGTAAACACTCGCATGGTAAGGTTCACAACTAAGAAGGTTTGCAATCAAAGACCGAGTTCTGGAAACTACAGCAACATCAAACAAAAGTCTTGGAACAAGAAAGTAGGGGAAGAACCTTTCAGGGAGGCCATGGAAACTACACAAAGCAGCCCACAGGCCAGCAAAAAATTCAGAGGCAAATGAAAAAGTGAATAGGGTTTGCAAGTCTTTTATATCGCCAATGCATGGACAGGAGGTGACCTCGTGCCCTCCAATTCTTTTAACCATGCAAGGGTCTAGTCCATAGTCCATCTGCGGTTTCAATCATCCAATTATTAATACAATGATATAAACAAACCATGCACAAAACTATGGAGTATGCTTTTATATATTATTCACCAATGATAAGACATAAAATATATCATTATGTATGATAGATTCGAGATTTGCGTGTTTGATTAATGATGATTCTTAACGTTGACATTAGTGAAAGGTTGTAATAACTTTGTCATATGAACAATCCCAAGGTCGATCATGCTTTAGGACCTTTCCATTTATCATTTGATTTATATACTTGCAAAACAACGATAAAATATGCACATATTATATTTCAAACTTTATTATTTATAACCGATGGTTTAGAGTATATATAATATATGAAGTTGACTATAAGAGTAAAAAGTATTTAAACCATGACATTTAAACTATCACAAGGCTCGACCTTGGTATAAGCTCTCACAAATAATAGTTTGCATACTCGACTTGTCAATAATAATAATAAACCCTATCATTATTTGGCAAGGATAGTTTGTGATTGTTTATGTTTACCTGTTCTTAGCATAGTGTAAGAATCTTGGTCACTTTAGTGTCACTTAGGTTAAACTTACGATAGAAGCTCTAGGTAGAAAAATATACCATAATAGTTATTATAAACATTCACTTGTTGTAAGCGAGGCAACATGATAATAGTAAATTTATATTGGAATAAACCATGCTCAAGGTCTATAATCATTGGAATAACACCGATAATATATTTACCTACGACTTAGACTTATGAAAGTGATGGTAGATAGTATTCCATCATGAAATGATGCATTTAATTACAATGATCAAGCTTATAATGTCAAAGAGATTTCCAGGGAGTAAGATTCCTACAGAATGTAATTAACAATAAGATTGGTACATTATAAAATAAGATGGTAATGTATGTGGTTACAATAGTACATGTAGCAAGGCGATAATGTAAGTACAAAATTTTATAACTTGTTAGCGAGCATTTTTTTTACATACAAGCAACAGGTTGATAATTTCCATAACTAGTAAGTTAGAGAAAAAATAGAAACATGTAATCTATTGGAAATCTTTACTATCCAGATTGATAGAAGTACTTTCATGAAATAAAAGACAGTTACTTTACCTCATCAGAGCTTGCTTTTAAATAGTTAGTTATTTACTAGCATTTAACATGCAACAGATATACTTCTTGCTACTTTATGAATTAAACCCCTACTTGATGGATCGTTACCTGTTAAACCTGTAAGAACCAGCAGTCCATCTGCGTTAGCATAAATGCTAAGTAAGCCCAAGTTTTGAAAGATAGATTTCACCTACTTGCCAAAAAGTAAACTTATTAGTAAAACTGAAAGAAAGCTGTGTGCAGGTCAATCTTATATACATTATGAAAATGAAAGCTGTATTAGTTAACGTAATATGAAAATGATTAACACTAAGTGTTAGACTATTTCATTTTCTGCTAACCGCTAATAGTTAGTAAACTGCGTATTCAGACATTTTATGTTATCTTAAAATTTTTAAATTTTTATGAAATTTTGGGGATTTGACATGTGGTATTAGAGCACAAGGTTCAAACACTAGGCCTTCATGAAGCTCAACTTGCTTATATGAAACAGTGTATTAAATCATTTTGCTGATGTTGTTTTCTTTTAAATGTTAGTCAACAGAGAAATTTGTTTCTGAGTTTAACAACAAGTATGGAAAGACTGGAGGAATATGCGGAAGAGGAATATCCCTTTACTGAACAAGAAAACTTACAAAGAGACCCTATACAAGAAGACGTAACTACTAATTCCTCAGAAATTTTACAAACAGTAAAAGACTTAAAATCTGAAATGGAATCTGTTAAAAAAGAAAATGAAAGGATTCTGAGAGCTCAGGAGGAGCTGAATTAGATCCTAATAGAAATATTTCAAATTGAGGGAAGGGGTAAAAGAGCTGATTCAGAAGGTATAAGTCACCAACATAAATATAAAAATATTAAACAGACTAAAAATGAAAGCATCTCATCTTCAGAGGTATTTGGTGATCAACATAATTTTCATTCCACTAGTGATAGTAGTGACGACCATCATTATACTAAAAAGAGAAAATATAAACCTTATGAGGAAATTTCTGGGGAGTTTAAAAAGATTAAACCACCAACATTCAATGGGGAAACTGAAAAAGGTGAGGAAGCGGAATCCTGGTTATCTGGGATGAAGAAGTACTTCCCGATTTATAACTATTCCAACCAATTAAAGGCTAGAATGGCTATTTATAATCTATCAAGGAAAGCTGATATATGGTGGCAAGATTTAAAGAGAGTAAAAGGAATAAGATAAAAGAACGCAAATTGGAGCAGCTTCAAGAAGTACTTTAACAAGAAATTCTTGTCTGAACAGTACTATGAAGAGAGAGCAAAAGAATTCTATGAGCTTAAATTAGCTACAATGACTATGAAAGATTTGAACAACAAATTTTTAAGTTTGCTTAGGTATGTGCCATACCTTGTAGACGAAAAACCGAAGGTACAGCGGTTCCTCAGCTGTTTACCTTATCACATAAAGGATAGGATTGAATATGACAATCAGAAAACTCTGGAAGAAACTATGAGGAAAGCCAATTTCTATTATGAACAAAACCAGAAAAGAGAGAGCATGGCCAATTGGAAGGCCAAAAAGAATAATAATAATTATGATCAAAAGCAGAAAGAATCTGTGCCCAATCGGAATTCTAAAAATAATAAGGCCAAAAACTTTCCTAATAAGAACTTCCAAGGGAATAGGAATAATTCACCAAACAATCAGAATAATCAAAAGGGTAAAGAGTTTGCTAATAATCATGGTAATTACACAAAGAACTTTGAACACAAAGAACCCATAAAGTGCTGGGAGTGTAATGGCCCACATTATGCCTCAATCTGTCCTAATAAAAAAAAGACTGTCAGTAATATCCATACAATACAGTAGGAGATGACTGTTGGAGACTTAGCGAGGACTATGCCTAGGATCAATGCAACCTTGGAGAATTGACAAGTAGACTATCAAAATTCCATGGTGGAAGTAGAAGGTAAGATAAACCAAACCCCTATAACTATTTTATTTGATCCAGGAGCTAGTCTAAGTTATATTTCACCTAAATTGGTGGAAGAACGTAAGCTGCCCGTGGAAAAATTTGAAAGTTCTTGGTTGGTTCAGTTAGCCACTGGTGCAAAAAGGAAGGTAACTTGTTTTGTAAAGAAATGTGCAGTAGTTATGGATCAATTTGAAACTTTTGTAAAGCTTAATGTATTACCTCTTGGTTCTTACGACATACTAATCGGTATGGATTGGTTAGAACAACATAGGGTGATCTTAAACTGTTATGCTAAAACCTTTACTTTTACAAATAATGATGGAAAATCAATAAGTGTAAAGGGAATCCCTAGAAAAACAACTATATGGCAGATTTCCGCTCTGCAGCTCAAGAGAGCTGTTAGGAAAGGCTGTAAGGCTTATGCAATAACAATAACTAATGAGGAAAATCTTAATAATATAGATAAATTAAAATTGGAAGATATACCAGTTTTAAAAGAGTATGCAGATGTATTTCCGAAAGAAATTCTGGGACTACCTCCGAAAAGGGAACTAGATTTTACCATTGAGCTGGTACCAGGTGCAGTACCTAGCTCAAAGGCTCTTTATCGAATGAACATACTTGAACTTAATGAACTAAAGTCATAATTAAAAGAACTTATTGAGAAGAAGTATATTTGACCTAGTGTGTCTCCTTGGGGGGCACCTGTCATCTTCGTTAAGAAAAAGGACGGAACTATGCGACTTTGCATAGATTATCGTTAGTTGAATAAGATGACTATTAAAAATAGATACCCGTTTCCTCGCATAGATGATTTGTTTGATCAACTACGTGGAGCCACGGTGTTTTCAAAAATTGATTTAAGGTCTGGATATCACCAAGTTAGGATTAAAGATGAAGACATTTTTAAAACAGCTTTTAGGACTCAATATGGCCATTACGAGTTTGTCGTCATGCCATTCGGGCTTACTAATGCCCCAACTATTTTTATGTGTTTAATGAACAATGTAAAGCATAAATATCCAGACAAGTTTGTAGTCTTGTTCATAGACGATATATTAATCTATTCAAAATTTGAAGAAGAACATAAGGAACATTTAAAAATTGTTTTGCAAGAGTTATGAAATCACCAACTCTTTGCAAAGTTTAGTAAATGCGATTTCTTTAAGGATAAAATCCAATACTTACATCATGTGGTGACTAAGAAAGGAATTTTGGTGGATCCCGAAAAGATAAAGGTGATTGAAGAATGGCCAGTTCCTAAATATGTAACTGATGTTCGATCCTTCATGGGAATTACCGGAGGTTCATTGAAGGTTTTTCGAGAATCACAAATCCGATAACTTCTTTGCAAAAGAAAGGAAAGAAATTTGATTGGAACCAGAAATGCGAGGATAGTTTTAAAAAGTTAAAAACTATGTTAACCAGCGCACCTATTTTAAGAACAACTAATCCAAATAAAGATTTTGTAGTCTGTACTGACGCTTACAATGATGGTTTAGGTAGAGTATTGACTCAGGAAGGGTATGTTATTGCCTATGAGTCTAGGAAATTAAAAATTCATGAAAAGAATTATGCAACTTATGATCTGGAATTAGCTGCTGTTATACATGCTCTAAAGATGTGGCGTCATCATCTAATTGGAAGAAAATTTATTCTAATGACCGATAATAAAGGACTAAAATATTTGTTAGATCAGCCTAATCTGAATGCTAGACAAGCTAGGTGGCTAGCTTTTCTAAGTGAGTATGATTTCGAAATTTAGCACATTAAAGGTAAAGAATATAAAGTTGCTGATGCATTAAGTAGAAATGCAAGGTTGAACTTTGCAGCAGTTATCAATACTTATACAACAGATCTGGAAGAACAACTTAAAGCAAGGATAGAACAGGATGAAATTTACCAAAATTTACAAGCAAAAACGAAAGAAAATTCAACAGAAAGTTTAAGTAAAGGGTATAGCTTGAATGATAAAGGAGTTTTACTGTATAAAGACAGAATGTATGTACCAAATGTACCTAAAGTTAAGTTATTAATTTTAGATGAAATCCATAAAACTCCATACTCAGGCCATCCGGGTTATCAAAAGACTATAACTATGTTAAGAAAATAATATTTTTGGCCAAACATGAAGATTGAATTGGAAGAATATATCGCTAGATGTTTTGAATCATCAACAGGTAAAAACCGAACATTAACACCCAACTGGATTACTTCAGCCATTGCCCATTCCTAGCTGGAAATGGGAGATAATTAGTCTTGATTTTATTACTGGACTACCTAAAAATCATAATTTAAATGATTCTATAATGGTAGTAGTTGACAAATTGAGTAAAGCAACCCATTTTATACCTGTTAAAACTACGTATAAAGATGCAAACATAGATGATATCTTTTTAAAGCAAATTTTCCGACTGCATGGGATATTGAAAGTTATAATCTCAGATAGAGACCCTAAATTTATAGGTAACTTTTGGAAATATCTGTTTAAAGGATTAAACACTACACTAAATCTTAGTACTTCGTTCCATCATCAAACTTATGGACAGACTGAAAGAGTAAACCAAGTACTGGAAGATTTACTAAGAATGTATGTAAAGGATCAGCCAGGTAAATGGGAGGATTATTTGCATCTGGTGGAATTTGCTTATAATAATAATTATCAAGCTTCAGCCAGATTTAGTCCTTTCGAAATCTTGTATGGAAGGAAGTGTAACACTCCTATCTCTTGGAGTATTCCGGTGGACAGATTAGTATTAGGTCCTGAAATATTGAAAGAAATGGAAAAAATTGTAAAGCAAGTACAAGGTAATTTGAAAATTGTGCAAGATCGACAGAAAAGTCAAGCAGACCTTAAAAGAACTCCAAAAGAGTTTCATGTAGGTGAACATGTGTTCATCAAGGTGAGACCCAAAAAGACTTCTCTTAGGTTGGGTAGTTGTGTAAAACTAGCACCTCGTTACTGTGGTCCATTTGAAATACTGTCCAGGATTGGATAGGTAGCTTATCAATTAGCATTACCACCGAATTTAAGAGTTCATAATGTTTTTTACATTTCTGTATTAAAGAAATATGTTCATGATGCTAATCACGTTGTAAACTGGAATGATGTACAGGTGGAACTAGAAGGAGATTTTCTGGTGGAACCAGACTGTATCCTCAGGCGGAGGGAGATCACACTTTGGAACTGCACCATTGGCTGGGTGAAGGTGCAATGGAAGCACCTTAGTCTAGAGGATGCCACCTGGCAATTGGAAAGTAATATGCGGGATGCATATTCAATTCTGTTCTAGGGGAATTCTGAGGATGAAGAATAAATAACATCGAGGACGATGTTATAATTTAAGGGGGTGTGTATGTCACATACCCTAATTTTGCAAAAACAATTTAATATTATTTGAGGACAATATGTTAAATTTTATGCTAAGTTGTAATTGATGACTCAGTAGGGTCAAGGATATTTATTGTAAATTTTGAATATTTTATTTATGAATAAATAAAGGAGGAGACAACAACTTAGGAGAGCTGTTAAAAGAGTGTTTACTGGTCAAATTGGTGGAGGAGACTGGGTGGAGAGCAAACTGAGATGTGGAAGCATCCTCAAACCACTTCCAACTATTGCAGGTGGCAACTTCCCTACATTTGTGGTCATGATTCCCCAAGAAAGTGGAATTAAAGCAGGTGGCTCAATTAATGAAAACTGACCCAAAAAACCTAGGCAATCTTTATAAAAATTCCCATTGAAGAGAGCTGAGGCTGCTCATTCTAGAGAAGTGACCATTTAGGTTGAATGAATGTACTTCAGAGAAATTCAATGGAAGGGAAATTTGGAAAGTGTTTGAGGGGATAACTACTGATTGATCTAGTGTAGCTTTTAAACTGAAGATCATACTGCTGAGAGCAGAGTATTTACTGAGGTATTGAGCTAGTCAGTTGACAGAGGGTTCTACTGTTTGCATTCTCCACCAGTTCTCAGCCAAGAAGACCACGAACATGATCGGGGGTCCTGAGGAAGCGTTGTTTGAGCACTCTCCAGGAGATTGGTAGGGAGGAATGACCTCCTAAATCTGTTGTCATCCGTCCTCAACAGGTTATAAGTTATTTTATTTTACTGTGTTAGTTAAATAAATCTTAGTTAACTGCTAGGTGAATGTTAACAGTTCAGTTTGTGAAATGTTTGAGTTAGTATTTTTATTAAATTATTTTAGAAATGAAATGGATTTAGAAAATAATGTGTTAGAATGAAAATAAATTTCAAAACTGTGTTTTTCCACACCTGGAAACCAGGCCGTACTCTAGCACAGATAGAATGCTTTAAGTAGATAAGAGAATGAAAATGGTAGATAGGATTGTGTAACTGTAGATAGCAGAGTAATTTTATTTCAATTTTTTAAATATTATGGAGGAAAAACAGTGTTGTGATTTAATTGTGTTTACTGTTTTTACTTAAGTATAACTAAATAAAATGCAGAAAGGAAACAATAAACTACATTAGAGTTACAGTAATAGTATACAATTAAGTATATAGACAAGCTACTAACCACATAGTTTATCTTCTAACAATATCAACTAAATCTTGGAATATTATTTAATATAAACTAGATAGGGTTATGTTAAAAATCCTTAATTTATAAAGAATAAATGGAGTTACAGAGTTTACTTTCTATCCTTTAGAGAACTCTGAATAAATTCTATGTGATAGAATAGTAAATAAAAATAATGTAAATATAAACAATTACTAATAGAAAACTAAATATTTACATTTTAGAAACTATTTTACATTTACCAGACAGGCTTATACCTGTGAAGGGAAAACCTCAGGGTCGAAACCTTAGAAATCTATTTATCTATTATAAATTAATTTATTTAAGTTGTAATCCTTTTACATTATATAAATAAACGTTACAAGAAGATTATAGTGGATACTGTAGACTATTTATAGTCTTTTCATAAACTAAATATTTTTTTATAAACAAGCAAGATAAGTTACAGTTAACAAGTTAAAATACCACCACACACCTGTAATAGCCAAACCAAAGTAACAAGAAGTAGAGCCTAAGTAATAATAAATTGGAGAACATATTTAGACAAGGGTTTCATTTCCGGTAAACCCTAGCTTGTATATTCTGGACAAGTAAGTTTAATATTATAAATTTTGCATTACGACTGATTCATAGTCCTCACATTAACAATAATTACTTACAAAAGATAACTTAAACAATAATTTTCTTCAGTGACAATTGAAGAAGGAAAGACCCTAATTACACAGAATCATAATTTACAAGATTGCAAAACTATTGCAAGAACGAGATAGAGCTCGAAGTTAAAATTCTTTTTAAAAACCAAATGTATTACATTGACAGGCCGTAAGGCTAAAAACTTAACCAAAATACATCACACAGCTCAAGGCCGGTATTACCCAGCATCGTAGCAAGGGTTTATAACGATTAATTGGGAAACAACTTATTAAAACCTCCTATCTAACAAAGAGACCCAACAGGCTTCCAAGCACTGAGTTCTCCTTCAACAACCCTCAATACAAGTAGGGAAAAACCCATTTGAACTCAGGGCTTACCAGTTAGAGCCATGAGTCACTGAAGACGGTCGTTGTTTATCTTTCACCGAAGCTTGGAACTGTCACGAGTTCCTGTACAAGCATTTTTTACCAAGCATTAGTTCAGGGCTCAGTTCAATAACATTAAAAACCCTAACTGAGTTCATAATTTGACAGAGTGTACACAAATAAAAACTAAGATATTTTTACCTGTAAATAAAAGAGTATCGAGCAACGAAGAGTCTGTCACCAGCTGCGTAGTGTACACATAAGAATATCCAAAACCTACGATGACTGTGGAGCACAAACATTGACAAAGAAGCTTTAGCTTCACAAATTAATGACATGCCATGAGGAGAACAGGACTGAGCTATGGACAGGCCGAGAGCCAAACACAAAAACTAGTAAACACTCGCATGGTAAGGTTCACAACTAAGAAGGTTTGCAATCAAATACCGAGTTCTGGAAACTACAACAATGTCAAACAAAATCCTTGGATCAAGCAAGCAGGGGAACAACAAAACTACACAGAGTCAGGAAGCCATGGAAACTACACAGAGCAGCCCGTAGGCCAGTGAAAACTTCGGAGGCAAATGACAAAGTGAATAGGGTTTGCAAGTCTTTTATATCGCCAATGCATGGACAGGAGGTGATCATGTGCCCTCTAATTCTTTTAACCATGCAAGGGTCGAGTCCATAGTCCATCTACGGTTTCAATCATCCAATTATTAATACAATGATATAAACAAACCATGCACAAAACAATGGAGTACGCTTGTATATATTATTCACCAATGATAACACATAAACTATATCATTATGTATGATAGCTTCGAGATTTGCATGTTTGATTAATGATGATTATTAATGTTGACCTTAGTGAAAGGTTGTAACAACTTTGTCATATGAACAATCCCAAGGTTGATCATGCTTTATGACCTTTCCATTTATCATTTGATTTAGATACTTGCAAAACGAAGATAAAATATGCACATATTATATTTTAAACTTTATTATTTATAACCGATGGTTTAGAGTACATATAATATATGAAGTTGACTATAAGAGTAAAAAGTATTTAAACCATGACATTTAAACTATCACAAGGCTCGACCTTGGTATAATCTCTCACAAATAATAGTTTGCATACTCGACTTGTCAATAATAATAATAAACCCTATCATTATTTGGCAAGGATAGTTTGTGATTGTTTATGTTTACCTGTTCTTAGCATAGTGTAAGAATCTTGGTCACTTTAGTGTCACTTAGGGTAAACTTCCGATTAGAAGCTCTAAGTAGAAAAATCTACCATAATAGTTATTATAAACATTAACTTGTTATAAGTGAGGCAACATGATAATAGTAAATTTATAATGGAATAAACAATGCTCAAGGTCTATAATCATTGGAATAACACCGATAATATATTTACCTATGACTTAGACTTATGAAAGTGATGGTAGATAGTATTCCATCATGAAATGATGCATTTAATTACAATGATCAAGCTTATAATGTCAAAGAGATTTCCAGGAAGTAAGATTCTTACAGAATGAAAGTAACAATAAGATTGGTACATTATAAAATAAGATGGTAATGTATGTGGTTACAATAGTACATGCAGCAAGGCGATAATGTAAGTATAGAAGTTTATAACTTGTTAGTGAGCATTTTTTTTACATACAAGCAACAGGTTGATAATTTCCATAACTAGTAAGTTAGAGACAAAATAGAAACATGTACTCTAATGGAAATCTTTACTATCCAAATTGATAGAAGTACTTTCATGAAATAAAAGACAGTTACTTTACCTCATCAGAGCTTGCTTTTAAATAGTCAGTTATTTACTAGCATTTAACATGCAGCAGATATACTTCTTGCTAATTTATGAATTAAACCCCTACTTGATCAATCATTACCTATTAAACCTGTAAGAATCAGCAGTCCATCTACGATAGCATACATGCTAAGTAAGCCCAAGTTTTCAAAGATAGATTTCACCTACTTGCCAAAAAGTAAAATTATTAGTAAAACTGAAAGAAAGCTATGTGCAGGTCAATCTCATATACATTACGAAAATGAAAGCTGTATTAGTTAACGTAATATGAAAATGATTAACACTAAGTGTTAGACTGTTTCATTTTCTGCTAACCGCTAACAGTTAGTAAACTGCGTATTCAGACATTTTATGTTATCTTAAAAATTTTAAATTTTTATGAAATTTTGGGGATTTGATAAGTTTCTATCCCAAGTTGTTGATTGGCCCTTGTTTTGATGATCTCTTCCTGCAAGAGCTCCAACTGTCACCGAGACACATAACCTTTTCCCTTTTTTCTCACATTCCTTCTCAAAATCATCTGGATATAGCTCCCCCAATTCCATGTCCTCAACCCCATATTCCTCCATAGCTTCCCTCTTCTCTTATGGGCCATGGTCCTCCGCCTCCATGGCCTCTGTATTGCTCTATTGGGGTCTTTGAGTATCATATTTATCGTCAAGCCTCTCTTCTTCTTCCTTCTCACTCAAAATTGTGAATGGGTTGTTGTTGCTTGATTTCCCCCCTTTATGTCCTCTTCCCTATTATTGCATGGGAGATCGAGGATTCCTTTTGTTCCATATCTGAATAAATCCATGCTTTTCCTCCATCTTTTCCTGCGTCTGCTGGACGCTTGGAGGTTGCTGGCTATTCTTTGGGAATTTTTGACTGAAATGTCCATATTCATGGCATTGTTTGCATCTAAACAGAATGTGCTCATAGTCGATTGACTGCTGCCATTATTTATCATCCCAGTTTAGATTGATGGTCTCTGGTAGCTCTTTTGATAGATCCATATAGACACAAATGCGAGCGAATGCGGTATACCTATGTTGTTTGGTTTATTTCTCCACTTTCATGAATTCCCCCAGCGTGTTCCCAATATCTTCAAGGATCTCTGGGTCCTAATACTCACATGGAAGGGAGTACAGACAAATCCATACTGGATCTACCCTCATGTCCTCTTTCTCAAGATTGAATCTCTCTTTCCATGGCCGTAGATAAAGGGATGCTGAAAAGAAGAAATATGGGCCCCTTCCAAGATCTGATCCCACTCCTCCTGATTGAATATGATTATGGTGAAGAAACCCTTTGAACCTAGGTGTAGGTCACAGTTCACTTTAGGATTCCAAGTATACTTGATTTAACGAACCATATCCCTTTTGTTTGAACAAATTCCAATAAATTTTCCTATCAGAGCTTTCTCCTTCGAGATTTCTACCTTTTCTCATAATTTTTTTGATAAGGTCTAAAACACAGGAATAATCTGAGTGCGTGGGAGGAATCCTCTCAATCCCCTTTTTATAGTTTGGGGTGGTATCCCTAATCCTGCAGCTTCCCTATCTCTCCATCACCGACCACTTGGACTTCAATGATCCACTAGTTTATCGTCATATCCCATATGCTGGAGATGGAGGGGGAGTAGACCCCTCCCTGATTCTCCATTGCGAGAGCCCGAAACTAGATGGTCGCTCGCCTTCACTCCAGATCACCAATGGGTTTATGCTCCTCTAATACCCTAGAACCCTCGTTCCACTTCCTTACCATACTTTTGTCATCTTCTTGTCATGGACCAAATCTTACTCAAGCCTCTTGGGGTACGGACTCACTTATTAATGTCATAGAACCATCTTACTACTACTAGAGGTGACATTACATGAGTAGCAGAGATTTCCTAATCATGGGTTTCCTAGTTAGATCCTATTTTGTCATTTGGTACCCATGCTGAGCATCCCCCCCTTAGGTCTGCAAGTCCCTTATAGTCACACCATACCTTTGAAAATGAACCTGATATTCTTTCTTAACTTTATGCTGGCTATCTCCTATAGGGGATCCCGTCTTTTATCAGGTTGTAATCGCATTGCACGTGTCCGCTTGCCATATTGATATTTATGCTGACTCCCTGCTTCAAGTTTATAAGCCATATATCCCGATCTTGTCTCAATTCTATCCAACCATAGCCTCTTAGTTGTATTTTATAGCTTGATTATCCCATACCTATAGGAGACATCCACCGAGTGTCATTTTCCTACACATGCTTCCTTACATTGAGAATAGGTGTGTTCCACTGCTTGAAACTAGTTTGCTTTCCCGTGACACTCATTTCCTCCTTGTTGTACTATAATAAATTTTATTCTTTTCAAGATTCTTAACATGAAAATGACCATAAAGAAAATCATAAAACATAAAAATTCGGATGGGAAATGATATTATTTTCTATTTGCAGTTGTCATGTCACCTTCGAACATAACACAATCCGTGAGTATTCATCATTGGTTTGATTTCTACTATGACCTTAGTAGATGTACTCATTATTCAGATCTTTCTCCACTAACTGGTTATGCTTCCAACCCCTACGCAGCCTCTGTTAATGCCTCCCATGTCACAAAGTTGTCCCAATTTGAATTCTGAGTCTATGCTTCCTATGTGTCTCCACATGCCTTATGCTCTTATTTGAAGGAAGTATTTAACCTTGGTCAACCATTCCTCAACTATTTTGACTCTACATGTTGGCCATTCCCGATACATTGGTTACTAGATTGTGCAGATCTTGATTGTCCAGGTTCTTCCAAATTATCCAGCGTTGCTATGTACCTTGTGTTGGTTGATGGGGGATTCCTTAATTCCCTCTTTCCAATGGATTCCATTCCATTTACTTTAGATCATTTATTATGGAATAGGGATCTAGAGTCCATTGAGTGCCTTGATTATTGCAGTCATTAGCGGTAGGTTCTCTCGCCATCAACATATTTGGGAATACATCAACGTCCCCCCGATCGATGCAATTTTTCAAGTGTTCGACCTCAACACATCTATTCACACTTGATTGAATGCAATTTGTACCTTGATTCCCATTATCATTATCTGTGAGATGTCTCACGTCTGTTAATGGTATACATCAATGAATGATAGTCAGACAATGTTCCATCATGTTCGACCCCAACACCTTTATTCACGTGATGGTACATGTACTAGCGACAGTTTGTGTAGAAGACCTCAGAGCTTGGTGGCATGTCATATATACTAATTCCTTGATTACGCTAGTATTTATGAGATTTCAGCTCTCATGACCAGATTTTAATGTACCTTCTTATGCACCAGATGTCTTCATTCAGTATGGATACCATAATTTATAGTATATTGTATATGGCGATGACCACTCATGCCATATGTATATTATGCCTATTCATGGCCATCATACTGATATGTATCTAGTACTGCTATGTATAATTCATGCAGGAAATCATATGTAGATAAATATATTTGTATTGTACTAAAGAGTGGCTGGTTCTTCCACCTAGTTCTTCATTACTCCACTCCTAGGATTTTTATAATGTATTTCAGCCATCATTTACCCCTATCACCTCACACATTAGGGGCATATGTTATAGCATGATTTTCCACACCTAATACATCATTCTTTGATGGACTTTCCATGTCCCTATGCAGACTCACTATACCCCATTTGCTCACCATTGCCATGATGCTCTAGTTGAACCCCTTAATTTTTTTTTTTTGAATATACATGCGGGTCACAAGTCTACAACCCGCGTATATGCAGCTTGCACCACTGTCATCCACGTACATCGAGTTTTATGCTAAGAAATAAAAAAATATTTGTATTTTTCCCCATCAAGTAACGAATGACTTGATCCTTGGCCTTCCATATGTAGGGAAACGCTCCGATTCAACCATTCATTTCCTATTGAGGGGCTATATATTGAGCCATTATGAAGCATTGAAGGAGGATAATTTTGGAGAGTAAAGAGATTATAGCGAAAATTTTCCCCATTCTTGTATGCTTGAGTCTGCATCCCTTTGTCCTTGAGGAAGCCATTAGTTCTCTTTCCCAAGCTTGTCTTTGTATTTGTGATCTTTCCTTTGGATGGAGGATTGAAGTGATGGAAGCCCAAGTGGAGGGACTCAGTTTCTTAGTTTCAACGAGGTGTCGAGAGAGGTTGTCATTTGTATCTATGTTTACATTAATAGAAATATCCATTTCTCATCCAATTGCATGTGTAATTATGAATATTTGTATCCATGGATGTAATTACTTAGTATACATGTTTAAATTGAATATGTTATATTAGACACTAAAACTTTATATATCATGCTTGTATATCTCTTTGTTGTCGAGGATGAAGTGTAGGGACAAGCTTTGATCGAGAGCTCAATGAGGATCTTCTTCGAATATTCGATTGAGGTATGGTTCTTATCCCTTAGTGTTAGTTTCTTTTATGTATCAAGAATTCTTGAGAATGGATTTATTTTTGGTGTCATACTGTCTGTTGTGGTCCACCCCAAGCCATAAGAAGTTTTTCTCTATAACATAGTCCTATGTTCACAGCTCATGAAGCAAGCATACAACCCTCTATCTCATGTCCCATGAAGGAAATTTTCAGATTAATATCAGTCCTATATAAGTATATATAACTACTACATAAGTATTTTATCATTCCTATATTATATCACATAATATGGACTCATGAGATCCACAAAATGCCAATAAAAGACAAAAAACAATGTATATGCTTAACACAATTTCAAAGTCTAGGAATACAAATCTCTATATGACAGTCATGAAACATATTCAAAAACCTTTAGATCTGATTTATAACATCATATAACATTCAAAATATAAAGTACTTATCTTTTATTGATTTGTGTTGGATCTTTCATTATCTTTGCACCCTTGCAGAGAATACCATAGTCATTCTTTATTCACTTGAATGGAAGAGCTTCTTTGTAGTGAAACTATTTCTCCCTTTCTTCATTCTTGAAGTGAGGACATAATTCATATTTAGTGTACAAAACCTATGATTTGGATGCACCCCCCTTCTCGACTCGAGGCCTTCTTCTTGAAAATTTTGGTGAGTGTATCAAAACACTCCCTTGCGGTCTTCAACGGAATGATCATGCACATGAGATTGTCCTTGATTGAATCAAAGAGAATATGCTTGGGATTTTATTGATTCTTCTTGAAGTTGATTCACCCTTCATTGGTGGTAGGATCCTCTATCACATTGGTCATGAATGAATAAAGATCATGCTATTCAAGAATATTCAACACTTCTTGAAGTTTGATGTGTCATCATGTCGGTGTTCCAATCAAATGTCATGGATGCAATATTCTACTCAACACTTCAAGGTCTACGCAGGATTAGCTTGCTTCCAAAAACTAAGCTTCTTCACACCCTATGCTCTAATACCATGTTGATGTTTGAGAAAAATCAAAGAATCTTGAACTTTAAAACTTTTATCGATCAATATCAACACATATGAATCTCATAAATCAGCCACATATGAATATATCAACCACACATGAATCTCCTAAATATATTAGTTACATATAAATCTCGTAAATATATTATCCACATAAATCCACCATATAAATTAGCTCCATAAATCAACCATATAAATCAATCAATCATGAGAGACAAGATATACCCTAGGAAAACCCTCAAAACACAAAGGATGACAAACCCAACAATTCTATGAGTATGATAGACATATTTGCAGAGAATGGTTTACAACACTTAAGCGAATTTCTCGATAAGAGATAACACCTCAGCAGTAGAGAAGAGAGATCCAATGCACATCCAATGTAACCCTAAAAAAACAATTGTCTGCAACTGTATTGAACTTGCCATATGCTTATCATATTAATAACAAGCCAAAAATCCTAGCATGCAGAAGGTAGTGCATACAACGCTCAGTAAACACAATGAGGGCACCATATAGTTTATTCACAAGGATGATCTAGCTAGAACTCCCTCCATGCAAACATTGACGTCCTTCCTTTCCTCAATCAACTTTAACTAAATGTTCACTGACTTCAATTAAAAGTGAATTGACTTGAAATAAATGTTTACTTACTTTAACTGAATGTTAACTGACTTGAACTGAATGCTAACTTACTTGATCTCAATATTTAACTGATCATTGATCACTTAGTTAACATGATAACTTAAGTGTCATGAGTGATTCACTCTCAGTGCCTTCCATGCACAATTTGTATTATTAAGTTTTTCATGGATCTCTTTAGTTAACTAATGCATGTCGATTGATGGAAATTAAGCTCTTCTTTCCTTAACTGATTACATTCATTAATATTTCAATTGATGCTTTTACTGATGCATTGATTGAGGCTTTCATATTTTTCTCAAGATTTATAACTTGAGTTCACTCAGACATTTGCATGGGCAATTCAAATTCTCTTTCTCAATGCTTTATCTCATTATCATTAAATAATTAATGCATGGTCCATATGTGTATTATTTATCCATGTTATCATATAATACTCAAAAGAATTATTCCATACATACCGGTGATCATATATATAGCCATATGCTAAAGTAATTCACTCAAGGGATAACTAGGCCCTAAATGAGACTTATAGCAATTAATGACCATGACTAGAAATATATCACATAGTATAAGCACATGAATTGATACAACACAAGTCCATATCCACAATTGGAGATCCATTCTCATAGGGTACCATCTATGAGGATCATTGACTTGATACAACACAAGTCCACAATCTTGATATAAAGCAAGACTCCAATATTGATACAACACAAGATTCCAACATTGATACAACACAAGATCGTAGTACATGCATCCCACCTCAGTACATGAGGACATAGATAGGACTTGATACAACAAAATGTCCTAACTTGGTACCACACAAGTCCCTAACTTGATACAACACAACTCTTGGAGAATGATTCCTGATGCTGTACAAACAACATTCTTCATGTGAAGATTATACGTGTGTCGTTGTCGTTGTTGTTGTTGTTGTGTGTATGTGTGTGTGCGTGTGTGTGTGTGTTGACTATATTTGACATTACACTTAGTCTTACAATGTCTTTCACTTCATAAACTAGCACTCTAAGCACTTGCACTATTCTCCACCTCCTTAATAAAATTGACTATGTTTTACTACATTTGACATTACACTTACTTAGTGTTAATAAAGCTGACTAATTTTGACTAGGTTTGACATTACACTTACATAATGCGTAATTTAATAGGCATAAATTTGAGGTGCACATTACACTTACATAGCGTGTAACTTTATAAACATTAAAGTGAGATGCAAACTTGGATTTAGTTTAAGTTATCAGGTTTGAGTTTGAGTTAAGATTATATGAGCATGAATTTGAATATTTTTTTCATGGAAATAGAAAAGTTAAGATTGCGTGCATATGATGTGTATTATAAATAATATTTGTTTTTCATTATTATTATTATTATTATTATTATTTATTTGTGATTTTATTTATTTTAAAAATAAGAAGTCATCCAAAATTGATAGTGATAAGAGATCATATTTGAATCTCAAATAAATATATTCAATATAAATATTAAAAACAACAATGAAACACAAATCTTAAAATTAATAAGAATTTTGTGCCCAAATAAATGAAAACAAAATTAAGTTGTAAAAAAAGTTGTCCCGCTTTAACTGTAAAACATTAAAACACATATTCCACAAGAACTATAAACTAAAGTATAATTTTTTTTTGCTCTCTTCAACCATCTATTTACAAAGGTCAAAATACATAATAATATCATAGGAATCATCACATCATGAGAGGCAATAATAACTTACAAGTTAGATAATACAATACTTCTATGTAATAATAATATGGCAACCAAAACCATTCGAGCTATAATTACAGTATTATAAAACTAACTTTTCTCCTGGTTATGTCAATCTATTGACTCAACTTATGCAGGCAAATTCCATTTATCTTGATTTTATTTCCACATTAAACTAAGAGGTTTCCACCTAACAATATTTACAGGAACTTGATATATCTACCATTCCAAGGACAACACCTATCATGCTCATGCTCAGACATTAATATTTTATACAAAAATCCAATTTTCCATTTCCATCGATAACGTACCCACTTCATGCAACTTACCGGCCTTGCAAAATTCATGATTTAATAATGTTGAGTAAATAATAAAATTGGGTACTATCCCACTTTCAAACATTTTGTTAACATAAAATAGATGTATGCTATTATATTAAAATAAAAGAAGATAAAAATTCCCCCAGGGCCCAAAAACTAGTAGAGATAGAAGTCTAACCATCAAAACATTCAAGCCCATATCTGAAAACTACTCAGAATTAAAGAGAGCATTATGGAGTTTTTGAAAAATCAAATTGTCCACTTTTATAGAATAAAACCTAACATGTTGGGCACATAAGAGAAGGAAAAAAAACATAAGCAAATAAACCGAAATAAAGAGAAATCATGTCTACACTAGAGTCCCGTCCTCTACAGGTTGAACTGTGGATACTTCATCTATTGGAGACACTTCGGTTTGCTCACAAGAAGGCCCATTGTCTTCTTTCCCAAATGAACTGATATCATCTTGAATTACTTCCAGAATTTCCTTCAAATGCACATATCAGGCTTCATTCCATTCATTCGCCAGCATCCTCTGCTCCTGGTGGACCCTGCTCAACCAGCTTCCCTCTTATGACCGTTCTACCTCCAACTGCCTATGGAAAATATCTTCTACCTCACCCACTTGCAAACGACAACCACTTTCCAAGTTAGCCATCCAAATGCCCATGCACATGATGTCCAAAGAGATCCATCTATTCTCTTCAAAAACCGTCTTCAAGACCTCATACACACAATAAAGCATCTTCTTGAAATCTGTCATAACATTATTCATATTTCGGACCCCATGCAATATTTCTTACAACCTATCCTCGTCTTTCGACTGGGGTTTGACAAAAAATTTATCCATCGATCTGATATTTCTCACACAAAGGATTATGACAAGTGAAGGGAGGTGTTGGTTTGCTCTTAGCTGTAGAAGAGCCACCTCCCATAGTGTGCGAAGTGTTAAAATCAACAACTTCAAATCCAAATGAATGACCCACCATCTCAAATACTGGACAAATATCACAGTGAAACTTGCCAAAAGGAGGATTTGAAATCACACAAAAAGAAACATCCAAATGGGTGATAATAAATAACATCCTCAACTTATTCCACCTTAAAACATTTGTCCCATGCACGTTTAATACCACCGTCAGGTAGTGTTACCAATCCCATTCTCATCCAAGTGAGTTCCATTAAAGTTGTGCCTAACTCGATAGAAAATACCATAATGCCAAGAAATGAAAGTTGCTCATCCATTTAACTATAGGATTGGGTACATTATCAACCTTTAATGACCCTTGGCATAACGATGATCCCTTTGTTTGCTTCTTTATCCGCAAGGAAATTGTAATGTCTTTTAACATGAAGAAATTGATCTTTGTTCAACTCTTTAAAAAATGAGAGAATTCTCATATGCATTTTCCCTATATCAACCTTTTATCCAAATTGCAAACTATGCATGGATTGAATTATGATCCGAGAGTCCCTAAATACCATATAATTATGAATATTGAGGTCTTGCATAAGTTTGACACATTGCATGAGAGCCACCCACTCAACTTGGTTATTCATCCTTTGCCCCAGACCCTAAGCAAAGGAGGTAACTTGTTTTCCTCTAGGTTCAAATACAATCCCTCCCGCACCTGCCTCCCCAATCCCATTTTCAAACATTTCATTATGTAGCATTAAAACCATTATTGCAATATTATGCAACAATAAAAATTGTGTAAGGGACAACAACAAGCAAGATTCCTTTTCATAGCATTTCATTGAAAATTTTGAGAGCATCATGGAGGAAACTTGCTTTATATCCATCGATTAAAATACTAATAAGATATGACATCCAACAAGATTCCTCTTTCTCCCATTTCATGGAGTAAACCAAAGGCAAACTGTCAATGACTTGTCTTGCTATAAAAGTTCATTAAGATAGTATATGTTAAGACATCAGACAAAATTCTTCTTTCTTCCATTTCATGGAGTAGACCAAGGGCATCTTGTAAATGAGTTGTCTTGTAGTAAAAGTTCATTAAGATGGTGTAATTTATGATTTCCAACAAAAGACCTCTTTCCACCATATTGACATAATTTAAGAGCTAAATCCTTCTTATTATTTCTTGTCATGTAAAGTGCAGTAAAGACGGTCCTATAAATAACCACACTAGGAATAAATTTTTTTCCACTTACCTATCTTGCATAGATAATCCATAACACTAGTGAGTGCCACAATGTCAGGGACAAGCCCCTATCTTGACATTCTAGAACACAACTCAAAATATTATTTAATTTTCCCCTCTTTGTTATGTCTCATAATCAAAATATTGAAAACATCGATGCCAGAAATAAAGACCCCCTTTAGCATCACTATGAGGAATATTTCAGGTTCCTGCACTTTGCAGATTTTACAGATTCCATAAATTAATACATTGTAAGTAAATGCATTAGGGACAATATTGTGTTCCACCATTTCATCTATAAGTTTAAAAGCTTCTTGTATATGGCCTTCATGACAAAGTCCACTGATAACTACATTGTAAGTAACAATATCAGGAACAATACCTTAGCCAAACAAATTGGCAAAAATCTTAAATTCCTGATGCAAGTTGCCTTTTTTTACAATACCCAACAATCAAACTCATATAATTGAATATGTTTGTTCCAACCATCTCATTTAACAAATTTAAGGTTCCTTGCATGTTTCCTTATTTACAATGAGCATCGATTATAATATTGTACATAACACGGTCAAAGATAAGCCCTAAAAAAATAATGAGAGATCATGCACTTACCTAGCTTTACACAAACCATCAAGGAGTGCGTTATAGCCCCAATTTAGTCACCTTCACAACAAAACCCATGGATAACCGCATTGTAACCAACATTGAAAAAGAGACATTTATGTTCGATATCCTTGAGAAGCTTAAGGCCTGCTTCTGTATTACCCACACTACAATATCCAAATATAAGAATAGTATAAGTAACATCTAGAATGATCCCACACCCTTCCACTTGAGCCTTTGTTAGATGTACACCTAACTACATTCAAGTGGAGTAGAAGATTGCTTATTAAGCTTATTATTTCACACTGGAAATTGAAATTTCCATGCAAAAGTTTAAATGCTAGGTTAGAAAACATAGGTCGAGTCAATGAAAATATAATAGAAATCTATGACCATATGTTCCAAATTGAACCACAACAAGAGTGGGACGAAACTTAAAGGAATTGTAACATCCTTGTGTGCAATTTCAATTTCTATAAGTTCTCGAGTACGGATTCTCCATTCTTATGTAATAGAGTTGAGCCCTCATGCTCTACATCGTGTGCACATATATGACTCTCTATCACATAAGTTCAATGTGGATTCTCCTAACATATTAAGACATCTATTGCTCATAATAAACATAATTTTTTTAATCTCAAATATAATAACTTATCTAGGGGAATTACTTAATTTCTCAGAGGAGTTCCAAGTTTGGGAAATCTTCATCTAGTGTTGTGCAAAGTCTAGCTAAGGGTATCGATTAGAATCTTCACTCAAAACTTTCACTTTGACAACTATCAATTATAACCTTCCTCGATAGCATATATTTTGTCCTCCTCTCTACTGAGAAATATGTTCTTTCAACACAAGATCTTGGGTTTCATCACTCTTCACTTGCTTATCACATCTTGGTGCTTCCACTTGTGCTTAAGAGTTTATTTTCCTTGTACTTGAATGGGACAACCAACAAGGCAACCATTAGCTTAATCCTCTAATCTAGAACCACCATTTTTTCTTACTTAATAGTCATAATCATAACAAAAGATTGTAAGCCACTAAAATTGTGTGTGTGTTACTTGATGTTTATATTTTTTTAATAAAAAAAAAGAAAATATATTTTTTATAAATAGATCATTAAATTCCATCTTTTTAGTTTTGTCCACATGCATTAAAAAATTTTAATGTCAAAGACAAAGGCATATAATATTGCGATCTTTATAAAAAAAGATAAAATATAATATTGTGATCTTCATAAAATAAAGCTATAAATTATTTATTATAAAAATATCTTATTTGAAAATATTATAATAAGTAAAAAATGAGTCGTTAAATAGTGCTACATTCCATTATTGTTTTATGTATTTTTTTTAAAGATGAAACATCACTGTCAGTGCTGGAATTTGGTTTTTATTCTGCCCCTCAAAATATTTTTTGATATTTTATATTACTCTTTATGAAAAGTTCTGTTTAAAATTTTACTATTCAAAAATGAAGGTTTGCTAAAATTTTTATCTTAAAATAATGAAGGTTTGTTATTGCTGCTGGTTAAAACTTTAATGCCATTGCGATGCTGGTTAAGTTTTCTTGATCAAGTGTTAGTAATATCTTTTGATCATTGGCTTTCATTTATTACAGTGCTAATTTCCAAGCTATTCTAACTAACTTCTTCGATATACTATATAGAAGAATATCTAAATTGTTAGTATACCAAGCTTGTGATGGTATTTTTATGTATTTTTAAAATTAAATAATTCATCCCTATACTATTTTTGATCTTAACATGTATGAAATAGCTTTATTCCAAAATCGAAGCTATCTACAGATTACAACAATCTAGAAATGACGACAACCTTGTAATTATTAAAGAAACTTGGAAGTTTGGAACAGATCAAGCTTGGAGCCTGTGGAATCTTTAACGGATACCATGTTCCCTCTCATATTAAACGAGGACTGGAAGGCAATGTGTGCAATATCGACACACTTTCCCTTCACAGAGCTTTCAAAAATCTGATGAAGCATTCGATTTACTTGGTCTCTTGTGAGATGTTGGAGAGATTCCAACCTCTTCACAGAAAAGAGTTCGCTATTGGATACACGTCCGAGCATTGGCCAATGATATCCATATTTGGAAAAGAGCGTTGGATGCCTGTGTGATGTTCAGGCCGGTTACATGCAGACGGTTCAAAGCTTTGTTACATGCAGACGGTTCCAATTTCTTGTTCTTGTGAACAACCGGGCTAATCCTGAATGATAATATGTTATCGTTGGTCGCAGTCTTTGCGGCCGAAGTGCTCGTGGGGCTTACGATCTCTTGAACACGCTCTACCGCATCTAGCTTGTCCATGTTACCGTCGGCAGTTTGCAATATAAAGGCATTGTCTCCAATGGAATTGAGATTGGGATCACAGGACGACAGCTTGTCAGGGGCAATAAACTGTAAACAATAAAGGATCTGAAAACTTTCCGTTCATTAGCAACAAATAAACAGCGGAATATAAACAGCTATGGTTCGTAATACCTTGCTCCATCTGTGCAGCTTCAGACTGAATCCAGACGCCTCTGCACCTGCAACGTATTGAATAAACTTGATCCCAGCACATAACAAAAAACCGGTTTCTCTCTCTTGCCCTGCACCAATGCGTTCCTTCAGCTTATCTGATGGGTATTCTGAAAGGATCATTTATAGGCAGAGAGAGGACCGGTTTCCCATGACACTTATTCTCCACCTGTCCATCGGAGTAGGAGAAAAAGAAACGGCTGCCAAGAACCCGTCTCTTCATATGGACAACGTAAAACTGAATTTTCTAAATTTAGTCTTACATTCTCCCACTTGGCACATATGATAACTTAATGTTAGAGTTTATCAAAGTATACATTAGGTGCGCCATAAGTCACATTTATCTTGGTTTTCAGTTTGGTCATCATAATACTATAATTAAACAACCTAGTAATGCGAGTCATGACGGTTCCATGTTAATAGGACAACATAGTCCCTTTCATGCACCACGACATTAGTAACCTGTTTAATAAGTCTGTAAACAAGGAGTGATTTCATAAGGTCCAACAATAATGTCCCTTGTCAGAGACTATTCCTGTCATCATTCATTTATTCTCATACATGTACGTACACTTTTAGAACAGGATTTATCAAACAGAAACACTTTTATTAAGATCTCAGAGTGTCAAATAAAACAAACAACATTATGTGATTCATTTCATAAAGGTAGCAACTGTTATGTGCTACGTTTAATCCCCATTCTATAAGCATGTTCTTTAAATGTCTTCGGTGGCAATCCTTTTGTCAATGGATATGCAACCAT
>LPNX011040810.1:4197-109249 GCA_001517045.1 Pseudotsuga menziesii | reverse complement strand
ACAAGTCTAGCTTTATGTCGTTCGATATTACCCTTAGAGTCACGTTTGGTCTTAAAGACCCACTTACAGCCAACTTTCTTGTATCCTTTGGGCAATTCAACGAGATCCCAGACTTTATTTTGGTCCATTGATTTCAATTCATCATCCATGACATTAATCCATTTAGCAGAATCATTACTTTTTATGGCTTGTGAAAATGAAACCGGATCCTTACATGTTCCTATATCAAAATCAGATTCTTGTAGATAAACCACATAATCATTCGAAATAGCAGACCTCCTTTCCCTTTGAGATCTTCTAAATACTACTTCTTGTGGTTCATCTCCTATGGGTTCATTGGTGACAGCCTCATTATGGAGTGGTGGTTCATTAGTTTGTTGTTCAATATTGCCAGGTTGTTCATCAATGATAGGAACAACAATTTCCTTCGAAGCCATAGGTACAGGAACTTGTATCCTAACTTCTTGGATAACTACATTTTGTAATTTATCACTCCCACTGACTTCACCATTTTCAATGAATCTGGCATGACCGGTCTCCACAATTCTCGTACTGTGATTAGGGCAATAAAACCTATACCCTTTGGATTTTTTAGGGTAACCAATAAAGGAACCACTGATCGTTCTAAAATCCAATTTCTTTTCATGTGGATTGTACAATCTAACCTCTGCTGGACAGCCCCAAACATGCAGGTGTCTTAAACTCGGTTTCCTTCCTGTCCACAGTTCAAAAGGGGTTTTTGGAACTGACTTACTAGGAACCCGATTTAATAAGTATACAACGGTTTTAAGAACATAAATCCATAATGATTTGGGTAAATTGGAATTGCTTAACATACTCCTAACCATATCCATTAAAGTACGATTACGCCTTTCAGCTACACCATTCTGCTGTGGCGTTCCAGGCATAGTATACTGTGCACATATGCCGTGCTTTTCAAGGATTTTAGCAAATGGGCCAGGGCACTGCCCTGTTTCATCATACTTTCCATAGTATTCACCACCTCTATCAGATCTAATGATTTTCACCTTTCTATATAATTGTCTTTCAACCTCAGTGATATATATCTCAAGGGCATCCACCGATTGAGATTTTTCATGCAGCAAATAGACATAACCATAACGTGAAAAATCATCGATAAAGGTGATAAAATACTTTTCTCCACCAAAAGATGGATTGTTAAAAGGCCCACAAATGTCTGTATGGATAATCTCAAGAAGCTCAGTACTTCTTGTGGCACTCTTTCTGGTGTGTTTTATTTGTTTTCCCTTAATACAATCTACACATATTCCAAGATCAGAAAAATCTAGGTTCAAGAGAATCCCATCTTTTACTAATCTAAGTAACCTTTCTGTGGAAATATGTCCCAGCCTTTTATGCCACAAGTATGAGGAATTTTCATTCGTGAGACTACGTTTAATACCAATATTATGATGCAAGGTAAGAATAGTTTCAGCAAATTGATTATCAAGTTTTAATTTGTATAAACCATCAGAAAGAATGCCCGAACCAACAAAAGAGGTATTCTTAAACAAACTGAAACTATTATTTCCAAAATTACAGGAGTAACCATCGATGTCAAGTCTAGACAAGGAAATTAAATTTCTGGAAATAGAAGGAACATAAAGAGTCTGAGACAAATCCAAATGATAACCATAATCTAGAAATAAACGATAAGTCCCAATGGCTTCAACTTGAGCTTTAGCCCGATTTCCCATGATTAGAAAATTCTGACTTGGATTTGTGGTTTGGGTTGTAAGGAATCCCTGCATGGTATTAGAAACATGAGTAGTAGCCCCAGAGTCAATCCACCAAGTATTAGAAAGAACTTCAGTTAGGTTTGATTCGAAACAAACAGAAATGAAATTCATAAATTTCTTTTCGAACCATTCCTTACGTTTCGGACAGTCTTTCTGATAGTGTCCCGACTTTTTACAGAAGTGACACTTATCACTGTTCCTTTTCTTCTGATAAGCCTGAGAACCTTGATTAGGCTCATGTGCCTTGGATGGTGTTCGCTTCATGCCCTTTCTAGGCCTTTTCCCCTTCCTTTCGGCTCCTTGAGTGATGAAATGAACTGAATTTTGTCCATGTTGCTTAAGTCTTGCCTCTTCTTGATTGAGCATACTGGCCAACTCATTCACATTCCACTTATCCTTAATAGTGTTATAGTGAATCTGAAATGGCCCATACTGAGGAGGCAAGGAGTTTAAAATGAATTGCACAAGAAAGAATTCATCCACATTCATCTCAAGAGTCTTTAATTGAGCAGCCAAGTTTGTCATTTCAAGGACATGCTCATGCATTCCACGCATACCATCAAACTTCATGGTGGTAAGCTTAGCCATTAGTGTCCCAGCAAGAGATTTGTCTGCAGTTTTGAAATGCTCTTCCACAGATTTCAGGAATTCTTTAGCATTCTCAGTGGTAGGAAGAGTTGACTTAATGTTGTTTGCTACAGTCATTCGCATGAACTTAAGGCTCAGTTTATTCGATTTTTCCCATGCTTTGAATGCAGATTTTTCTTCTATACTGTTGTTGCTAGTAATAACAGCTGGTTTTGCAGATTCAAGTGCTACATCCAGATCCAGAACACCAAGGTGAAACTGAACCTGTTCTTTCCAATCTGAGAAATTCATCCCATTCAAGAGCGAGACAGAAGAGGCATGCAAATGCAACGAAATGGGAACTGATACTGCAATCATAAATACACGTTATGTGATATTAATTATAAGTAATTTGAAAATCATGGTTAAACAATAGTAAATAGTATCACCGTGACCCACCTTTGGGCTAATCTTATGGTAATCTATTGACAATTATGGTGATTTCCTTTTACCACCTAATAGGACTGTTTGATAAAATATTCACAACTAAGTAAGTACGTTACCTTTGAGTATCCGTACTAGCCTCAATTGTGAATACCCATCAATCATCCTATTCCAATTAAATAGTCTTTCAAAAATTGGTGCACCTTTGAGCCAACCTAATATTCTTGTGACTAAATAATTGCGATTTGCAGAGTCATTCTTAATACCAGGGGAAACAAGTATTAAATTTTTGATAATTTGACTTAACATCTATGAGTCTTTCCGGTTGGACCACTTTGGTGGTTACCAAACCGTATCTTAATATAGACATTAAATCAATGTAACGATTCTGCATATTGATTCAACAATAATGTGTTTAAATAGAGTTCTGTCATCATTCACTATGGCAAAAGAAAGCATTTTAATGTGACAGAGTAACAGTATAAAAAACCCAGAAATTTATACAATGATTTATATTCTCTGCATACCTCTATGCCAGAATGCATAGATGAACTATAGAATATAATATTGTTCACTACAAGCAAACAAACATTGAGCAATCTCATTATGCAAGTACAATAACCATAGGTTAAACTTTGTCTTTGTTGAAATACAAGATATGCATATTACTGTTAAATATATTTAGCTCTATGTTTGTTATCAGTTTATAATGTTATCATTATGTGTTCTTCTGACTGTTTCAAATTTCATTTCTGAACAACTGTGTACTATATTCATGTGGCCACATATGTTATAGTTGAAACTTGATATGATCAAACACAGATAATCAACTATGGCATGCCAGAGACAGTCATGAAAAGAGACAGTCTTGCAGACAATGTTGCTGGACAGTGAAACTACAAGTTGCCAACCCTGGCAGCTCAAAAAATCCAGTGGAACCTTACAAAATATCAATACTAAACAGATATTTAAGCTCTTCAAACCAAAACCCAATTTGAAAAACATGAACTCGCAACTCAGCATCATATCCAATTAAAACATAACCCAACATAACCAAAACCTCACTCTAACAACGAGAGAAAGCTGGAAAAAACAACTCAGCGACCCAAGCTTTTGCGTACTGAGACCTCGGCATACAAAAAAAAAACAGATACAATAAAATCGAGGCCATGATGAACATAAATCCCGGCATATCCACAAGACAGCATAAATTTACTCTCCCAAAAATGGAGAAGAACGCATTAGAGTGGAGCGAAATTCAACATACATACCACTAAGACTTGCAATCATTATGGACATCCCGTAGATAGAAATCACAAGTTAAAGAAAGCCTATAAGGCATGACACCAAAACTGTAAGGGATTATTAATATAAAAATGATACACGAATGAGCAAAAATGCTATCAAAACAAACTTATAACGTTTTATCAGAAAGGACGATGCCTTGTAGACCACCTCTGTGCATAAAAGCGAGTTACAACAAGTGGAAAAATGAGAGAATGAAGGTTCGAGTTGTAAACAGACTAGAGGGTTTATCTTTAAGACGGATCGCATTCGATCGAAAGGAAAGTTTAAAACAAGGCTCTGATACCATTGTGAACAATAAAGGATCTGAAAACTTTCCGTTCATTAGCAACAAATAAACAACGGAATATAAACAGCTATGGTTCGTAATACCTTGCTCCATCTGTGCAGCTTCAGACTGAATCCAGACGCCTCTGCACCTGCAACGTATTGAAGAAACTTGATCCCAGCACAGAACAGAAAACCGGTTTCTCTCTCTTGCCCTGCACCAATGCGTTTCTTCAGCTTATCTGATGGGTATTCTGAAAGGATCATTTATAGGCAGAGAGAGGACTGGTTTCCCCATGACACTTATTCTCCACATGTCCATCGGAGTAGGAGAAAAAGAAACGGCTGCCAAGAACCCGTCTCTTCATATGGACAACGTAAAACTGAATTTTCTAAATTTAGTCTTACATAAACCTGTCACTACTACGACCGACGATAAGAAGTACCGAGATCATAAACATGAGTGCCATTATAGAGCTATTCATCATAATGCTTGGTGTTAACATACAAAGATATGATATGAAAACGAAGTAAACTGTTAGCAGATGAACGATATGATATCAGATCACTGCTAACACAAATGATATTATATGTGTGGATATGAAAACAAGAACACAGAGAGTTGGAACACTTGGACTAGGAGATATGCAGAGTGATGGGAATACTTATAATGTAGGATCACTAATATGATATCTATGGATCTGAAAACAAGAACTCAGAGAGTTGTAACACTTAGACTGGGAGATATGCAGAGGAAAGAGTGTTGGATTCCTGTGTGATGTTTAGGCCGATGAATAGGAGGTCATGGATTTTGAGAAACTCCTTTGCCATTCCGAGAGAGGCTCATGACTCATGAGAGGCCCGTATTTGACAGCAAGGTGGAAGAGAGACTCGTTGGGATTGAAACCCAACTGCAATATATTTTGCACAATCAGCCATCCTCCAGTACCGGGAGGAAGTCTGTAGTATTTCCTCCTCCACACATCCAAAAACAAGTAGCTGCTAACAGTGATCCCCAACAACGCAGAATACCAAAACAACACTCCAGTATCCATCAGAAAGGTCAAATTTTGGCTAGTCAACATAGTCAACAAAGCAGGCAAAGGTAGGCGTGGGCTAGCAAACCTCCCTCCATCGGGGCCAGGAGGAGCAAAGTCAATGTTGACTTTGCTCCTCCTCCGTCCGATGGAGGGAGGTTTGCTCCATAGCCTGCTTATTCCGGCAAAGGTATATTATAAACCAGTAGGTCAAGTTTTTTGGATGGTCGTCCATGGTAGCTGGCTACTGCAGAATGTTATATATCCCAATAATCATTAATAATGAGTAGAGGGATAAAGAGCCAATGTAGGTCAAATTATCTGGATGGTCATCAATGATAGGCTACAGAATGTATACCTGTATACCCAGGGACGATTAAATTTCCAGAGTTCTCGATTACGAGTCGATGGTTACAGGACAAGAAATGTAGACTTGAGACTTTCGATCATCACTCATTACAAGTGAAGGAGTCTGGCTGAAGCAAGGTTAAGCTAAAATATTTGTAGAAGTAAATGACCGAGTTTCCAGACTGGGATCAATTTCACAGTCCTCACAACCTTCTCCTTCTCTTGGATATATTATGTTATTTTCATTTTGCACTCTGCAGTTCAATTCATAAGGAAATTTGATTTAAAGATAATACTCTGCTAAAATTAGCTAGACACAGTGAAACTCTCACCGCAACTGCCTAAAAATATTACGTTGTTATTGTATGTATCTCAATTTTCAACCATGTACTATCAGAGTTTGTTATTGTATGTATCTCAATTTTCAACCATGTACTATCGACTTTGAGTATGGAGTTTAAATATATATTATAGAAAATATACAAAGAAAATTATAATAGATTTTAAACAAATCAATAGATTTTTAAACAAATATTTAAATCTAAACAGAAAAATTCTACAGCAGTATTTTTGAATCTTGAAAATATTTTTCAAGACTGTGTCCGGAGTCGAGACTCCACTGTCAACCCTCTAACTCCAAGGGATTCTAGGCACTAAAATTTGTACTATGTAGATGCTAATTACAATAGTAAAAAAAAATAGAAAAATCATTGTTAAATGAATTTTTTTTGCTTTCAGGAAAAAATCAAATCAAGAAAACCTACAAAATAGAAAAACATGGATGATGGAAATAATACTAACTAAATAATTTTCTTTAGAAAGTAGAATTTTATATAATAATAAAATCAAATTATTGATATTACTAATTTACTAGTAGTAATAATTTATAATGATGTTTTAATAATTTTGTTGCCCTTCAAAAATAATAGTAATATAATGACGTTTAATTTTTTTTTTCTCTTCAAAAATAAGTTTAAATGATAACTGTATTTGACTCAAAAGCCCCATAAGGATCATTTTTCTCGTCAAACGCCAACACTGATCAGGGTCACTTAATTGTACGTCACTTCTTTGCATAAGTCATGTTTCCAATTTATGATGGAAAAATAAATTATAAATATATAAGTTTTTTTAATGAAGTTTTGATATTTCACATCCCATTAATTCTCAAAATACCTGATATGCATCTCTGTCAATGCTGACTCGACCTAAAATACCTATAACAAAATACTTTCTTAAATGGTTTTCATGTTTCAGAATGACATTTGAACAAATAAAATACAAAATAGTTTAGTTTTTTTAGAACGTGCACGCTATTATAAAACAAAGAGTTCGAAATGCTTTAATTTTAAATTTCTTTTTATATTGGAACATTGTAATTTAAAGATTTTGTTGAGGGCAATTTTAAGCGGTTCACGATTAATTATGGTTAATAAACAAATTGAGAAATAAGTTACATCACAACATAGAAGGCACGAGCCTATGTTCCTTGATAATGCAAAATATTTGAATGTCATCTTTAAACATGTTACACTTTGCATAAACTTATATATAGTATTTCTAGTAAATGGGTATTACTCTTATTGTAATACAATATGAATGGGTTTAATGGTTAAGATCATATGTTTCTTCTTCGGAGGTCATAGCCCTCATGATTAGAAATGTGAACGAGTGTTCCATTTTTTAAGAGTGTGACAAAATCCATAATGTTTTATGTGACCGAAAAAATGAAACGTTTGGGAGTTGAGAATGAAAGTTGAATGCATAAAATATTTCAAAATAATCAAGCCTAGATCAGTTTGAAGATGAACGTTATACACCTCTCGAATTTTTATTTCAATCAGTTTGAAAACTTGTGGCATGTTCTTATTTGATAAAGAGATGGCGAAATTGGGAATTGTGCCCAAAAACAAGACCTCAGAGAAAGAACGCCTACAGTGTAATTATGTACGTTCATTATCATGTATCATGAAGAAGAGAGGAAAGGAGGAAGATGTATACATCTTTAAACTAGTTTTTTTTCTTTCAAAACTTAAATCTTATCTCTTATCTACAATCAAAATCTCATCTCTAAATTCCAAATCTCATGTCTAAAGTTTATTTTGTTTTATATTTGTAAATTTTTAAAATGAAGTGGAAGGCAAAGAAAAAAATCTTATCTTTGATTTAGTGTTGCTCTACCAATCTTACATGCATGCTCAATTCCCACATAAACTATTTTCAAGTCTAAGAAGCTATTCCGCACACCCTCACATGAAAATGAAATGAGGGGATCCTATTTTTCATTTTATATTAGAAATGAACATTTTGCATTGTTTTTTTTTTTTTTTGGCATTTTTGAACTGCATGTTGAGATTTTGTTAACTATTACGATGCAAGGATGGAGCATGCAACATACCTACATTTACCTGCATCATACCAATGCCATCCTCTTTGATGCTATGCTAATTTTAGCATCACTTAGCTCAATGCTATGCCAAGCAAATCATCATGCCAACATACCTTATGCTTATGTTAATTTATGCAAGCACAATGCAAACATGTTACAGACATGACAATAATCGAGGCAAGGATGACCCACACACGATGCAAACTCAATGCTAATGATGCAAACACATTGCTAATCGATGCAAACATGATGCACAAATGATGCAAACACAACACACACACTATAGTCAATGATGCAAACATGATTGACTATAGTGATGCATGGATGACACAATAATGATGAAGTTCCGAAACAAACATCTTGACACAAAAACTCAACACACAAAAATAAAAAGCATGAGTGCGTATAATTTGGAATAAAAGTATATTATCCCAATAAGCACGAGTGCGTATAATTTGGAATAAAAGTATTCATGCTTACATTGCAAGAAAGGATTGATGCCTATGATATTTGCAGAGCATTGATGTTTTTATTATGTCAATGAGCATTGGCGACTAAAATTTGACTAGGCATCGATTCATGGAAATGAATAAAATGCACTAGTTAGTGCGAATATGAAAATATAGTTTTTACTTTTTTTTTCTTACAAATTTTCAATTAATCAGTTAGGAATCAAATATTTTTATAATAATAGTTATTTTTGTATTCTATTTATTTTGTTTAGATATTGAGCTGATTACACACATGTTCATTGAAACTAGGTAAATCATTCATATATATTAAGTGTTTGAATTAATTTTTTTTTTTTAAATATATATTTTACCTATTGTGATTGGATAAGCATGTTCATTACACCTTTGTTCATAGCCGCAATGTAAATCATACATATATTCAATCAATAATGTAACTTTTTGCGAGATTAGATGATCCAATACAAGAATAAACCCATTTTATATACAAATAAGAATAAAAATATGGGACAACATAAAGGTCCTCAATAATGAAAATGTCATTTTGACAGTGTTACAATTATTGATTATTTATCCTCATCCAATTGGGGTGACATTTCCACATTAAAAAAATTGGTTTTTTTTCACAAACAAAAATTCCAAAATATATAACTTGCGCTAACAACATTCAGATGTATTGATCATTGTTCATTTCTCAAACTAGTGTAGTCCCTCGAGCTACTTCCATGCCCCATCTCCATCACTTTCAGGGGATATTGTTTCTAAGTATTTGAAATGTTTTCTTAATTGATTTGATTTCATTCCATATTTTCATGTTCCATCTACAAGCGCAAAAATAAAATGTGACGAGGATATCTACATTTATAGATAATGTAATATACATAATTGTGTAAATGAAGAAGTGTACCAGTAATGAGTGAACCATAAACCTCACACATATTTTTTAAACCACTCATCATGCTGTGTGTCAATAAATCCTATGTTGGCTCCACTCCATACTTTGTTTCTTGTGATTTTTAGATGCCATGACAAAGTATAGATATAATTAATGTTTTCTTATTGTTCCATTAATTATAAAATAAGAGACATAGAAAAATTTAGTTACTTACAAATTGTTCAATTAACCACTGATACTCCAACATATACTGAAAACCCTTAATCCAATCTCAATCAAATGATCAGATGGCTCTTCACCGCATGTTAGCACCTATTAGAAAACACCCATGTACGATTTTAAATTAATTAAGATATAAACATCACACCATATATGAAGTTTGAAGGAAACCACAAGTATTCACAAACTTTGCGATCAACCCTTTTTTGCCTTGTCGTTCTGTCTTATGCACTGAATTGGTGGCATTTTCTTTTTGTTTCTGCTACAACAAAACACTTGAAAATTAGTATTTCATGCGATAATTAAAATTTATGCACCTTAAAAATAAAACAATGATTACATATGTTTAATGCACGTTTCTGTTGGGAGGGTTCCCCCTTTGATGTGGTTATGCTAATTTCTTTGACCATCTTGTGGTAGACATTTTTAGACATCCCTACCAACTTATTTCAGATATCTTGTCCTTCTTCCTATGGAGTTTTAGTGATCTTCTTGAGAAATGAAAAGCACAATGAAAAAAATGATAAATATTTGTATGAAAATAAGCATAGCAAAAATATTAATAAAGTATGTTTTGGACTAGTACATGCATATTATAGAAAAAACATTTTTAGCAATAATACCTTTTAAACTATCATTTTTTGTTGTTGTATTCTTTTTCCATTGCAATTCTCACTGGTCTCAGTGCTCACTACTATGGAAACATTTCTTGTAATTTACTTATAACCTGATTCTTAGAGTCATTGGATTGGTTTTTGTACTTCAAATGAAATGTAGGTCTGTAGGTTATTTCCAAAGTATCCCTCAAATTTTTATAAACCTCCCCCCTCTCTCATTAACTTCCAATACCACTCTAGTTGAACTGATGATCAAATCATCTTCACACACACACACACACACACATTATCTTTTTTGGTTGTCTTATTTCCTCGTTCTATGTTCGTGCACAACATTCAACAAATTTGAAATCCAAGGTTTGAAACAAGATAGCAATTATTTTCATAAGCATCTTGAGTAGGAAGTTGAATAAAATCCTCACGTTAATCACCTTTTGATCCACATAATTCCTCAATTTGCAATAAATTCTTAAATATTTTTTGCTCTTCTTCACTCAAATTATGAACAATATTATAGAGTTTCTTTTAATTTTTTGCTCTGCATGACATGTATAAACCAATACACACAATTTAAACATACACATAATTCCAATATATTACTTTCATACTAAAATTACAAAAAACTTGTTGCTTTCTTTGCGTTAGATGTGTTTCGCTCACTCCCTTTGTTGTGATTTTTATTCCGTGATATTTTGTTGACCATTTTTTATAATCAATAAACGTTTGGAATAATTAAACACATGAATTATAAAATATTTTTTTACACAATTAGTAAAGAATTTCAGGTAAAAACATATTTAGGACAGTCAGTATGCACAGTATAAAAATTCAACACTGGTGAGGCTTATATGATACAATGCACCGGTGTGTATATTCTGTACGATATGCACTAATAAAGTTTTTTACGTTCTTTTAATAAATCAAATCTAAATGGTGTGTCATCGAAATATATATGCGCCAATGCAACATTTCTGAAAAATGCGCACCGCGAAACACAAAAGCATTTAAAAAAAAAAATCTAACAAGGACAGTCTAGACATATCGACTTCAAACTGAATCACATTATGATCTCAATCCAAGAGTGACCCAATGCCCCCAATATGCTAATACATATAACCAATAAATTTACATTGGTAAAAATCAAATCTTATTGTGAAATAGAATTCACAAAAAGAAAGAAGAACCATAGGGTTTGTAGTGATAAAGGTAACTTTAAAGAAAGAAGAACACAAGGGTTTGAAACATTGAAAGTAATTCTTATATCCTATTTTCTGTTAAAAAAAACATATAAAATTACACCCTTTTTTATTCTATTTAATAAAAATAGGCTTCAAATGTCTCATTTGTAGAGTTGTATGTGTCCATGGTGATCCCTTATATAATTTATTTTCAAATAAATCACTCTCTCTAAACTCTTGCATGGTAAATCTCTCTTCCATAAGTCACTTCTCAATTTTTTTTATTAGAAAAGGTTTAGGGATTATGATTTTCTTTTTATTTATAAGCTCATTGTCTTAAAATTAAATTTCCACTCTTTTTTTATTTCATATTTTGTCCCATTGATGATAAACACACAGATCTAACTTTTTTTTCAATTGAAATTTTGGTACGCCACTAAGATAGTAGCGCATTGATGAACTATAATTATAAAAGCACACCTTATAAACAATAGGAAAAATAAAAATATAAACTTTCATAATTTTTTTGTCGAGGTTATGATGCACTGAGTAGGTCATATCACAACAGAGCGTATCCTGGGAATAAGGTCATTAGTAACACAACAAGACATAAAATGCAAGTGTAAACTTTGGCAATTAAACTTTTGTGGATGTTTATCCTTTGTAGAGGTTTTAGTTAGTTCCTATCTTTAAATAGCGCACTAGTGTGCCAATACAATATTTGGCAAAATAATTACTTTATATAAAATATAATGTTGCCTATTTCCCATTTTTTTAAGAATGGAGAAATGTATTGATTGTGGTTTTTACTCAACCACGGGACCAAAAAGAGAAATAAATCAAATGGCCAATTCTTTAAATTCCAGCTCCTTCCAAGTTCAAGTTCTCCATTTATGTCACTAGTAGATGCATATTTATTTATATTTTATTATATATTTGAATTTATGTTGTCTTTTCACGTGTATTTGAATACTTGTGCATTGACTTTTGCAGGATCCTAATTTTGGGTCAAGTTTAGATGCACGTGATATTCCACCACTACAAAAAAGCTGCAAGGTCTTATCTAGAGAAACATATCGTAGGAAGATCGAAGATGAAAATGGAAGGCCAGTTTACCCCACCAGCTATAACATTCCATCATCCAAAAACCTTCTTGGAGCAATGGTACTTCAGTGTGATTGTTTTGTTAATAAACTATAACTTTCATAGACCACCAATTCTTGGAAAAGACAACTTACATTGGGACTACCTTAGCTATCCCCTTGAGAAGCAAGAAAAATCGGGTTGACATGAGCATTAAACGAAATCGTGAAAATTTTAACCGCTGTCTAAAAAAAATCATGAAGCATTTAACAAAATCCTAAAAATTTTAGCAAAAGTTTCAATAGAAATTCGACTTTGGACGATTTAAAAAATTGGAAATCCTTGTTGAAGAGTAGTACGTATACTGCAAATTTGAAAAATTATTTGGAAATCATGGCAATTAGGGTTATAGTAACATCCACACACGAGTCGATTTGTACAAGTAGTTTCAAAATCGCTGCATCCTGTAGCCATCGATAACTGCAATATTTACTGTATTATTAAAATCATCTCATTTTCAATAATCTAAAATGAAAAGTCAAATATATTAACATTTGGTAAATAAAAAATAATATATTATATGATTGATAAGATAATTATGTTAGAATAATCAACCCATAGTTACCTACATTAGACATTAATTTAATTATTTATGTCTTATTACCCAGTTTCCTAGATTCCATTCTATGCTAGTTGACTTCTACATGTCCTAGAAGTCAACACATGCTAAAAATGAGTCATGGAGCGCTTGGGAAACATCCTGGAAACCCAATTTAGCATGTCTACTTTATTCCAGATTCTCTAAAGCGCATATCTGCTTTTTTCTGGAAAGATACCTTGTTTTATTTCTGAATTAAAGCAAAAGGAAAAGCTAGACTAGGTGTAGTTGCCTTGTTTTTTGCCCACATCATCCTCCATCATTTTCTCCAAATAAAATCATCTATGAGTTGTCTTTCTATTCCTCTTTAGCTTTCCCACTTGACTTATCCAATTCGTGACCATCTACCTAGATTTGGAAACTGCTTTATGCACCTATGGGGGATTTGACTAGTTTTGGTAATCCTGCTTTTTGACTATTTCGAATGGAATATTTATGCATTCAATTATCTCATGTAACTATATATTACAACAGACTATTACTTCATAAGTTTGGCTATTGTACACTTACTCAATACAGATTAGTGTTATGCTCCAATTTCAGTCTCCTTTGGTGTTAATTTTGCATGTTTGATTAACAATTTTGTGTGTGTAATTGTTCTATCTCTTGGTTTCAATTTCCACATGGTATCAGAGCCTTTGTAGATCGATTTCTCTCCTTCCAAATTGTTATTGCAGGTTCGACATCATTGACTGGGAGTGCATTCTGCTGACTGGAGGGCACAATTTCTGAGCTATGGACCAATCTCAAAAGATCATCTTGAATCCATTCAATTTCTTTGAGTGGAAAGATGATATGGAGATATTGTTGAGAGTGAAAAGTCTCTACAGGGTGACTACGGCAACTAAGGCAGATCCCAATGCAGCTGCAGAGAAAATTAAATGGCACAACAGGAGAGATGAGGCCTATGGTATTTTGTGTCTGAGCATTTCAAGAGACCTCCTCTTCCATCTTGATGGATTGAAATCACCTAATGAAGTGTGGGAAAATCTAGAAGATATTTTTGGAAAGACAGATGAGATGAGAGGACATCAAATCGAGAATGATCTGATCTCCTTGAGTCCCAGTAGCTTCGAATCATTGCAACTCTACTTTTCCAAGTTTAAGGCCCTTGTTTTGCTGTTGAAACAGTGTGGGATCGAAAAGAAGGAAGAGAAACTAGTCTTGGCCATACTCTCTAAGGTTGGTCCTGACTATTCAATGTTTGTTTCGACCTTCCATTCCACCAAGTTGATAGCTCGAGCCTGGAATATGCCTAAGCTTGCAGAGTTCATGGAATCCCTCACACAGGAGCAAGATAAGTTGGTGATGATGGGCACCATCAAACCTTCCAAAGACCAAGCTTTGGTTGCTGGAGATTCAAGGGTGGCTTTAAAAAGCAAGAAAAAAGCTAAGAATCCACCTGAGCAAAAGAGAGACAAGAACAAGTCTCAAGAGGAGCCCCAAGGTTCCAAGAAGAACTCCCAGAAGAAGAAGAACAAAAGAGAAATGAGAAAGTGTGCATACTATAGTAAGGGCTATCATCCTGAGAGCTCTTGTATGAAGAAGCAAATTGACATGTTGACCCAACTCCTGGAGAAGAATAACATCTCCCTTCTTGATTGCTCAAAGAAGAGGGAAGGAGGATCAAATTCAGAGGATATAGAGAGAGTAAATGCCTTGGTTGCTGGCACATCAAGCTCACCTAGCTTCATCATAGACTGTATAGCTTCTATACATATGGTTTCGACAAAAGAGACATTCTCCTCTCTTGACATGTCAAAAGGTCCACCAATAGTTTTGGGAGATGACTCTCTCACTAACAGTTTTGGGAAGGGAAGGATTGATCTTGACCATGGTAAGTTCAATAATGTGTTGTATGTTCATGGTCTTGCCTCTAATATCTTGTTAGTGTATCAAATGACTCATACTGGGTCTCCAAAGAAGGTCATATTCTCCCCTGATGATGTTTAAATCATTGAGATTTCGAATGGTAAAGTCATAGCAAAAGGTGTTGTTGATCACACTTCGAAGGTATACAAGTTTTCCCATTTTCTACCCTACTCAAACCCCTCTGCTCTTTTGATTCATGCTAATGAAGCAAGCAAGATTTGGCATGAAATATTTGGCCATCTTAACTACAAGTATCTTTCTGATTTTAGTGAAAAAGATAGGTCATAGGGTTACCAAAAATCAAGTTTTCTAAGGGAGTCTGTCAAGGTTGTATCCTAGGAAAACACCTAGAGCACAAGTATGAGAAAGCTAGTCATGAGAGAACCTTTGCACCTCTTGAGTTGATCCACAGTGACATTGCTGGTCCATTCCCTAATATTTCCATGAGTCAAGCCAAATATGCACTGACCTTCATAGATGACTTTTCCAGGTATTGTTGGGTTTACTTCCTAAAGCATAGGTCTGAAGTTTTTGAACTCTTCAAAGTCTTTAGAGCCTTGGTTGAAAACCAGTCTGGGAGGAAACTCAAGATCCTTAGATCTGATAATGGTGGTGAGTATGTCCAGTCTGAGTTCATTCAGTATTGTAAAGATGCAGATATTCAGATGCATCATTCAATCCCTTACACACCACAACAAAATGGTGTTGCCGAGAGAAAGAACAGATCATTGAAGGAGATGGCAACCTACATGATGGAGGCTAAGACTTTGCCACCAAAGTTTTGGTCCGAGGCTATAAAATGTGCATCCTACATCCAAAATAGGGTGCCTCATAAGAAGCTTGATGATATGACTCCTTTCGAAGCTTGGAGTGGGCACAAGCCAGATGTGACCCATTTCAGGATTTTTGGCTCAAAGGCTTGGGCTAGAATTCCAACTGAAAAGAGGAAGGCTTTGCAACCCCAAAGCCAATAGTGCCTATTTGTTGGGTATTCTGAATATTCAAAAGGGTATAAGCTGATCAACTTGAGCACTAACAAATATTTCATTGAAATAAGTGTTCAGTTCCAAGAAAAGCCTTTAGTAGCAGTTGAAGTTGCAGATTCTTCTTCACCACCAGAACCATTGATTGTAAGTGGAGAGACTAATGAGTTTCCTGATTCTGATATGTCTAATAATGATGATTTGATTGCAGATCCTAATAGTCCTACAAGACCAAAATGGGCAGAAAAGACCATTCATGCAGTTGGGGAACTAGCTGGAAATCCTAGTGACACTAGGAGGACTAGATCTCAATTTGAGAGTGCCGTTTGTGTGAAAGATCCTCTATTTGATGAGAAGTGATATTTGATGGTTGAATTAGTTCCAAAGACATATGAAGATGCAACACATGATGGTTGAATAAGATCCAAATACATATGAAGATGTAGCACATGATCCAAGATGACAAACAACCATGAAAGAAGAATTCAGATCGCTCTAGAAGAAAAACACTTGGGAACTGATTGATCTTCCCCTTGGGAGGAAGCTAGTTTAATGTAAGTGGTTTTTCAAGACTAAGTTTGCTGCTGATGGTTCACCTTTTAAATATAAGGAAATATTGGTAGCCAAGGGCTACTCACAAGTACATGGTATTGACTACAATGAAACCTTTGCACCAGTGGAAAAGATGGACTCCATAAGGCTAGCTCTAGCCATTACAGCTTCGAAGCAGTGGGAAGTGCATCACATGGATGTGAAGTGTGCTTTACTAAATGGAGATCTCACTGAGGATATTTACACATAGCAACCTGAAGGGTTTGTTTCTAATCCATATTTAGTGTGCAGGTTAAAGAAATCATTGTATGGGCTCAAGCAAGCCCCCAGGGCTTGGTATGGCAAGATTGATGCCTTTTTGCTATCACTAAGTTTTGTTCGATGCAAGTCTTATCCTATTGTCTATTTGAAGCTGATTCATGGTTATTTGATGATTATTGTCTTGTATGTGGATGACCTACTGATTACAGGAAGTTCAAAGAAAGATATTGCCTCCTTGAAGGATGCAATGAACCATGCATTTTCTATGACATATTTGGGATTGTTGAGCCAATTCTTGGGTTTCGAAATTGCTCAATCCCAACATGGAATCAAAGTACATCAGTCCAAGTATGCTTTGTATTTTTTGAACAAGTTCAACATGAAATATTGCAAGCCAAGCAAGACTCCCTTCCTTTCAGGAGTTAACTTGAAGAAGTAGGTTCTTCTCTTATGGTAAATAATACACTGTATAGGCAGTTGATTGGGTGTTTTATTTATCTTACACACACTTGAAATGATATATATTATGCAGTTGGTGTGGCTTCGAGATACATGGATCAGCCTCATGAGATCCACTGGAGAGCAGCCAAAAGGATCCTAAACTTTGTTCAAGGAACAAGAACTCATGGGATATTTTACAAAGAAACATTTGATCTTGATTTGATTGGGTTTACTGACAGTGATTGGGTAGGTGACAACACAGATCAGAAGTCTACATCAGGATATGTGTTCATGCTTGCAGAAGGACCAATCAGCTGGTCAAGTAAGAAGTAGAGTGCCATAGCACTCTCATCTACTCAATGTTTGTGGTTGCAGGGGATACTTGGAGAATGTGGCTTCGAATCAGAGTTTTCAACTATTATCTACTGTGATAATCACAACACAATTCGAATCTGCAATGATCCAGTTTAGAAATAGCGAACCAAGCACATTGAGATCCATATGCACTACATCAGACATCTTGTGAATGATGGTACCATTGATCTACTCTTATGTGCATCTTTAGAACAAGTAGTAGACATCTTCACCAAAGTTTTTTGTGAGAAGACATTCAGAAATCTCAAATCACTGCTGGGGATTGCTGACCATGCTGTGAAGCATGATTGATGACAAGATTTCCAAAATTTTGTTTTTCCTGTCCATCTTTAAGGGAGGATTTTCCCACTAGGTTTTTACCTCTTTCCTTGGTTGTATGGATAAGCAGTATGTAAAGGGTGACTAAGCCTTGTTGCTAGGCCCTATATTTTTCTGATATTTACTCATAAAGTCAGGCTTAAGGGGGGGTGTTAGAATAATCAACCCATAGTTACCTACATTAGACATTAATTTAATTAGTTTTGTCTTATTACCTTGTTTCCTAGATTCCATTCTATGCTAGTTGTCTTCTACATATCCTAGAAGCCAACACATGCTAAAAATGAGTCATGGAGTGCTTGGGAAACATCCTGGAAACCCAATTTAGCATGTCTTCTTTATTCCAGATTCTCTAAAGCGCATATCTGCTTTTTCTAAAAAGATGCCTTGTTTTATTTCTGAATTAAGGCAAAAGGAAAAGCTAGACAAGGTGTAGTTGCCTTGTTTTTTTCCCACATCATCCTCCCTCATTTTCTCTAAATAAAAGCATGTATGAGTTGTCTTTCCATCCCTCTTTAGCTTTCCCACTTGACTTATCCAATTCGTGAGCATCTACCTAGATTTGGAAACTGCTTTATTCACCTATG
Organism: Pseudotsuga menziesii; assembly: GCA_001517045.1. Lineage (NCBI taxonomy): Eukaryota > Viridiplantae > Streptophyta > Pinopsida > Pinales > Pinaceae > Pseudotsuga > Pseudotsuga menziesii. The sequence goes on along the minus strand of LPNX011040810.1, from coordinate 90,623 downwards.
GGAGATTTGACTAGTTTTGGTAAGCCTGCTTTTTGACTATTTCGAATGGCATATTTATGCATTCGATTCTCTCATGTAATTATATATTATATCAGCCTATTACTTCATAAGGTTGGCTATTGTACACTTACCCAATACATATTAGTGTTATGCACCAATTTCAGTCTCCATTGGTGTTAATTTTGCATGTTAGATTAGCAATTTTGTGAGTGTAATTGTTCTATCTCTTGGGTTCAATTTCCACAAATGATGATTTACAATGAGAAATGATGCTTGTATAAATACCCATGCAAGGGTTTCCTTGGTGATGAGATGCCACCTTTCATAAGGTGCCTCTATCAATTGTTCATTTGTTACTTATCCAATTATGGAGTTTCTATCATATTTACGTTGGATTTTCCTGTAGTAACAGTTTTTTTTTGTTTCATTGGTATCAAAGCCCCTTCTTGGGCATTTACTCTGATCCTGCCTTTGGCTAAAAAAATTCAAACCTTGTATGAATCGGGTATTGTCCACACTCATTCTATTAGAGGATCTCTGCTTTTGGATCTTTAACCATCATAGGTCCTTGGTCATTTAAAATTTAGAAGTTTATCAAAGAAAAATTACTCTAATACTAATTGCGGTTTATGAAAATTACATTAAGTCATAGAATTTGCGGCAAAATATACTATCACCGGAATACAACATGAGAAGAAACTACCTCCCATTTCCTTTGTTTCCACCATAATCTATTTAAAATTACTAGCTTCCTTGTGATATCGAGTTGAACATAAAACCTCGAATATCGATCAGTGGTACCATTGTGTCTTGGTGTAACACCACTTTTACTTTTTAGTGCCCTATTATCGTGGAATGCATTATAATCGATGCGTGGTTTGAGTTGTAGTAGGTTGCATCAAAGTTTGTTTAGCAATCAAAGTGGGTGAATGTAGTGACTCCTTGAAAATTATATACATACACCCATATTTAATTATACCCGATTAATTATCAAAGGCATACTTTGTGGATTAAGGGAAAAATTAAATTATTTTTTATTTCATTATTCGACCCCACACATTGTATAAAAGATGAAATAAGTTAAAAACACTTTTTAAATAAAGTCAAATTAAAAAAAAAGTGAATCGCGTGGAATATTAATTAAAGTGAAAACTAGAAAGTATATTATATTATAATAAAGTCAAAAGGATAATCCAAGTGAAGGTCAAAATAGAAAAGACAAATTTGAATGACGGAAAAGGAAGCTTCTCGCATGTTCCTTTGAAAATTCCTATGGTGATGTTAAAAATTTGTGGAATCTTTGATGAAAGTCCAATTTCTATCACTATTTGTCCAGCCATTAAATAAAATTTTAATAATGTTGAGCTTGCTAATCAACTACAGGTTCCAGAATAAATTATAGTGAAGAACATGTCAAATGGAGATCAAATAAATGAATTACCATTACAGATCGATGATTATAATTTTGTAGCTATAGACAACAATCTTGTTGACATAATGTTGGGTTCCTACTGGCTGGAAAAATTGGGAACGTTCATTGCCAATGCAAAATGGAAGTTCATGACCTTCTTCCATTGGAAGAATAAAATAACGGTACATGTTCTATCAGTGGGTGTTCCCCAATCACAAAATACAAATGAAGGATCAACTTATGGAAACTATGAAGACTTAGAAGAAGAAGTAAAGCGCTTAAATAAAACCATCATCAGCAAAGAGGAGGAAATTGTGCAGATCCACGAGAAGTTAAAATGCCAAGAGCTAGAGGTTAGTCGACATCAACAACAAATCAAAGAGCTTCAATGACAAAAGGGAAACATTCAAAACACTCACAAATTAGTGACTACAAGGATCAATGAAACAATCTCAAACAACAAGGATGAAATCATCCGGTTGAGAAATCATAACAAAACCCTAGTTGCAAAAATCAAGAAATTAAAAAGTAGTTAAAAGCCAGAAAAAGCTCATGAAGATATTGAGAAGAAGTTGTTAGAAAATATCGAAGAGAATTACCATTTAAAAAATCACAATCAAAATATTCAAATAAAATTATCAAGAAATGATGAAGAAAATTCCTTTTAAAAAAGAGTTAATCAAGAATTGTTAGAACATATTAAGAAGTTAAGCAAGAAGAAAAGTTCAAAAAGCTTCAATATGATAACAAACTATTACCTAATAAATTAAATCAAATCCCGAAGGAAACATTCAAACTCCCAATAAAAAAAAACATTAAAAACTCCTTATTGACACCCAAATTATAAAAATCATTTTGACCGGTGGCATGTCAAAATGAACATAAACAAAGGAGTTATGATTTCAAAAAAAAATAAAAAAAAAAATAAAAAAAACCAACAAACTAAACATAAAACAAGAAGTTCTATCCAACAAAGCGATCAACAAATTGTTCCAATGAAGATAGATCTCAAATGGACCACATCACACACGATGCGACATATTTTCTTGGGAATTTGTAACTCATATCGTTGTGTTTCATCAAGTGTCAGAGTTACTAACAAAAAAGATCTAGGGATGAAATTACAAACATGAAATAAGACGTAATCCTTATCTTCAATAAAGGTTTGAAGAAAAATCTCCCCTTAAGGGGAAGACAATACAATGAACAAAATATATAATAAATAAGCATTAATAAATATTAATTATATTGATAAATTATTAAATAATTAAATGAAAAGGAACCTTATGAAAGGTGGCATACCATCACCAAGGCAACCCTTGCATGGGTATTTATACAAGCATGATTTCTCATTGTAAATCATCATTATCTTATCAACCATATAATATATTATTTTTCCTTTCATGGAGTATATGTGTTATTTACACTAGGTATTTATGAAAGAAATGATTTTGTCGTTTCGCAATCCATAAGAGAACACATGTATGTGGTGTAATAGGGTGAGGAAGAAAATCCCTCTCCCTCTCTTGGGCCTCCCACTCTCATACAATATTGTACAATTCGAGACACGGTTGCTAGTATTATTGATGCTCTCACCGTTCCTATCTTTGATTGCATATTAGTTTTGCTATAAAAAAATAAACACAGAGAAATATATGCATATACAAAAACATAAAAAATTTAATTAAAGTACATTTTTATTTATAAAACTAGATTTTTTTTTTCTCAAAACAAATCACAAACATAGTATGTGCATCTAAAAAACAGTAACGCACTGATCACAAGGCTTTTATGACATAATCCCACCGCTCATAGTTCTTTTAAAATATACATGCACTTCTCTAACATAATAGCATCGTTATCAGTGCTATAACATTATTACATGTTTTTGGATTTCTATAGTGTCGATGTGTTTTATATAACCATATGCACCATAGCGGTGCATCAAGATATATAAAGCACCAAAATGTTATAAAAACAATGTTTATTATTTTGTAAGTGCACTTAATATATATTGACACATCAATAGCAGTGCACCAGTGTATATATAGAGCAGAGCACCAACATTGTTGAAAATAAAAACATTCTCTTGGTTCACTACACGGTTCTCTTTATATATATCGACCCACTTGAACCGATGTATCAATCTTTTTTTTTTTTTTTTTTTAGATGGAAAGATCCACGGAAAACCCAACAATACTTCCTCACATTAGTGGATAGTAGAGGTGGTAAACCGCCAGCCATCCTAGCAGAAGGCCTAACCCCAAAGGACTTAAGGCTTGAACCCGTGACCTTCCCCGAACCGAGAGAGTGCGCACGTCTTACCAATTAAGCTAACCCTTGGGACTACCGTTGCATCAATCTATTTAAGTAGAACCACTTTGTTTAGAAAATAGTTTTTGTGGTTTAAGTGGCGGTGCATTTAGTCCATAAAATCACATCACAAACCCATATTTTTTGTGATGTATAAGGTGCTCTTTATATATTACAGGTGCATCAATATTGGTGTGTCTCTATATTCATAGAACAATGCGGTTTTAAATTTTGTTTTTTCATGGATTCAAAGCGATGTGTTGATTTTACTCAAACACATGTGGACCTTTAATTTTTTATTATTATAATAAATGGTTCTATGTAAATATAATGATGCACTGCGATGTCGGTGCATCTATATATTTAAAGAGTACTTTGTTTTACAATATATTGTTTCTGGTTTTAGAACGGTGAGTTTAGGTTACCAATATGCAGAGCGTGCCTTAATTTTTTTAGTTTACTAACCAATGCTTTGTATATATAGTGACATATCATTAACGGTGCATCAATATACGTACATAACTTAGTTTGTTTAAAAAATAATTTAAAGGTTTCTATGTCTATGTGTTTTGTTTCCTCATATGCGTAGTGTCCCTAAAATTTATTGTTAACTAAATTGTGCTCTTTAAATATGTCGACGCACCATTAGCGGTGTGTCTGTATAATTAAAGAGCACCGCATGTTTTTAAGAATTGTTTTAAAATTCAATTTTGGTGCATTATGTTTTCGATAACGCATTAGATATGGTGCGTGAATGTTGAAGTTTGGACCTTGTTACCAGTGCACTCTATGTTTATAGATAAGGAGCGCCCTATATGCTGGACAGACTTTCCCTCGGGAGGGGAGCCTGTCCACTGCACACCGTCGGATTTCTCATCCAACAGTGTGCAGTGGACAGGCTCCCCTCCCGAGGGAAAGTCTGTCCAGTATTTAGAATTCGCCTATAGATAACGCATCGATAATACAGTGTGGGATGAGCTTGTGGCAGGAATTACACAAAATTTTTAAATTGTTTGTTAAAAATGACAAATTTAAGTGACATTTAGGTTTTTAATCTGCTAAATTTTTTTCAGAAGGTAATAAATACAATCTTTCTTGTCTAGGAGGCATGGTTTCCATGTACACAATGAATGATGTTTTCCACCGATTTGGAAAAATTCCAACTCCACCAACGAACCAAACCACAGGAGAAATACGACAACAAATGAGCAAGGCATGTGCTGGGCATTAGGAAAGGAGTACCACATTAATGCTTAGGTAGTGGGACTAGGACGTATGTCGCACCGAGTACTGAGTGAAGTGAGGTATTTGACGCGGTATTTTTTTGTACCCTATTCCAGTGCGCCTTAGTGGCTTACCTGGGCACCATGTATATGGGGTGCACCAATGCACTTCTAGTTATAGAGAACACTGTTATATATTTCACAATATGAGAACATCGGGTTTCTCATATTGGAAAAATTAAAAATGGTTTTTTTTTCAAATTGAGGAAGGGATTTTTTTATATAAAGAGGCGTGCAATATTGTTCAATGCAACGATGCATTTGTATTATTCCCATGCAACGAATAATTTTTCGACATAAAATAAAATGAACATATTTTTACAAATTGCATCAAGCTATTTTGACACCGGTGCTCTGTTTTGTTAGGCATTCCAATGCATTTGTGTTAAACACATCGAGCACACTGAGAGGGGGGGTGAATCAATGTGTATCGAATTTTAACAATTTTACTTCCTTTTAACAACTGCTTGAAACATTATAATATAAATCTGAACATTTATCATTAACAACTTATCATGTCATTCACATTCATCAAACATTAAGTATAAAAGCATGTCAACATAAGAACACAAAATATGTATGGTAAAATTTTTATATTGTTTTGTGGAATACAACAATCTTTGTGATTAAATCAACAAAAACTAATACAAAGAGCACAAACTCTTATTATAAGACCCAACTTGCTTTTCACAGCTCCAACTGAGAGTAGGTGAGGAGTCCAACCCTCAAGTGCAAGACCTAGCTTGCAATAGTAAACCACTATTGTCAAGGTGGCCAACTTCTACTCTTCTGTAAATCAATTAACTGTCCACCCAATTGCTCACATGCCCTTCTCTTCAATTTGCTCCTTCTTCTTGTACTAGATAATTAGTCCTTAAATAGTTCCGAGTTTGGATAATGTCTTATACAAGTGCTAAGGTATGCTTCACAAAAAGAGCTTAGGAAGCCCTCACATAATTATCTATGTTGTATACAATAGTATTCAAAGTATAGTATTAAGTCAATCTAAGACCCAATCCACTAATTCACACATAAATGAAAACCACATAACATATAAATTAATCCACTAGGATCCCAAAACGATACTAAGAATACTTATGTATGATAGAGTGTGGCCTTCAATCAAACCTTGACAATTTGGATCAACCCATAGAATGTGTGTTAGTATCCAAAATACATCCATATCTTTACTCTTATTTGTCAAGTAATGATATATTATTCTTTGACTATTAAAATGCTGAACCAAGTTGTAGCAAATATGTTTCCTTCATCAACACTGCTTCACTATTCCAAAAGCTCATTCCCACAATCATGTTTTGCCTCAAATCACCATTTTTTTTGTACTAATTGCAAGCCTTGATGCTAAAGGAGATACCTCAATTGGCCATTGTTTGCTGGAGAGATTTCTCCAAAAACTAATGGTAGGCCCTACTTCCCTAGTCAACCAAATGATTGTTACTAAGATCTTTGAAAAACAATCCTCCTGTTTTTATTATTAAAACTGCCTTTAAATACAGTCTCTATGACATGCCTTACAATTGTGCATATGTTTATCTTATGTGCAGTTCTATGATTAACATTGCCAAATATTAATCATGTTTTAAACCCGATTAAATGGAATCATAGTAGAGCAACAATATAGTTCATAAAATTAGTCCATTCTTAGCTTATAAAGCTAGTGAAATGGTATCAAATTGTACTTGCATATGTTGGTATATGCACCTCAATCACCCTTTGTATGCAACCTTCATATTTAGCTTCTTGTTTCCCCTTCAACTTTCTTTTTCCTGCTTCTTTATATATGATCCTTCGCTGCTAACATATATTCTCCTTCATTTCTCTTTACCTTAGAGATTCTTCTCTTTAGATGGTTGTTTACCTCATCCTTAAACCTCATAACCTGCCTCTTCTTCGCTGCCTCAGGCTTATCTTAGAGCTCACCCCTACTCTTCAAGCTTATCATGTAATCACTCACAAATGAGGCGCCCTTATCCTCTATTTATGCTAACTCTCATACTTCTAAATTGGGTCGACATGTTACTTTAAGAGAGGTCGACATGTAATTCCAAATAAAAAATATTAAAAATAATAATTAAATCCTCTTTTGTTTGGTCGACTGACCCAAAGGATGGGGTGAATTTACCTTGACAACTTTGAAAAACAATATATTTTTAACCATGATGAGTTACCATACACTCCACATATCAACAAAAAGGGATTGACAAGTACTATCATCCTTTTATGGTCTTTCTTGCAAATACATGGTCCTTCACCCTTAATTTCTTGAATTTGTGCAGGGCATCATAAAGCATGTAAGGGCTCCAAGAGCTATCAAACCACCATTTGTATGGGTTCCAAGAACCAATTCTCGACATGCAAGTGGGTCAAAGTAACCAAGTTGTACATATCATGACCAAGTGAAAATAAATAAAGTAAACCATGAACATGAATCATTAAGCATTCAGCCAAGAGATTATCCACATCATCAAATATTCCATGTCATACTCACCTTGCACCAAACTTGGCATGTCATCATGTCCTTTTTTATTTTGTCATTCACTGATATTTCCCTACCATCATTCCCTTTGTCACTCCTTTCTCATTAATTACCTCCTTTGACATCAAGGACAATCATTCTCAACAAACTCAGCCTTTGTCGTTGATGGAAACACCTCTTCAAATTTCTCCCTCTTTGGCATTAATGACAAAGGGCCACTCATATTTGGTCTTGGTATTATGCTAATATGATTGTATTGAAATATGCTTCTCTTTTCTTCTTAGATCCTCCTAAGAACTTGCTTCTTACTTTAACATATTGAATTTCTGGATGAATAATTTACTCCCCCTGTGTCTGGGCATTTGTATATAAGATCTTTACCTTGGTTTTCACTAACATCTTCTTCTGAGCTAATCTTCGTCTTGAACTGAGCTTGGACTTGATTTTGGTCTATCAACCTTATGATAGAATGTATATGAATAAGCATTCACTATGTTAAAGAATGCACTTCACAGAGCTACCAAACTGCTCGATCAGGTTGTTCTTCTTTTAAGGCATCGAAATAGGTCCATAGTTCTTGATTCTTTATAAGCATGTACATAAATCTAAGAACTAGAAGCTTTATAATTCCCAAAATGTTAAGTAGTTATGAACACTACTTACATATTCCAACTACTTATCTTGATTGCTTCTTCTCATATCCCTTCATCAACTTCCTTGGTCCTGTCTTTTAGACCCGCTTCCACATACTCCCTTTTTATCTTCATGATTGTACAAACTTGTTCTCTTCTTTCGATATTTGTTGTAAAATATCTTCTTGATAGGTATCTTTACTCATATTTTTTTGTTCTTTTCTTGACCCTTTGGTTCAAGACTTCCTCAACTAATGCTCAAGGGGTTCTTCAAGACTTGTTGTAGGTGCATTCTTCTCTGCAATTGTTCAATTAAACCTTTGGTGTATCGGCTTTGTCTAATGTTCCAGTATTCTTACCATATGTTATAGAGGTTGCTAAATATTACTCTCAAATTCGCATTGGCAATGCTATGTCATGACAAATATGATGTTGTACATAACCTTCTAACCTCTTCGTTCCTTTTACATATAAGGAGCTTCACTTTCTGTTAAACTTCGATAAGGACTGCAATATATTCTTTCAAAAAAAGCTTTCAAGACTACCACATATAACCTTGAATTCTGTCCCAATATGCTCCTCAAGGAATCCTTCAAATATGTCTTCTAGACCAACCCCATGCTTTTCTCTGGAGTGTTTTAATTTTGGTTTACAACTGAACTCAGCTCTACTTCATAAGTTTTCAATCAACCCTTTCAAATGTTAAAAACTTATTATTAATCAACCTCTAATCAATGCTCAATTGATCCTTATATATGTCCTTGAATTCCATACAGTTTTCCTTTAGCAAATTTCCAAACTATTGTAGAATGGTTCTCAAATATAATCTTAAAGAAAAATCCTACAAGATACACTCATCTTGGAAATTTTTGTCCCAACAATCCTTGAGGAATGCATGATTGTTTTCATGACCAAGAATCTTGGCTACAAATACAATCATGGGAGATGTCCTTCTTCTTGAAAGAGCCATCAGCTGCTCTTTCCCACCCTTGAAATCATCCAACTATCCTAACGAGCTCAATATTCTCCAAAGTATTTGAAAGAACTCAAAAAGGGCTTGCGACATAGAAACCATTTCCTCTGCAATGATCAACTTCAACCATGTTCAAATAGTCAGTCATTTTCACCCATATTTGGGAGTGTCCTTGTTCATTTTTCTTCAACCATGTTTGTTCTTTGATATTTTTCTTTTGAGTTTACATCCTTTCAACACTATTGTTCTTCCATGGTTCATAGGATTTACTTTCTGATGTGTATTAGACATTCCTCATAGGTTGTCTTCTTTAATTCCAATAGTCTTGGGATTTGTGGCCAAAAACACTACAGTTGTAACATTTCATTGTAAACAAGTTTGCAGCAATGTGACTTACACCATTGAATGTTAGCATCTAAGTACGTTGTTGGTATATCCATATCTTCTTTTTCATAAAAACTACAATCCAATGCTTTGTGACCCAATTCAATACAAGCAAAATAATAGCCATTGAAACCATTTTCATACATGGGTTTTTGGTATTACTTGGGGCTGGATCTCTCCTGAGTTTTCTTTGAGAAATAGGACCAGCTTCTTTATGTCTACCTGATATGATGTCTTTTTTTTTCTTCTACAACATAAGGAGCAACTTTACTTTTTATTTTGTAGAATAAGGGGCTTGCTTTAGGCATCTCAAAAGTCATTGTTCCAACTTCAGACTTCTCAGATCCTTTATTATATCTAATATCATATTTACTAAATGGTGATCTTTGACAATCTGATATATCATCCAAGATGATTGAGTTATTCTTGAACTTCACATATGCATCATACTTTTCACCTTTCTTTCAGAGTTCAACCACATCCATTTCAATATTTTGGCATGAATTTTATTTCACATCCAACTGATTCTTCAAGACCTCTTCTATCCTTTTGGATTCCTCAAGTTGAATCTTCAAGCCAACATTCATTGATATTGTCTCTTAAAGCTCTTATAGATTTTTTCTAGTCTTGTCACTTAGCCCTTTCTTTTCTTCTACCTGATTGATCAATTTAGTCCATAGTATCCAAATTTCATTTTCTTTCTTTTCTAGTCGATCCTGTAAATTTGTCTTCTTGAGATTGAGGTTTTTGAGTAGATCCATAGTCTTCTTTTGGTACTTTTTGAAGGACCCCAAAATATTCTTTTTAAGCCTCAAATTGTACTTGAGATCAATATCCATTAAAATATGTGCTATAAAATCACCTGCAACATAATTTTCAATGTCATTACAATCAGAAAGATACTTACCTTCACTGATGTCTAATGCTTGCACTTCCTCTTGTTTCACATCTTCAAAGGTCTTGGATTTTTTTTCCTGCTACGATTTCTTTATGTCTTGTCTTTGTCTTTGGTATTCAATTTCTAATTTCAACCATAGATATACAGCATAAGTGTATTCCCCTACACTTTCTTTGACAGAACTTGGAAGTCCATTGATGATGAATTTTGAGGAAATTGTGTTGTTCTTCTTTGCTTATTTATGTGCAACTGACTTGGATTTCTTATTGGAAGGAGTGGATGGATTTATTACAATCTCCCAAACACCAAACTTATTCAGACACCCTTTCATTTTGGATCTCCATTCAAAGCAATATATTTCAACAAATAGAGGAACGTCATTATCGAAAGACCCTAGTTTTTCTTCCATTGTGTGTTCATGGATCTCCTTCAAGCTGGTAAGGATTGTGGTGAAGGCCTGTTCTAATACCAATTTTTGAACACAACAGGAACACTAAGACGGGGGGTGAATCACTGTGCGTATACTTTTAACAATTTTACGTCCTTTTAACATCTACTTGCAACAATATAATATAAATATGAACATTTATCATTAGATGCTTATCATGTCATTCACATTCATCAAACATTAACCATAAAAGCATATCAATAGAAGAACACAAATATGTATGGTAAATATTTTATATTGTTTTGTGGAAGACAACAATATTCACGATTAAATCAGCACCAAGTGATACAAAGAGCACCAACTCTTATTACAAGACCCAACTAAGAATAGGCTAGAAGTGCAATCCTTAAGTGCAAGACCTAGACCATAACAGGAAACTACTCTTGTCAAGGTGGCATGCTGCTACTCTACTTAAAATCAATCAACTCGATTACTCTATCAAATTTCCACCCAATTTCTCACACGTCTTTCTCTTCAATCTGCTCCTTTGGTGAATTCGTTCCTTCTTGTACTAGATAACCAGTCCTTAAATAGTTATGAGTTTGGAAAATCTCTTATACAAGTGCCAAGGTGTGCTCCACAAAAATAGCTTAGGAATCTCTCACATAATCATCTATGATATATACAATAGTCTTCAAAGTAGAAAATGAAGTGAATCTAAGACCTATTCCACTAATTCACCCATAAATGGCATCCATATAACATATACACTCATTCCACTAGAATCCCCAAATAATACTAAGTGTACTTATGCATGATAGAGGGTGTCCTTCAATCAAATATTTATAACATTGGATCAACCCTTAGAATGTATAACAAGATCCAAAATTCATCTGTGTCTTTACTCTTCTTTGTCAAGTACTGAGATACCATGCTTTGGCCAACAAGATGCTTAACCAATATGTAGCAAATCTGCTGCCTTCATCAACACTGGTTCACTATTACGCAAGCTCGTTTCCACAATCATGTTTTTCCTTAGATCACCATTGAATTTTTTTATTTACTGATTGGAAGTCTTGACATTGAAGGAGATACCTCGGTTGGCCATTGTTTGCTTGAGATATTTCCCCAAAAACTAGTGGTAAGCTTACTGCCTACTCAGATCTTTGAAAAAGCACTCTATTGTTTTATTATCAAAATTGCCTTTAAACCCCATCTTTGTGATAGACCTTACAATTATGCATATGTTCAGTTTAAGTGCAATTCGATGAGTGTCATTTCAAAATCTTAATCATATTTTTAAACTCATTCAAATGGACTCATAATGGAGTAGAAATATAGTTCATAAACTTAGTCGATTCATAGATTATCATCAAATTGTACTTACATATGTTGGGATATGCACCTCACTCACCCTTTGTTTGTGGCCTTCATATTTGGCTTCTTGTTGCCCCTTCAAATTAATATTTCTTGCTTCTTTAGACCTACTCCTTCGCTGCTAATGGAGTTGCTCCTTTGCATCTATTTACCTTGGAGAGTCTACTCTTCACATGGATGTTACCCTCATCATTAAACCTCAGAACTTGCCTCTTCTTCACTGCCTCAGGATTATCTCAAAACTCCCCCCTGCTCTTCAAGATTAGCAAATAATCACTCATAAATGAGGCACCCTTATCCTCTATTTATACTTATTCTCATACTTCTAAACTAGGATGACATGTTACTTTAAGAGAGGTCGACATGTAATTCCAAATAACAAATTATTAAAAAAATAATTAAATCCTCTATTGTTTGGTCAGCTGACCCAAAATATGGGGTGAATTTAACTTGACAGTTTTGAAAAACAATACCTCTTTAACCATGAGGAGTTAGAATACACTCCACATATCAATGAAAATGGATTAACAAGTACTATCATCCTATGAGGGTCTTCTTTAATTTATTCAATTTTTACAGGGCATCATGAAGCATGTAAGGGTTCCAAGAGCTATCAAACCACCATTTTTATGGGTTCCAAGACCCAAGTTTCCACATGCAAATGGGTCAAAGGAACTAACTTGTCCATATCATGACCAATTTCACATCAACAAAGTAAACCATGAACATCGATCAATAAGCATTCCTCCAAGAGATTATCCACATCTTCAAACATGCCGCTATCATACTCATTTTGCACCAAACTCTCCAAGCCATCATGTCCTTTGTTCTTTTGTTGTTCGTTGAGCTTTCCCTTCCATCATTCTATTTATCACTCCTTTGTCATTAATGACCTCCTTTGACATAAATGAAAATCATGCTCAACATTTTGATGTTAACGCATCGATGCCATTAGGTAGATCAATATAACCACTTTTTTTTTTCTTTTAAAAATAATTAGAATTTATGATTTTATGTCTTTTAAGCAGTGTTTTGTACTCTTTAATGCGCTAGTGCATCTACATCCTTAAAACACACCATCAAGTTTTTTTGGGAAGTAAATATTATATAGTTTTTGAAATGGAATCGATATTTATGCATACTAATTGTCGGTGCTTTTATTATTTTGATACACTTGTGTATCAGGTTGTTAAGCATGTTTGTGAGGCTTGTATGTTTATGAGAACCAAACAGACCTCCGCTAAAACCTTTGTCCACCCACCTCCACTAGCATCCTCTGCTATAAATGGATAAATGGGCCCTTTTATGTGAAGGGTTTGTTAGATTTTTAAAAGTTTTATTCCCAATAACAAGAAAATGAGTGAAAGAGTGAAAAGCACAACAAGATAGAGAAGACACAAATATTTTTCCTAGGAAACCCTTGTGGGGAATACAACCCAACAAAACTTCCTTGATATAGAATCCAACCAAGTCCAGTGTAAGACCACAATACTAACATAGACCGCTTCTTCTCCTCCATATGGACTCCTCTTTATCTCTCTAGTGAAATTGCTTGAGTTGTGAGTGTGTCCAAATGAGGAGGGGACCTCATCCATTTATACACATCATCTAGGAAGTCTAATAACCCAACAGGGCCGACTTTCCTTGGGAGACACATAAACAATATATAACAATTCTTTTATGGGTACAACAGAGGTTTTACCTCAAAAATTTGCATGACCAAGTACATCAATGACATCCCTAATCAAAGGAAAAATATCTTTGGAAAGGAGGGACAACAACAATATAATAAAAGTGCAATAGAATATCTTATGCATTTACATTCGTTCAACACTCCCTCTTAACAAGCAAGGTATTCTACATTATTATCAAGAACAATGAAAACATATGTACAACTAACTGGTGGATCTATATGTCATAGGAAGTTTTGTAACAACAACATCATAAGTATCACCATCATCACGAAACATCATCATCGTGGAACATCATCATCATGGAGCATCATCATCACAAAATATCATCATCATGGAATATCATCATCACGGAACATCATCATCGTAGAACATCATCATCTCAGAGCATCATCATCATCATCAATATGTGAATACTGGGACATCATTATCTTTACTATGTGAATACTGGAACATCACTGTCATCTGCAATATCAGTATGTGAACACTAGAACATCAACATCATCTGCAACATCAGAATGTGAATACTTGAACATCATCATCATCTGCAACATCATTATGTGAATACTGGATAAAAAACAACATCATTATCATGTTAGTGCTAAAACAACATCATCAACAAATAAATGCTAGATCATCATACACATAATCAACATAGAGATGTTGGAACAACAACATCATCATTATAAAATTCTAAGACATCATTATCATCATCAACACAGGGTGTTGTAGGAACATCATCATCAACAACAACATAATTAAGTGTTGGGAACACATCATCATCATCAACCCAGAGTGTTGGGATCACATCATCATCATCAACATAGAGTGCTGGGACCACATCATCATCAACAACATAGAGTGATGGGACCACATAATCATCATTAACACAGAGTGTTGAGACCACATCACCATCATCATAGAGTGTTGCGACCACGTCATCATCATTAGCACATAGTGCTGATACCATCTGAAGCAACATCACGGTGGGAACACCAGTAGAACCAAATGGCCTTGTTTGGCTTACTAATCCTTTTGGACCAAACAAGCCTAGACAAACATACCGATATAACTAGGGACCAAACAATCCTTGTCTAGCTTACTAACCCTTTCGGACCAAATAATCCTAGCCAGACATACTAATCCCCCTAGGTTCAACCAAGCCTTGTTAGCACTAATATATCAACCCCAATGGGATCAAACATGCCTTATCAGTATGACATACCAATCCTGGACTGAGCTGCCACACTACTGCAATAAGAACCACACCATCATCATCATCATCAATCCCTCTTTCAAGGGAGGTCCTTTTGGACTACACAAGCTTTTGTTGAAATTATTCAAACATTACACGAGATAGAGGCTTAGCCAATACATCGAACACTTGTTTCTTTGTAGGAAAATATTGGAGTTGTATAGCTCCTTTCTGTACCATGTCTCGAATATAATGGAACTTTATCTCTATGTGTTTTGACTTGTTGTGAAACATGGGGTTCTTTGTCAGCTTGATGAAGCTGTGATTATCACAGTAGATATCGATCACATCTGTCTCTGTATCGAACAATCTTGTTATAAACTTGTGTAGCCAAACTGCTTCACTACATGCTGAACATGCGACAATGTATTCAGCCTCTGTCGTACTTATAACAACACAAGTATGATTTCTACTAAGCCATGATATCACACCTGGTCCCAAACTGAAACAACATCCTGAGGTACTCTTCTTGTCATTGGTGCTCCCAACCTAATATGAATATGAATAACAATGTAATCTAATCTCACCATTGGTTGCATATCTGAGGCCACAATCTAGTGTACCCTAAGGAATCTCATCACATGTTTTGTTGCAACTAGATGAACATGTTGGGGCTCCAATATATACTAACTTAATGTGTTTACAACAAAACATATATCTGGTCTAGTATTCATTAGGTAGATCAGTGAACCAATAATCTATCGGTACAATGTAACATCTACTATATATGAGGAATCATCATTCAATAACTTCAAATCAGTCATCATCAGAGTGTTCATTGCCTTGCAATCCAACATCCTAAATATCTTTAGGACCACAACAATATATTTTCCTTGATTAAGGAAAATATCATCTAGCAACTGCCATACTTCAAGATCGAGAAAATAGTGCATCATCCTAAGATCTTTCATTTTGAATTCTTCAACAAGATTATTCTTATAGAAATAGAATCATAAGACCTTCATTGACAACCTTATAGTAACGGTTGGAATCTTATTTACTTTTGGTAAATCCAAATATTATCATAAATCCATCAATTCTTCCATACCATGCTCTGGGTTCTTGCTTTAACCCATATAATTATTTCTTCAGTCTACATACATGTGAATTTCTTTCATGGGTTTCAAAACCTGGAGGTTGTTCAATGTATACCTCTTATTCTATCACACCATTTAGAAAGGTCATATTTACATCCATTTGGTCTATCTTCCATTAAATCTTGGCTACCAAGGCAAGAACAGTTCTAATTGAGGTTTATCTTGCTACTGGTACAAAAGTCTCTTCATAATCAATTCCTTATTTTTGTGAGAATCCTCAAGCTACGAATCTTGCCTTGTACTCCTTAATACTTCCATCTGCTGAATGTTTTGTCTTGAATATCCACTTCGAGGAAAAAGCTGACTCATCTCTTGGCCTTGGTAATACATCCCAAACATCATTATTGATTATAGAATGGTATTCTTTGATCATAGCATCCACCCACTCCTTTTTATATTCTTCAAAATAACTAGGTTTTGCATCAACAAGATTACACGTCAAGGCCACATAGTTGGAATAGGTCCTTGGTCTATTGCTTCCTTCTGGATCTCCATATTTTTCTGCACCTTGAATGATATCATGATCCTAAGCTAGTCTTATTTTATGTGAGATCATTTCCTATGGTATCTCCATAGGACTTTGGGGCTTTTCCATGTCATGGTCTTCTAGTATCTATTCTTCTTCAACATTGCAGACTGGCATTCTATAGGTTTCTTCAACTCTAGGGGATTTATGTTCTTATTCTTGGTCTTCATCTGCATGGTTATTTCTGGACTTATTGAAAAATGCATCTTCATCAAATATGAAATCTCTATTGATCTCGATCCGAAAAAACATGGGATATAAAATCTATAAGATTTTGATTATTCACTATATCCAACAAATATTATCTTCTTTCCGGAAGGGTACAGTTTTGATCTTTTATCCTTGGGAACATGTATAGATATAGGGAAACCACATACCTTCAGGTGGTTGACTTTAGGCTTCTCTCCAATAAATATTTCTTCTGGAGTTTTGTTCCCAAGAGCACTGTAGGATATTCTATTTTGAACATACATTGTGGTTCTAGCTACTTCAAACCATAAGTGCATGGGTAGGTCTTGATAATGAATCATGGCTTTCATAGCTTCCATGTTGGTTATATTATTTCTTTATTCTACTCCATTTTGTTGAGGATTATAGGGTGTGGTGAGCTTGCTCTTAATCCCAACTTCTTTGTAGAAATCCTTGAATTCATTTGAAGTGAATTCTCCTCCATTGTTGGATCTCAAGGTCTTGATCTTCTTTTCAGATAAATTCTCTACAAGAGCCTTGAGTTATTTGAATCTTTCAAATACTTCATCTTTTCCTTTCAAGAAGTAAATCCAAGTCTTACAGGAATAGTCATCGATAAAACAAAAATAATAAACATAGCCGCTTAATGAAGTGGCTGACATTGGATTGCATACATTTGAATGAACAATTTCTAAGATCCCTTTTGCTTTACTATTTCGTCTTGGAAATGGGTTCTTGGTATTCTTCCCTCTAGCACATACTTTGCAAACTCCTTCATGATCTAGATTTATGCAGGAAAGCAACAAAATACACAAATAACCATAGAAACAAATATGCGGCGGAAATAACACTTCATTTCATTAATCAATAACTGAAACTGGTTTACATACATAATGGAAATAAACTAGCTAGAGTGCGGGTAGCTTATCTCTGAGAAGAGATTTGGAGGCTACATGCCTCTGTACTCTGTGTTACAATGAGGCTTGAAGGCCTATATATTATTGAGAAACAATGGAAACCCTACACATCCAAAACCTAACCCTAGGAGGTGAAACGCCAGAATGTGGGCCTCGTTGGGTAACTTAGTACATCAATTTCCCAGGGTCGTAACTTTAGCATAGTACCTCCGTTTGACGCACATGATACATTGTTAGAAAGATCTGTTTAAGGACTACATCCATAAATAATAAATGTGGAGTCTAGAATGGACTCATATTTTCCCGACCATTCGATGCTGAAAAAACATCGTTTAGGGCCTCAAAACGGCTTCGGAAATTTAGGACCCGAAAATTGCCAAAAATAGTAAATTGTGCTACAATTAAGGAAACTGGAAAACTGGAAGAAACAATGGTGGGGGTCAAAGTGGAATAGATGGGTGGCCACCAATATCCTCCTGGATCATTCCTCCCCCCTTAGGAAGCAATGGTCCCCATTGCATTGAGTTCCTTTATGAGATGAGGAAACTTCTGCTGAACTTGGTCCATGGTGAAGGAGTTGGCCTGCTTTGACAACTCGATATAGCTGGATCTTCTGCTGGAGGGTGTTCTTGATCTATGTGTCCATAATCCGATCAGTTGTGGCTTGTTCCATGCAGTCGGTGTTTAACTCTGTTGGTGTGGGTTGTTCTGCCACGTCTGATGTGTCTAGTAGAGGTGGAAAGTAGGACCAAAGGCGGTCCACATTGAACACTGGGTATAGACCAAGGAATGGTGGAATAGTGAGCTCGAAGGAATTGTCCCTGATAGCCTTGGTGATGGTGTATGGCCCATATCGAAGCGGGCGAAGGTTGCAGTGGGGTCCAGCGAGGCGCTCCTTCTGCAAATGTAGCCACACTTTGTCGCCCACCTGGAACTTGTGTTGCACCCGATGCTGATCATGTTGCTGCTTGTACTTAGCATTGGATGTGTCCAATATGTCATGAACCTATTGGAAAATGTGATGAATGCGCTCAATGAAGTTGTTCGCCTTGGAAACTTCAGACTAGATATGAGCTGAATCAGCCTGAGTAGCTGCAAATGGCATGGCTATGTCAATGGGACATAGTGGCTAGAATTCAAAGCCCACCTGAAATGGGATGTGGTTGGTTGAGCTGTGGAGGGCCTGGTTATAGCTGTGTTGTACATAGGGGAGGATCTCATCCCATGTGCATGGATGCTTTGAGTTGTACATGCGCAAAATGAGTATGATCATCCTGTTGATGACCTCTGTCTGGGGATGGAAAGCTGTGGACTTTATGAGCTTGGTGTCTAGCATTGACCATAGGCTAGACTAGAATGTACTAAGGAACTTGCTGTCCTAATATGAGATTATAGACTGTGGGATACCAAAGTGTACCCACACTCGTTCAAAGAAGAGTTTAGCAGTGACTTCGGCTGTGATATTATTCTTATAGGCCGCCATTATGGCCATATTTGAGAATCTGTCAATGATCACAAACACACAGTCATTGTCGTGCTTAGTAGATGGAAGGCCCAACATGTAATCCATGGAGATGGATTCCCAAGGTCGACTAGGGGTAGGAAATAGAGTATAGAGGCCTTACTTCTTGATGGATGGTTTGGAAATGGCGTAGGCAGTGCATGATTAGATGTACTTCCCGACGTCCTGTCGAAGTTTCAGACAAAAGAAATACTTCTGTAGTACTGCCAATGTTTTCTCGACCCCAAAATGCCTAGCGACCTGACTGCAGTGCGCTTCCTAAATAATCTTGGAACACTCGCTTGAAGGAACACAAAGGTGTCCCATGTGACATAGTTGTACATCCTGGAGGTGAAATTTTGGAACTTGGTTTCCATCCAAGAGTGTCTGGTATGTGTGGCTGAATTTTGGATCGTTCTTGTAGAGAAGTGGCCAATCAGAAGTCTTGTGCCCACAAGAGCTAAGCACGGTGGTTATTGCTATGATCGGTGGTCGACTGAGGCAGTCTGCAACATATTGGTGCTTCCCTTCTTGTAATTGATGTTCAAATGAAACTGTTGTAGATATGTGGACCACTTCTAATGGTGGTTGTTCTGTAACTTCCCTTGTGTCTGTATGAACTGCAAGGGTCTGTGGTCTGTGTGGATGATCGTTTCCTTCCCCAAAATGTAATGCTTCCATTGTCAGCAAGCCTGTACAATGGAATACATCTCTTTGTCATAAGTGGGATATTTGCATACTATGTCGGACAGTGTATCACTGTGATATGCAACCGGATGCCCTTGCTGAGTAAGGACTACCCCAATAGCATAGTCAGAGGCATCTGTTTCGATCTCAAATGGTTTTTGCAAGTATGGTAATGTGAGCACTGGGGCACAGCAAAGGCATTGTTTCAATTCTGTAAACGCCTTCTGTTGAGTTTTTGACCAAAATAATTTTGCTTTCGCTCCTCCCTTGGTGACTTGACTCAAGGGCCAAGTGATATGAGAGAATCCCAACACGAATCTGCGGTAGAAATTAGCAAGGCCTAGAAAGCTGTGAAGCTCTGTTAGAGTAGTTGGGGCTGGCCAATCCCCAATGACTTGGATCTTGGTTGGATCCACATGTACCCCACACTCATCAATAATGTATCCCAGATACTGAACCTGGGTCATGCCAAAAGTGCACTTGGTCAAATTGGCACACAACTTGTGCTGCCGCAGTGTTTGGAGGACATGTCGGATGTGGTGGAGGTGCTCTTCCCAAGTTTGGCTGAATATCAGGATTTCATCCAAGTACACTACTACAAATGAGTTGGTGAATGGCCACAAGATGTCATCCATCAGTCTCATGAAGGTTGCGGGAGCATTCATCAACCCGAAAGGCGTGACTAACCATTCGAAAAGGCCCTCCTTAGCTTTGAAGACAGTCTTCCACACATTGGTCGGTTCAATCAGTACCTAGTGATACCCAGACTTTAAGTCTATCTTGCTAAAATATTTTTCCCCTTTAAGCTGGTCCAAGAGGTCATCAATCTGTGGGATCGGGTACCTATTCCAGACAGCGATCTTGTTCAACGCCCGATAGTCAATACAGAGTCTCCAAGTCCCATCCTTCTTCTGTACCAACACGATCGGGCTCCCGCAGGGCGATGAACTTGGCCGGATGTGACCCTTTTGCAGAAGCTCTTGAATTTGCCTCTTGATTTCATCATTCTCCAGAACATAGCATCGATAGATTGGTCCATTGGGAAGCGGAGCACATAAGGTCAGATCGATGGGGTGCTTGACCTGACAGTGGAGAGGCATCCTAGTGGGTGAGGTGAATATGTCCCGGTACTCCTCCACGACCTTGTCCATTTGTTGTTGTCATGCGGAGGGGCCCTCTCTGGAGGTCATGGCCATGATATTCTTCTTACCCTGGGGGCGGATCATCAAGAAAACAAACTTCCTGGTTTTGGAAATGAGCTTACTACATTGTTTTGCAGTAACCAAAGAGATAGCAGCAGGAGGTGGTACCTATGGTATCTTGTACAAATTATTTCCCAAATTAATAATAACAGCGCCAGGTCGGGAATCATACACAACATGTCCTTCCATAAGTATGGTTGACCTAATAATACATCACGAACATCAAGAGGAGCAATATCACATAATACCTCATCGGTGAAGGGCTTGATGCTGTAGGGAAGGCGACATTGCTGGCTGACGTAGAGATCCCATCCTTAGTGAAGCCACCCGATGGTGTACGACTGCGGGTGTGCTATGGTTGGCAAAACCAACCGCTTCATGAACTCTACTGAAATCAGGTTCTTTTGGCTCCCACTGTCGACAATGAACTGTAGCGGGGAACCCTTTACCCACATCTGGGAGTGGAAAAGTCACTCCTCCTCCTCTGAATATTTTGGTTTGTCCTTTTGGATATTCATGGTGGAAATGGTGGCGTTGGGTTCTGCATCGATAATCTTCTTCGCTCTGTCATTTCCCTTCTCGAGTTCTGATTCAGTGTCAGAGTATGCATTTGATTCAAAAGCCTTTATCTCAGCCACCAGTGATTGCTTGGCTCAACACTCACTTGTGTTGTGAGTGGGGCTCTTATGGAACTCACACCACTTTCCCACTTCCTTCTTCAGCTTTGTAGTGTTTCTCTTTGCTTGTGGCTTTGGAAAGTTTTCTTGAGTCGCCATGCCTTGGCTGTGTCCTTTGTTCTGCGGTTTGGGGGCACCTTTCCCTTGCTTCTGATTCACAAATCCAAAGTTTCGCTTTTTCTGTTTGAATTTTTGCTCAATTTTGGCAGCATACCGATATGCCGTACCAAGCAAGGAGATGTCGAGGAACTCCATTTCCTTCTGAATGTATCTATGCAGACAACTGCGATACTTCATCACCAAATGTTTCTCTGAATCTTTGATACCCAACTTGGTGCCAAGGTATGGAACAGATTCATCAGCTCATGCACATCTTGATCTCTTTGTTGTTGTAGCGTAGTCCATTGTATGTACTTGTCCTCATAGCTCCCCACCGGATAATATTGTCCCTTTATGGCATCTCTGAAATAATTCCAAGTGGGTATGACCGAGAATAGAGAGGGTCCCTCCCCATCCTTTCTCTTACAGTAGGTTTCCCACCAGTCCTTGACATGGGGGCGGCTTTGAGTAGAGAAAAAGTAATCTTTTCCCGTTCGGAAAAGTCGTGAACCGAGAAATATCCTTCTAATAGATTCAACCATCTATCTATGACGTCCGCATCTATTCGGCCATCAAATATGGGAATGTCAAAGTTTACTTGTACCTTAAAAGGGGTTGCGCCTCCAGAGTGGCTGTTAGATGTAGATGTGCCGCCAGTGGGAAGTCGTTGAAGGATCTGGGCGAAGTTATCCATCATTGCATTCCTTTGTTTTTCAAGGGCCTCCTCGAGCAACATTTTGATAGGATCTTCTGCGCCCTTGTCTTTATTTTTTTCCCCCATGGGTGGCTGTTGGGATTTGCAAGGCTGATCTTGCAAAGGTTCAACTAGATCGAGCCCTAACTCTTTATACCCCGCCCTCGTTGGGGACATGCAAAGAAGGATCGAGAAAGAGCAGATTGCTCTGATACCACTGATCCATATTTATGCAGGAACGCAACAGAATACACAAATAACCATAGAAACAAATATGCAGTGGAAATAAAACTTCATTTCATTAATCAATAACTGAAACTGGTTTACATACAGGATGGAAATAAACTAGCTAGAGTGCTGGTAGCTTATCTCTGAGAAGATATGTGGCGGCTACATGCCTGCAAACTCTGTGTTACAATGAGGGTCGAAGGCCTATATATTATTGAGAAACAATGGAAACCCTACACATCCAAAAACCTAACCCTAGGAGGTGAAATGCCAGAATGTGGGCCCCGTTGGGTAACTTGGTACATCAATTTCCTGGGGTCGTAACTTTAGCATACTACCTCCGTTTGATGCGCATGATACATCATTAGAAATATCTATTCAAGGACTACATCCATAAACAAAAAATGTCGAGTCCAGAATGGACTCATATTTACCTGATCATTCGATGCCGAAAAAACCTTGTTTAGGGCCTCAAAACGGCTCCGGAAGTTTAGGACCTGAAACTGCCAAAAATAGTAAATTGTGCTACAATTAAGGAAACTGGAAAATGGAAAGAAACAATGGTGGGGTTCCAAGTGGAATAGTTGGGTGGCCACCAATATCCTCCTGGATCACTTCATGATTGATTTGAATCTCTAGTGAACATGTGACTACCTTCCTCACAATTGGTAGTGCTTTGTAGTTCACATGAGGAAGTCTCCTATGCCACACTTCACATGGGTTGATGCTACTTGCTGTTAGAGATGATTTTGAGTGTCCCTTTAGCTTGAAAATTCCTCCTTCTTCTACTCCAATCACAAGTTCATCATTTGTTGTCTTTCCCTTTGGCCACATGAGGACTTATCCATCATAAAAAAGCAACCCTGAAACCTTTTTTTTATCTAGGGCTGAGATAGAAAGTAGATTATTTTTCAATCCTAGGACATATAAGACCATCTTCATGGAAATTCTTGAGTCTAACTTGTAAAAGGATTCTCCCATTCCTTTAATGGGATATTGATATTAATCTCCAAGCTTTACTTTGTAAGGAGAGTCTTTCTAAACAAAACATTAAAAAAAGTATTTATAACCTGTCATATGGATGGAAGATCTATTGTCTATGAGACAAGTGTCACTTCCATGTGATACTGATCTAGTTAGAGCTGATATCAAAACATATTCTTTAGTAGAGTGTTCATCTTCAATGTTATTTTGTTCAACTGGGTCATCAACTTCAACTGCATGAGCATGGAACCTCTTCTTGAGTTGATCTGCTTTGATTGGACAATTTCTTGCAATGTGTCCTATTTTGTGACATGTGAAACATTCAAAGGATGAGAAGTCTCTTTTAGGTCTTGAGTTCCTTTGAAACCTTTGATTTCTTCTGGGATATTGATCATAGACCTTTCTCTTGTTTGATCCTTTATTTGCATGAGCTGCCAAGGCTTGATCTTCATCATCATTTAGCTTTTCCTCTCTGTTGGCTATCCTTCCTTCTTCCTAAAGTACGCTGAACTTGGTGAACTTTATTCTAACACATATACCTACAATGAAAGGTTCTCAATCCCTTGGGAGACCATTCAAAGTGGTCATCACAACTTCCTCTTCTTCTACCATGTCACTAATAGCCTCCAATTGTTCTTTGATTTGGGATACCCTTGTGATGTATGACTGCATAGTTTCTTCCTTTTGGATCTTGACTCCATTTAGTTGATTTCTCAAGGTCATTCTTCTGTTGATGTTCTTTCATTCAAATAGATTGGTCAGTGAATCAAACATTTCTTTTGGATTATTCTTTGATGATACTTGAGGAATAAAATGATCCTTGATGGAATCAACTATGATCCTTTTGGATTTGATCATGTGCTTTTCCTTTGCTTCATCTCTCTTTGGTTCTTTGATCTATTCTTTGTATGCTTCCAGATCATGTTCTTCAAGGATGAGCATGATTATGTATTTCCATGCTCTGAAATTGTTTGCTCCTTCAATTTTTTCATCAATCTTGGTTCTATTTGTCATATTCAATGAATGGGAACCTAAAATGGAAATAAAGGAGATAGTACTTACCAATTTGAGGTCTTCTTCTGGAACTTGCTTCAGGATGACATAGGGTTTGATAGGAAAACCCTAATTTTCCAGTTGTCATCACTTGCAAGGATGATTGGAGGAAAATATGCACATCATCAAGGCGAGCTAGACTGTATCTTTATTTTCTTGAATCTGTGGATGGAACCCTGAAAAATATGATGCCCTAGTTCCTCCCGATAGTAGCGACAGGTCAAAAATTGAAAATATTTGGAATTGAATTCTACCACCACAGAAAGATGCATCATCCTAGGGAAAGTTGATCTATCCTTCTTTTCCATATGATATGATGAGGTATTTTTCCAGAATAGAAAATACTAGCTTCTTGTACCGTGGAAAAACTGTTGAATAATGTCTTCTTTCAGGTTGTCTCTGATACCATGTTAGATTTTTAAAATTTTAACACCGAATAACAAGAAGATCAATGAAAGAATGATAACCGAAACAATACAAAGAAGACACAAATATTTATCTTGGGAAACCCTCATGGGGAAGAAAACCCAAAAAAACTTCCTCGATATAGAATGCAACCAAGTATAGTGTAAGACCACAAGACTATGATATACCGCTTCTTCTCCTCGGCATGGACTCCTCTTTCTCTCTCTAGCGAACTTGCTTGATTTTTTAGTGTGTCCGATTGAGGAGAGCACCTCATCCATTTATACACATCAACTAAGAAGTATAATAACCCAACAAGGTTGACTTCATCTCTCCAATAGGGCTGACTTGCCTTGACAAACACAAAAACAATAGTTAACAATTATTTTGTGGGTACTACTGATCCAACTTACAACAGAGGTTTGCAACATCTTGGAAAGGAGGAACAACATCAATGACATCCCTAATGAGAGGAACAACATCTTGGAAAGGAGGGACAAAAAAATATAATATCTTCCATAATTACATTATTTCAACAGGCTTTGCAAATTTTTTTTCTAGAGGGTGTTTTCCTGGTAGTGTAAACCAAAATGTCGACAAAACTGAACCAAATTTTGCACACTTACATTTACAAACTTGATATTGTCATGAAACCATCAATTACAACTATGGTATTAGAAACTCTTGCTTACTCACAAAATAGGAACACCCAAATCCTCAATGGTAAATATTTTCACAAGTATTTCACTAGCCCTCAAAATGTTGTCACATGTTGCATCAAAAAATCAATCATCGAGTCTTAGAAATGAGGCCTTATATTAGTCAAAATCTATGAAACCATGAAAATGAAGGCCATTGATTAGTTAAAATATAGGTAGATATTTCATGGAACACAATGTCACTGAAACATTTTTGGGGTTAATAGGTGGCATGAAGGCTATGTTTTCTATGCAAAACTAATGCATAAGAATGCATCTTTATGTTAAAAAACGGGAAAGCATATTTTTAAAACTTCAAAGGAAACTATTTTATAACAAAATCAAGAGTATGACAAATATTTTAAGATGTTAGTTGTAAAAATAAATTATGATTTTATATGGAATGTTTTAGAGGGTCCTATATATTCCTTTGATTCCTTAGAGGTGGGGTTTGGTTGGGTTAGTGTTGAAATAATGGACACTAAGATTTGATTCCAAGTTAGAAAGAATGGAAATGATTCACATGGATTAAGCTTATGGGATTGTGATTAATATTTTTGGCCAAAATGAGATTTCATGCATTTGGAAACATTTTAGGGGATTTTTGAAAGTTGATATGAGCTTCATTGACACAAATAATTTACCCTTGCAGACATAATATTTTGTGTTGACCTACATGAGGGTTTAGCGTTAGATATTGAATTGAAAAAATGGAATTACACTTAGATATTTATTATAATGGAGCTCCTTTTGGGTGTGCATGTTGTTAGGGAGTTTTTGGAAGCTGATATGAGCTTCATTGACACATGTAGCTTACCCTTGTAGACAAAAGAACTAGATATGGAAAGTAACAAGAACTAGTCTAGATCAGATCCACTTAGTTTCCACCAACAAACAAATGATAAAGGAGTATGATGACAATTTTATACTTGATACAGGGTCTACACAACATATGTGCTATAGAAGGAAAAATTTTGGACTTATTAAGACACGAAACTTAATCCAATATATCTAGTAGATGATACAACCCATATTCCTCATGGAAAATGATCGGTCCATTTCTTTCTTCCTGGAATTGGAAAAGTATTACTTACTAATGTTTGGTATGTTTCATATTTTAAAAATAATTTATTGTCCTTAGTCCTCATTAGACAAGGGGGTCATAACATCATAATGGAAGATGGATGGGTCAAAATAAACTTAGTAAATAACAACTTCAAGATAATCATGAGGAATTATGAAGATGCAAACTTTTGAGGATACAAGGCATAATCATTCCTCACAACCAGGATCTTCTAGCCTTGATGGACTTATCCTTTAGCTTATGTTAAACTATAGGTGAGAAACCCAAGACATAGAGTGGAACAAAAGGTCTTAGCCATTATTCAACATTCATCTTCGCACCAATGATGATATTTAATAGTACAATGGTCATAGTCACCTCTAGATCTATATATCATTGAAAACTCATCAATGGATAGGCATGAAAAGTTATAAACTGAAGTATTGTCGCATCCATCAACATAATATGTTATCATAACATCTCAAATATTGGAATCAGTCACTAAAACCATAATAGGTTCTAAACCTATCACCATGGAATCCTACCATGCATGTATGTCCTCAACCTTAGAAGTCCCTACCAACCTCTTTCTAGAATGTACAAGTTCAATTGGATTAATAAGTAACCTATAAAGGCCACCCTCTGTCACACCTCTAGCCAAAGTCCTCAAATTAGATAAAATACAATCACTAATGGTACATTATTATCCCTTAAAAGAAACTATCCACTATACATCTATCATAGAACACACTGAAATAATATGCTTCTCCAAAATAGGAACAAACAAAAAAAAGACAACTTGAGAACATCACCTAAAGGCATCTAAAATGAAATGGAGCCAACTCCTCTAACAAGGTAAGTGACATCATCACCGAGGCCCATAATCATTCCTTTCTATAGATATTGAAATATATTGCATGTTGTTCTTTCATGTGTCATATGTCTCAAAGCTCCAATATCCAAAACCATCCAACATTAAACACATTGTTAGGGGGTAAGAAATATACTAAATCCATACCCATCATGGCAAATATCGAATATGAAGAAAATCATCCACCCATCACAGGTTATAGACAAACTGGAATCTATTAGAATCATTCAACCACCTATTATAGGTCCTCCAAAGTATCTTCAACTTGTTGAAACTAAAACCATGCTAGGCATTAGTCACATAGATCTACCACCTATCACTAGAAACAACCATCAATGTAATACATTCATCACCTCTCATCACATGATAAACCCGTCAAAACATATAATAGATACAAGTTCTCATTTTGAACACAAAACCCCAATGAATGAAGAAGACAAACACCTTTCTTGGCTCTAAGCGCTTCTCCAAGCCACCCAGGTTTTTTCAGTCAGTAATATAAACTAGGCCAAGTACCCATCATAGGTAAGCTTTAGATGAAACACAAAACCCTTGTTACTTGAGAAACCATGTTGAAATTTCATGCAATCAAATCATTAATGCAAAACTCAAATTCACCTTCCCCCCAGAAGGTTTCTTGGATATTAGCCTTACAAATTTCAGCCTTAGGATTTATGTTGGGTGTTATAACGTCTAGATTAATTCACTTAATATTTAATTATCGACCGGGGTTGGCAGGCTTAGAGTTGACACAAAATATATGCGAAGGTAGAGGGCTTCCTATGGTGTCATGGAAATATTTTAACAAACAAAATATTGAAAGATCTTTCAAAATGAAAAACCGAGTCAAACTCCTAAGAATTCAACTATTAAAGTAATTGAACCGGAACATAATACTAAACCAAATGATTGATAATTTATTTTATATAAGAAAATAACTTTAGACTGAAAAGGGTACTATCAACAACTAACTTTTCAAGTGAAAGACTAAGATGCAAGGAAGACCTAACTTATAAGCAAGTAGAAAACTTAATAAGGGAAACAAGTAGAAAACTTAATAAAGAAAACTGAATAAAAAGAAACAAGTAGAAAACTTATTAGGAATGGATTTGAATTCTATCCTACGAGTCTCTTTCAGGTAATCACACAATGAAAAAGGAACAGTCTACAAAGTACTAATATATTTTCCTAAGAATAACACAATTAATACTAAGTTTTACATGCAAATGGATAGATCAATCCAAAGGCACGAGTACAAAACAATACAACAACAAAAAGGAATCAGAAAAAAACTTAAGAAACAAAACAAAACATAGCTTAAAACATGTTCAAGGTGAAAAGAGGTAGGGAAAAGGATAAAACTTTAATAAATAATCTAAAACATTCTAATTTCAACTTTTAATGTTAAACAGAACTATCAAGCTATTACAGTCAAAGCATACTTCAAATGCTAAAGAAACATAACTTAAAACAGGTTCAAAACACATTAAAAACACTACAAATGAAACGGCGGACTAAATGATAGACCGTGAGCTGTAGGTATGAAAGGGGTGTCTGGATGACAATTCAAACAGGTTGTCTGAATGACAGTCTGCACAATTAAAGTGACAGAAAATAACCTAAATGATCTAATCTTTAGCTGAATTTGTGCATATGTAAATCTAATGCAGAGAGGCAGTAAATAAACCTACTTATTAATCAAATTTAGCAGCAAAATAATCTTAAACTAATTCATAAAACATAAAGAAAACATTGCATATTACACTAAGAAATAAACTAGAATTTGAATAAACTGATGACAGGAAAGGAAATGAACAGAAATGAATCTAAATAAAAGCAAGCTATCCTATATACTTGTAAATAAAACTGAACAATAAAACTGAAAATGAAATGACTGAAAGCAATATTGAAAGAAAACTGTGTGCGCAACTAGCTATTTAACTTTGAAAATAAAACTATACTAATGCATTACAGAAAGTAATGAAATAAATGTTTACAATAATCTAATAACAAAAACAAACTAGAAATTAAACTAACTACAAAAGAAAAGATAACAAAACTACAAGAAAAGAAACCTCTGGTTGATGAGGGGCCCTCTCAGTAATCAGGGGTGATTCCTGGCTAACGCTTACTCGAACACAATCATAACCAACAAAACATACAACTTATATTAAAAATATGGAACATAATTATAGTGTGCTCAAGAATGACGAATCACATGCATAAACTGGTAAAACTGCTAGCTAACTGAGCTCTCACGTAGAGGCTGATATATATATTGTTTATAGAGATGAGCAAGTCGACCCTTTAGTGGTCGACTGCTCTCTAAATTTAGTCGACCATTATAACCATTAACTGATCAAACGCTAACACACATCACTATTCCTTCTTCAGCGCGAACGAACCTCTTTAGCGTGTGAGATGCGACATACAGTCCCTTCTTTAACGTGATAGGTGGAGTGGTGTTGGATAGGGGAGAGCACGCTGGTGATTCTTCTAGAACGTGAACTGTTGCATCACCCAAACGCATGGACTGGTGGTGTGGTGTCGAGAAGAGGCAGTGTGATGACGAGTCTTCCAGAACACGAGCTTCTCCATCACCCAGACGCGTGGACAATGAACAATTTCAACATTTAAATGCCTGAAATCTGTTATCAACAACGCACAGTCTGGTTAGCGATCTAGACGGTAAGTTGGATAGCGAGCTGGATACACTCTATGCATATCTAGCTGAACGTGTGTCTATTTGGTAACTTGTCCAAAATACTATATAACCTGCAAACGAATATACACATAAATTAATATATCAAATGCGCTACAAACAATGTCAATTTTAGTCAATAAAATTGTAAAATAATAATAATAAACAGATTTTACATAAAACTTAAATACATTCATACATGGGGCTGAATGGTGAGCTGCATGACAAAAAATATGCAAAAATATGATAAAACATATGTTTAAATGAGTAATTTGACTGCCTAAAATGATAACAAATATGGGATCAACAATTTACGTAAGTTAAAGTATGAAACATCTGTCGAAATATCACAATAATTCACTTCTAACATCCCTAAACCCCACGAAAATTCAGGGAGAAAAGATACCAAACAATGAGACAATTTTAATCCCCTTCTAAGAAACTTATCAACCAATAATATGATCTGAAAATGCACTTTTAGAACAACAATAATACCATTATAACAACAATAAAATAAACCCCTTATATTCTTCCTTAGATGTCAAAACACTTAACACAAAATTCTATACCATTTCTTTATGTAATGCTTTGTACAAACTTGTCACAAAAGTGTTGGAAAACTTGCTCAAATCGCTTCTCCCACAACTCATTTCGCCATAGTAGTCTAGCTATGTCAAAGGTAGGCAAATCATGGATGGTATCATCCTATCTGACAAAGGAATTTACTCCCTTAAAAAAACCAAAAATCCTGGCATTATGATCAAACTCAACATGTCTAAAGCCTTTGACAAGCTCAGTTGGGAATACATTAGAGAGATGCTCTTATCCTTTGGATTTCATTGTGAATGGACCGAGTGGATTATGGCCTTAACTTCCTTGACCTTTTTCTCTATTTTGATCAATGGATCCATATATGATCCCTTTAATCCCTCAAGAGGAATAAGGAAAGGTGACCTGCTCTCACCATTCCTCTTCATCATTATGGCTAAAGTCCTTAGTCACTCCATCTCTACGATGGTAAATCGACAAGAAATCAAGGGACTTTCTTTTCACTCCCATAGTACTTCTCAAACTCATCAACAATTTGGGGATGATACCTTTCTTACGGGCCAATCCTCAGTTAAGGAAGCCCTGGATTTAAAATATGTTCTCTGTCTCTTCATGGAAGAATCAGGAACCTCCATCAATGAATAAAAATCACAATTTCTTTTAACTCCAACTGTCACTCCTAGAAACATATCATGTATTTTAGATTTCTAAGGTAACTCCCTTCTATTCAAATAGCTTGGTGCCTCCCTTCTAGACTCAATGATCTATTGTTCCTCATGGGAATACCTCCTAGTTAAACTTTCAAATAATATTTCTAGATGGACTTTTAGGCCTCTCAACCTATCCAACAAGCTCATCCTTTTCAAAGTCATTTTGCAAATTATGCCTTTATGTATTTTCTTGACTCTAGTTGCTCCAAAATTAGTCATTAAAGAAATTCACAATTTACAAATAACCTTTCTTCGGTGGGGATCAAATACTCAACACAAGTGGGCAGTCGTTAAGTATGACACTCTTTGTATGCCCAAACTTGTAGGTGGATTAGTCCTTCGAGATCTAGAATTGATTAGAAATGTTATTGGATGGCATATTCCTTTGAGCCATGGGAAATTTTATGGCACAATAAATATGTGCCAATTTTGAAAAAAATATGACCTCATAAGATTCTCCAAGGATGTAGAAGGATCTCTAATATGGAAGATGGCATCATAGAATAGATATTTAATCCAACATCACACCTTTTGGGAGGTTAAAGATGGAAGAACAACACTATTCTAGGATGATTCTTGGTAGCAATTTCCTAACATATCAAACATTTCTACCCTCCCAATCATGAAGTTATAACTAGAAGGAAATGGTTTTTCCAAAGTATATCACAATTGGATTGAGGTTGATGAAAGTGAATTCCAATAGTTGATACATCTGGATCAATGCACTTTGAATTAAACTTAGGAATACACATTGGCCCTCTGGGAGGAGTTTCAAGAAAATTTATTAAGAAGTAGCCTAGTAGCGACAAACTCAAATGGGGATATAAACCAAGCATAAATTTAAGTGTAAAAGAAACATACACCATTAAAAATAAGTAGAAAAATATCCCTCATAACCTGGTATGGAAAAAATATGGCTCGACCATCTTTGGCCAAATATAACTATTTTCCAATGGCTCCTTATCAAAGGCATTATGGGAAACTCTAAGGGCTCACATTCATGAAATTATTCAACTGTCTCATTCTCCAGATCAAGAATTTCAACTAAAATCATAAGAGCAAACAGTCTGTCAAGCATGGAATCCACCTCCATTTAATAAGCATATCACCCCACGGCATGCCAGTTTTACCATATCTAGCCCATCCAAATGGTGCCCTCCACCTCAAGGATTTCTTAAACTCAATTTTGATGGCAATGTGAAAGGAAATATGGGGCTAGTAGGGTTTGGTGGACTCTTCTGTGATGAATCAGTTCAAATTATTTGCATCTATTCAAGCTACATAGGAAAGGAAAACAACAACATTGCAGAGCTTGAGGGACTCATTCAAGGGATTCAAATTGCACGACAAGTTAGCTTCAAAAAACTAACATTGGAAGGTGACTCCCAAATCACCATATGGATGGTGGTTCTCCTTCAAGATGGTGCACAAGTAGGCTCTCCTTTAAAGAATTTGTGGATAAGGAGTAGAATTCAACATCTTTCCATGCTCTTGTTGCAAATAGACCCTCTCCCTGCTAGTCATGTTCGCGGGAAAGGAAATAAGCTGGTTGATCATATAATAGATTAGGGAGTCTCTAGGAAAGATATGATTTGGGTCCAAAGCTTCTCTAAGCTCAAAAATGGGAAGTTGAAACAAAATTATTTGGCCATTGTATCCAAAGGCTTCACTGACCTAGGTATGGGTGATGACAATAGCTTGCATATGTGGGTGCATAATGATTGAGGATTTGAAATATTGTTGGGGGAAGTGGTAAGGTGACATGCCCTTAGTCCCCACTCACAACAGTGTAAATGCGAGAATTCATTGGAAGCTTTGTTTGGGAAGGTATCAGGCTAGTTTAGACATAAGATGAACAGGTATCTCATCCTGCATAAGCAAGCTCTTAACTCGTCACCCATATCGAATCTAGTTCTTTAGTTTCTACAACATATTACTTTTTTTTTCAACTTGTTCCACAAATAAAAGACTAATAAAGATATAATTATGAAAGGCATCTATGTCTTTTTATATATGTTTTCATAAATTTAAGGAACCATTTATGGTATCATTATGGTATAGAAAATATATCAAAATAACCTTTAAAAATTGTTAGGTAATCTTAATCAATCTATTTATTTTTTCAACGAAAATCTTTATGGGAAATCTAGGGGATGCTTCCTTATATTTGTGAATCACATCCCTAGTAAAATTGTCATTGTAAACTATTGTGACGTATCTAGGGCGATTTGAATTAAGCACATGCTATCACAAAACTAGCCAAGCATGCAACAACATAAGGAACAATCGGTTGAGCTAACCCCCCGGGCTTTAATTTTTTGGGAATATCTCAACTTGTGCTCAGTGCTTAAGTGAGGGTTATATTGTTGGTACTTTGGCATCCCTAATAAATTCGCAAGGGAAAAAAATGTCGCAAGTGGGATTTGATCCCAGATGGGGATGATAATGAATTCTCCACTTAACCACCCAAGCTATATCAAATTGACCAACATTCATACAAGGAATATTTATCCTAGAAAAATGCATCCCCCCTAGTGTATCTTCAACAATTCTATTCATGCCTTTACAAACGCCCTCAAAATCCCAAGAGTTAAGCTATTCCCCATGTCTAGCCAAAGCTCTCACAATCTTGATGCAATGAGCTTTTAACCCTTAACAAGATAAGTGTAATACTCCAAAAATTTGTAAAAATTAAAAAAATTTCATGTAACATAAAATGTTTGTAATCGTCACTGCTTAGGGACAATTAACTGCTAATGGTTACTTTAAACAGTATTAAACTAGAACTGAATATTTTGTTAATCTCTAGTTCTGCATACTTGTTAGTTTTTTTTCATAATTCAAAGTTGAGGATTTGACTTAGCAGATTATGATTTGGAATAACAGGAATTGAAACATCTGTTTAATTTCCAGTACTAAGTTTGTTTTACTGTCTTATGATAAGTAGGAAAGAAATTCAGTTGAGATCGAGGCTTACTTAGCTTATAGCTAATGCAGTGAAGTGATGCTTCTTTTACAGGTCCTTTATAGGTAAGAAGTTTGTTACCATTTTCCAGATCAAGATTAATATCTCAACTAGCATAAAATAGAATGCTAGTAAATTTATTCATTTTACAACTTTGAGCAGTATAAGAGGTATCGTTGATCCGATTATTTATGTTCTACATAGCTACTAGTAATTTAAGTAATTTTAGTAAACCGAACTTAGTTAAGTTACTCTTCCAACTCAATATGGCTAAAACCTGATCATTTAACTTTCATCAATCTATTTTCAGTTTAAATCTTGTATATAACTCTAATGAAGTTATATAGCAGATTCCTTTGTCTACTCACTCAAAGCTGAGTTAAAATCCATAATATTTGTTTCCACAACATCGAGTTAAGTTAACCTAGGAAACCTATGATCTAAATAAAGTCATTTAGTATACTGACTGTTAATCGCATATGGAAATAAGACTTAGTGTATAAGATAGTTCTTATGAACTGTTCTAGTACTTATCAAATGGAGAAATAATGGTACAATTCTTTTATATGATTTTTATCCCATCAAACTATATATATATATAAACTTAATACCTAAACTATCGAAACCAAATATAATTCTTCCTATGTTTACAAATCTCACATACATATAGGAGTAAGTCTTTTATGAGCTCTTTTAACCATGTCTAAAGTTATTATAGCATGATGTTTGATATTCAATCATGGTTTATGTTTTACTTCCATAAATTCTTGTCTAAGTCTATGGTAGATAGAAATATAACCCTAGTTTAGTATGAACTAATCCCAAATGTTATAAAACATGGGTAGATATCTTAATATCATTTGCATATTCTTATAATACTCGTTAGGGCTTAATATATATAGTAAGTATTATATATAACAAGATTTATTATAACCATAGTCTTTTTACATAAAATTGTTAATGTTTGCAGGATGTTTCGAGAGGTCTTCAAACTATACTACAAACCCACATTGCTTAAATAAATTAACTTCCACGTGGTCGAAGCTCGATGGTTAGGTTTTGGTTGACCTTGGAGGCAGTATAAGACTGCTCTAAAACCCTAAAAACACATTTTTCCTAAGCTTTTGTCTCTGCTGCGAGTGTATGAGATGTAGGCTCATGGCTGCATGGCTGTGTTGTCAATCCTAAAACTCTTAGCTACAGGCTTCCTTTATGCCAATCTGAGTTCTTCTACATGAAGGATTTTCATGTTTGCACCTTCGTACAGTACAAGAACCCTTTTGTCGTCTTTACCTTGTCTCTGTGAGTGTTACTCTTCATACTCTAGTGCATTGGAGAGTTGGTGAGGTGAGCACGACTCTTGGTTTGTCGTAGTGTGGCTTGACTTTGTCTCATCGTGGTTCTGGTATCGGTCTTGCATAGTACACGTTGTGTGTTCTCTTCTGTCAGTACTTCCTTGAAGCTCGTTGCACTTTCCATGGTGGCTAGGGTTTGATTAAACCGTCCTTTTCACAGCAAAGGAAAAGAAATAAATCCACGTATGAATTCTTTTAGTTTTGGTCCAAACTTGCACTGCCAAGGTTCAATATTTTCGCTACTGACAGGGGGTTTAACAAAATTGTGGTTCTTCACTTTTGCAGGCTTCATTCCAAAAATAAAATCCTGAGTTGAAAGATGCCACAAGAAGGGGGCTTCACAATAGCGTTTCTTCTGGTAAGCCTCGGTTTCGCTGAAGTTCCTCCTGCAGTGGTGTATGGTGTTTATTTTTAGTTGGTGCATCTCAAAGGGTTTCTGTTTTACAGCTCAGCCGTGGATACACTGTGTTTTAAATGTTTTGGGAAGCCATTTGGCCGATACTATGATATGTTGTTTAAATTATTGGAAGCCCTAGCCCTAGTGGCTGTTTCGTAATGGGAAAACTTGGGGCTTTTGCAGCCGTAACTTAAAAACTACTTATGGGACCTTTTCGGCCATAGCTGATTTACTGTAATGTTATTTTGATGCCGGCTTTTAATCCATGGCTCTCTTTGTAAAAGACCATAGGGTCATAACTGATATAGTTTCAGTTTAGGGTTTGAATGTAAATTCTGTTTCTAAATAAGCTTGAGGCTTATTGTTTATACTTATATTTTGATAATATGAATATATTGTGGTTCTAAGAAGATGTGAGCAGCTGTAAATTCTTATCAGTTCTTACTTTTCTTTAACTTATCTTAAACAATTTTTCTATTACTGTAGATTGATGTTTATTTTAACTATGTTTAAAAGTGAAATGAAATTGTTTCAGACATTTAGTCCTTAAATTATAATTCATTTCTACTGTCAAATATTATTTACTTCAGTAAGTAAATAAAAAGAAAGGTTGTTTATCCAACCTAAGTTTTTACTGTGTTTTCTGGGTTATTGTATGTTGAACAATCTTTTAATTACTTTCTCCCAGTTTATATTTATCTCACAGTGTTAACACTGTTTTTTTTGTAGATAATTTATACAATTATAAATATTTAGCTGTTAGATTCTCGGGTTATACAAATGAAGAAAATGTAAGCTTTTATTTGTTTTAAGGTGAAATGAAATAACCCCTCTGTTAGTAAAGAGGTGGTAACATTGTTTATATTTTACAATTCCTTCAAAAAAGGTTTTATTTGCAAAACCTTAATTTCTCTTAGTTTAAATGCATTGTTAGTACTTGATTATAATGTTATTTTTATTTTTATGTTACCTAGATGAAAATATCACAGAAAATATCTAGCCTTATTTATTGTTTCTTTAAATTAATCCTACCTATTTAATTTTTGTTTTTATAATGTCTGTAAATGATTATAGTGTTAATATTATAGTAAATAATGTGTCTACTGTGTAAGTAAGTACACAGATTAAGTATATTTAAATTTTTAAATCTTTCCTAAAGACATATTTGTCTATATTATTACAAAATACTTTATCTAAGTAAAACTTCTAAATAGAAAGGCAAAGCATACAAATGAATAACTGTTAGGAAACCTGTGGAAAGTAATAAATCACATTCATGTATACTTCATTCAATTCTTTATCTGAAGTTAATTTAACCTAATGTACTAGAGTACTACCTTTATAAAAGGTGTAGAAAAATACAGTTAGGTATTTTTTTTTCTATCTATCAGTTAAACTAGAACTTCTAATCATTTACCCTAATCTATCTAATCCAGTATTTCACAATCTTTTTTACAGTGAAAGTATTTCTTTTAACTAACCCTAGCAGCAACAGAACAAAAGCATAACATTTCATTGCTTAAACTCAAACTTTCCAGATAACAATAAACAATTAGACAGCTAGATAAATCAAGTAGAACCTAGAAATGTAGATGAGGTGACAATAGCTTAAGGAACCTGTTCCTCCCAACCAACTCCTAGAGAAAAGCTGGACTACAAATCTCAGGACCCCTCGAGCTTGTCTCCTGGTCCACCTAGTAGAAGTACTGGGTGAGAGATGTAGTTTAGTAATCCTCTACAAATCTACTGAGTGTTCATCAGTCAATCAGTTCTGCATGCAGCAGTATGAACTCAGCTTAGAATAGTTGCACTAGTTCAGGTATTTAGCACTATCCACTCAAAACATACTTTAGCTAGTCCCCTCCATCGAATTTTCTTGTGCACTTCATTCACCTAGAATGTTCACAAGTTAAGAATGAGCAGCCTCAACCGTCTTCAATGGGAAGTTTTATTAGCATTTCTGGGTCTTTTGGGTCAGTTTTCACTTAATGAGCCACCTGCTCTTGTTCCACTTTCTTGGGGAACATGACCACAAAAATAGGTAAGTTGCCTCCTGCAACAGCTAGAAGTAGGTTGAGGA
Source organism: Pseudotsuga menziesii (assembly GCA_001517045.1). Classification (NCBI taxonomy): domain Eukaryota; kingdom Viridiplantae; phylum Streptophyta; class Pinopsida; order Pinales; family Pinaceae; genus Pseudotsuga; species Pseudotsuga menziesii. The sequence continues at coordinate 51,873 of LPNX011040810.1, read as the reverse complement.
TGTTGCCAAGTGTCAATCTACTCTCAACCCATCCTACTCCACCAAGTGACCAGTAAAACACTCATTTAACAGAGTCCTAGTAAGTTGTTGTTTCATCTTTCATTTATTTATTAATAAAATACTCAGCAATTACATCCAATTATCCTTGACCCCACTTGGTCATATATTACAAACTTTATAATAAAATATAACATAAGGTTTCTTAAAACATAAAATGTTTTGCAAATTGGGGCATGTAACAATAAGATACTAAGATAGGCCAACCTAGTTCCATTTTTGAAGGTTACTTATGGAACTCAAATGTAGTAGCCACATGCCAAGGGGGTTAAAAATTAAGTGTTAAAGAGTAGGGTGTTTCTAGCCATGGACAAACACCTTTTATATATATATTACACCCTTAAATCCTTTCAATTGCACATTTATCCCAAACCCCCTAGACATGGATATATTCTTTGATTTACATATATGTTTGTGCATTGATAAATAATTCAAATTCTATTGTGTGTATCTTTCTTTTTTTTCAACCATTATACTTGTGTCGGTTTATATTGCTTTTAATATATTTTTACTTGATATTAACTTCTCTATTCGAATGTATCATTTTGGAAAGGTCTAACCTCAATCTTTCCATCTCAATTTATATATATAATTTACTATCATGCAAGTTAAACTTTATACTTTAATTATAAAACTAAAATATTATCCCTATCCCTAGTACGCAACCCATGCAACTAAAACTTTGACTTTAGTTATAAAAACTAAAATATTATCCTCACTCCACAACCTTGGAATTTTATTTTAGAAATAACTTTCCATATAACAACAAGTGTTAAATCTTTGTGACAAAAACTCGCCCATTTTATTCAATATTGAATTAAAAGCACATTCAACACAAATGCTTTACACTTCATAGCTTCATCATTTAAATTGTTTACAACCATCTTTGTGAATGACATTGAATCCACAAATAACGAAGTGGCACTAGGTCAACAACATGACACGAAGTGGCTCATTATCCTTTCTTAAAATAATTCCCCAAATGGAATATGACATGGTCATGACAATAGTAACTACGTTCACAATATGTAAGAATCATTATAGAAAAGATCCACTAGAAATGAGATGGTCCATTGCCACGTAGATATAATAGAGTGGATATATATTTTTTCCAATGTGAGCTTTGAAAGTAATTTTTTTTAATGTAACATGGGATTTATTATGTCAAATTTATTGGTGATACGTAATCAATTTATTGGAAAATTTATTGGGATTTATTATGTGATACGTAATCAATTTATTGGGATTTATTATGTGATACGTAATCAAATTTATTGGTGATACGTAATCAATTTATTGGAAAATTTTGGGAAATATTTATATTTTTGGATAGCATTTATTATAATGTTTTGTAAATTAGTAAACTTAATTTCAGTATTTATTAATACATAATTAACCAAATGTTTAATAATATTGATTAATTAATTGAGCTAATTCCTTAAACTAGATAACTATTATTATATATTTGTTTTATATTTTAATGAATTGTTAATTTTCAAGTTCATTTTATGAAAAACAATGCTCAAAGTTTTTACTAAGGCCCATCTTAAAAGAGCGTGAGAAGAAAATACTAAAAGGTATGGCAGGATAAGTATTTATATTTTTGATGTTTTTTTCTTTTTTCTTGAGTATGGCAGGATAAGTATTTACATCTTTTTGGACGTCTGAGGCAGACTTTGTTCTCTTCTTACTCTCAGTGTTACGGCATTCTCTCGAGTGCCTCCCTGGATAAGCCATGTTTGGATTCTTCTTGTATTCTCTAGTAGACATCTTTTGAAGTTTGGATGGAGCTGGGATGTTCTCCTTTGGTTTCTTGATGTCTCTGGATTAGTTTTGGTTGTTTGACATTGCATTGTATATTTCTGTAAGAGTCTTTGATTCAACTGTAATGCTAGTGGGCAGTATCTTGTTGCGAGACTGATATTTGTTCCCTTCTCTGCTGGACATGCTATGGTATTGAGAAGGACCTCTTATGCGTTGTAACAGTTACCTTTGATTCATATGAATACCAAGGAACAACTATTTTTCTTCTGGGAAAAAAAATTACTAAAAGATGATTGTATAAATATGTGTGTAAATTTTATTTTTCGAACACTTTTATTCACATCAACCACATATAATATTAATAATATGTCTTCAATTTTTCTTAAAAAAACAAGGCATCACTTTTATTTAAAATTGTTGCATATATTTTAGAGCTTTAAAACTTTTATGAAAATGGTCGACTATGTATTCCTTGACTTTTCTTTCAATAATTTATCTAATTTGTCAATGCTAAATAAAGGCGCAAGGACATGGGGTTTCATGAGTGCCTTTAAAAAAAAGGAAGCTTAATGAATCTTTGAGTCTAATTTGTCAATGGTAAATAAAGGCGAAGGCGCAAGGACATGGGATTTCATGAGTGCCTTAAGAAAATGAGGTTTAATGAATCTTTGAGTCAATACTAGCTTTTATTGATAAAGACTTTACTGAGGAGCTCAATTTTCTTTATTAGAAATGTTTTTTAAAAGTTTAACTATTTTTTATGTTGTTGTTGAAAGTGTTTTCTTTAAATTTAATAGAAGCATTTCAAGGGTTTAAGAAGGTCATATATCACAACTGACTTGCTTCAAGTTTGTGTTGATGAAACAATTCTCAAGGCATAAACCATTAATACAAGCATTTCTATTTCATTAAATTGCGACAAGAATACTCTTTTGTCAAAGTTGCTAAAGACTTGCAGATAACTCTAATCACTTATTTGTATCTAGATGAAATCGATCCTTAGAAAATAATTTAACATGTCACCTTGTTTAGCCATACGATGACCCCATTGACGAATTAAACATTAAAAAAACATTGACAATTCATATATATATATATATATATATATATATATATATATACATTGTTACATCTAAAACAATTTAAACATTGCATCATTATCATCATTTAATTTAAACGTTACAGCCTAGCCATCTACAAAAGTGATGTATATGACTCCAATCACTTATTTGTATTTTAAAAAAATTGAACCTTGACAAATATTTTGACATATCACCATCATCACCATTAAACAACAACCCTATTGACCAATTATACTTTAAAAAAACAATTACAATCATATTTAAATATATTATTGTATATAAAACAATTTAAACAATACATCATATATATTACTACTAAAACAACGACACCAATTTAATTTTAAAGAATAAACTCTCTCCACATAAATATTTGACTAATTTATAGAAATATACATACCAAATCCCAATTTCCATGTAACCTTCATTTAAAAAATACACACATTCTTAATTATTTGAGCCATTGAGATTCTCATCGTATGGTTAATACTTCATTAAAATACACACATTCTTAATTATTTGAGCCATTGAGATTCTAATCGTATGGTTAATACTTCAAAAAAATGAGGAACCATCACCATTACGTAAGCAAACATCATCAATACGTAAGAAAACAAGCATGACGATTTACATACTTCTTAATCATGATTCCAATATCAAGTATACTAAGAGTTGAATAAACAACATAAATTAATTATTCGAAACCCTTGATGTTATAAATCAATTACAACATGCTCAATCCATAAAGGATGTGTCTATATCTTGGTCAGTCAAACAAAAAGCACAGGAGACTAAGGAATTATTGGAAATTGAAAGTTTGCTTGCTGATTCTTTTAAAAAACCAGGGTTTGGTTTTTCTTCTCAGGTTGACAGGATTTCTCTAGTTGAATTGGAGTCTTGTAGAAGGATTATCCTTTTAGTTCGAGAGTAGGAAGCAAGACAGAAAAGTAGGGTTACCTCGCTTTTATGTGGGGATGACAATACCTCTTTCATAAGTTTGCTAACCATAGAAAGAATATAAACTCTATCTGGAAAATTGAGGGAGATGATGGACTTTTAGTGGAAGGTTTTGAATCAATTGCTATGGCTGGAGTACAACATTTTGAGAATTTTTTCCAAGAGGACAAGTTTCTTCATCTTCCAGAGATTATGAAAATTGCTGAGTTTTTTCCTTCTTCTATTTCTGATGAGGACAATGAAGAGCTTATGTACCCTGTTTCTTTGGTGGAGATTCAGTCTGTTTTAGCTTTAAGTAAAAATGACAAGAGTCTGGGTTCGGATGGGATCCCAGTGGAGGTTTATAGGGCTTTTTTTGATGTTTTGGGTCCGGATCTTTTAAAGGTTGTTGATGACTCTCGGAAGTATCGTAAAGTACCTGCTACTTTCAATTCAAATTTTATTGCATTAATCCCCAAAAGTGATTCGCCTAAATCTTTTGAAGATTTTAGACCAATCTCTATATGTAATTTCTGTTACAAAATTATTGGCAAGATTATATCGATGCGTATTAGGAAGGTTCTTGGCAAGTACATTTCTGGTGAACAATTTGGGTTTTTTCCAGGTAGACAGATTCATGATGCTGTTGGGGTAATACAGGAAGGTTTGCATACCATTTATAGTAAAAAATTGAAGTCTGTGGTGTTAAAAATTGACTTGTCTAAAGCTTATGACAGAGTTATTTGGACATTTCTGAGGATTATCCTTTCAAAAATGGATTTTTTTGTTCCTTTTATTTCTTGGATTATGAGTAGTCTTTCATCTGTCTCTTTTGCTATATTGATCAATGGAGCGGCTTCATATTTCTTTAAATCAGGTAGAGGATTGAGGCAAGGCTGTCCTATGGCTCCACTTCTTTTTCTTATAATTATTGAAGGATTGGGTAGGGCCTTATTGTCAGCAAAAGCATCTGTTGATTTTCATGGTATTTCTTTTGGGAATGATATTACCTTATAAGATGTTTTATTTGTTAATGATATTGTTATGGTTTTTGATGGTTCTGAGCAATCTCTATCAATCCTTTATGAGATGATGCAAACCTTTTGTAAAGCTTCTGGGATGGTGATAAATGAAGACAATTCGGCCTTATTATACTCTGGGCTGGATGATGTTGAGTTGATTACTATACATAATATTTTTTCCTTTTCAGTTGCAAAACTTGAGGTAGGCTTGAAGTATCTTGGGTTTTATCTTAAACCTTGCAGATATCCCATAAAGGATTGGGATTGGCTGGTGGCAAAGGTGGAAAAGAGATTCAAGAATTGGAGTTTTCGATGGCTGTCTAAGGGAGGTAAGCTTATACTAGTTAAATCAGTTTTAGAAGCTATTCTGGTATACTGGATACATTTCTGGATTCCCTTGGGCATTATTGAAAAGATTAGGAAATTATGTTTTAAATTTTTATGGGCGGGGAATTCGAACTCTTCTAGATTGCCCTGGACATCTTGGAAAGCTTTAGCATGTCCAAAATTCTTGGGAGGTTGGGGGCTGAAGATACCTAGTATTTTTGCTAAAGCTATTGCTGCCAAGAATGTTTGGAATTTGCTTCATGGATCGAGTCTTTGGGTGCAGATTGCTTTACAGAAGTATATTTATCCTTTATCCTTGTTGGAATGGATTCGTGTGACAGTAAAAAAGAAAATATGTATGTCCATTTGCTGGAAAGTGGTGCTATGGTCTTTTGATCTTATTGGCAATTATCTTATCTGGAAAGTTGGGAATGGTGCTAATGTTAGAATAGGAATGGATCCCTGGGTTGGTTGTAAGTGGAGACACATTTTACCACTCAGTTTGGTGGATAAACTTCACTCTGCAGGATTATATTTTCTTAAAGACATTGGATGCCCTGGTGTGTCATTGTTGCTAAATCAAGGATGGATTTCAGCTACTTTGATCGGTCTTGATGAACAACAAGACATCACTTGCTGGAATGAATATTTGGCTTTATTAAAATCAATTCCTATCAGATTGTCATGTAATGAGGATCTTTTGATTTGGAATCAGTCTAAATCTGGGAATTATACACCAAAATATGGTTATCTTCAGTTAGTGTTGGATAGACATGTAGAGGAACTTTCTTGGTGGTGGAAGGTCCTTTGGAATTTCAAATGCCCACTTAAGGCTAAAATCTTCTGCTGGTTTATATTATCTGACAAAGCATTAACTTGGGATGTTATCTGCAGAAAAGGTAAGGAAGGGCCTGGAAGATGCTATTTATGCAAATTAGATTCAGAGTCTAATGTTCATTTAGGTGTGGAATGTTCTTATACCAGAAAAGTTTGGACTGAATTAGATTTCAAGTTACAGTTAAACAATTTATGGAATTTCAGTGAGTATATGTTTGAAAAATTGGTGCATGAAAGGAGAAGTGAAACACATCAGGTCTTTGCAAATTATTGTGTTATGGTTTATTTGGAAGGCGAGAAATCAAAGTTGTTTCGAGGATTATGTGTTATCACCTTTCTAGGTTTCATCTCTTTGTATGGGTATGCTGAGCTCTTTACCCCAAGACAAGATTGTCAGAATTAGATATGTTGTTGAGGAAGTGATTGATAAATCATATCCTTGGGGATATTTTGATGGATCGGCTGCAGGGGATCCAAAAATTTGTGGTGTTGGGGGATTACTCTATATTTCAGATGAACACTTTTTTACTTTCAAAGCAAGATTGGGCCTTGGAACGAACAATTTTGCTGAGCTTTTTGGATTAAAGCTTCTACTTACTCTGTCTTTGGAACATAATTTTAAGAATTTGCAGATTTTTGGTGATTCACAGCTTGTTATCAGTTGGGCCACTGGTAAGTGTCGCATTCAAAATATTCAGCTTGCGCATATTTTGCTTGAAGTTAATAGATTAGATGATATGTTTGAGTCTGCGCATTTTATGCATATTTATCGAGAAAGAAATACACTTTCATATTTATTGGCAAACGATGGATCTAACATTATAACTGGATCTTGGCAGATTTCTGAGCATCAGGCAGTTGAATGTTTCGACTCTATCATGCTTTATTAAAAATACTTTTGTACAGGTTTTTGTGAAGATTGGAGCTCTTGCTGAAGATAAACGTTGATCAGATATTGTTGATCCTTGTTTTGATTTTTTGAAAGCTTATTGAACTGATAATGTGAAGTGATAACTAGTTTTGAAAATATGAATGGTTTTGATGTTTTAAGGGTAGGTTATGCCCAGTTTTGTAAATAGCCATGATGTAATGGATTTGTGTGATTAGAGTGTTGTATATTGCCTCTTATATGTGATGGATAGATTATGCTTGATTTGTAATCAGTATAAGATATATTTGGCTTTTGGTCAGAAACTATTGACAATGGACAATACTAATTATTGGTCTATCTGTGGATTGTATTTTGTTTTTCAAATAATATACAATTTTTTTTATGTGGAAAAAAAAGAATGAATGTTGAATAAATCAAATTATTATTGAAATCCCAAACCCGTTCTAAGCCAATTTCCAACTACATGATGTTGACTCCACTCCAAAAAGGTTATGTGAAAGCAATATATGACATGTCAAAGAAGATAGTATATGTGAAAGCAGCATACGACATGTCAAAGAAGATCGTATATGTGAAAGCAACATATGACGTGTCAAAGAAGATCATATAAGTTAAGGCGTGACGTGAAACATATGTCACATGCACGTTGAAGGATCGATACTGTCCTTCATCATCTCCATGTGGCTCATTGGATGCCTCTAAAGGTGGATTGTCTTTAGGAATATGCATCTCCAAAATTTAATTCACTTCCTTACTCCCATCAAAATCCAAATATCATTTCGAAATTTTAAATTCCATTTTGATTTAAATGTGTAAATTTAAAAAAAAAGTCAAGAAGCAAAGACAAAAAAAAAACTTATATTTGATTTAGTGATGTATTGCAATTTTTTCTTGCATTTTTTTATTGAATGGTCGTCTAAATTCTTTTCTACTTCAAGACGCTCTACCATACACCCTCACATAAAATTGATATGCGGGGACCCTCTTTTTCACTTTATATTTGAAATGAACATGAAAGGAAACACCCATCTTCATTTTGTGTTGTTTATTTTTTGGTTTTTTTAAGTTCATTTTGAGCTTCTATCAACTATTATGGTGTAAAGATGGATCATGCATCATACTTGCATTGACCTACATCATTCCAATGTCATCCTCTTTCATGTTGTGCCAATGTTAGCATCACCTTCTTCGACACTATGCCAAGAAAAGAATCATGTCAACATACCTTGTTTTTTATGTTAATGTATGTGATAACAAGGCAAAAAATAGGCACACATGACACTAATTGAGGCAATCATGGCCCACCCACGATGCAAACTCAATGCTAATTGATGCAAACACAATACAAATCGATGCAAACGTGATGCCATAATGATGCAAACATGAAACAAATCAATGCAAACATGGAACAAACACGACACTAATCAATGAAAATATGACACAAACACTATGCAAGAACAATGCAAACACAATGCATTCGAAACATGATTGACTATAGTGATGTCTAACTGCACAATAATGTTGAATTCGTGAAACAAAAATCTCTACACAAAAATTCAACACACAACAACAAAAAGAACTTGGCCAAGGGTTTAAGGGCTACATAGATGCTATAAACATGTATTGTAACAGTGAGGATTGTAGAGTTATAACTAAATTAGAAGATCATCATGAGTCCATTGATTGCATCCTCATCACTTGTGTTGGATATTTTAAACTCAATTACATGGAGTTTGAGATTTGTAATGGTCCTCATAATTGATGGGTTTTATGTCTACTAATTAAATTAAATATATTTCAATTTCCATCAATCATCAGTTATAATTTAAAAAAGAAACTCGTATTTTATATATAGAATAAGCTCCGTTAGTATCTTCAGAGATAAATTAACTAAGTTGGAAATAAGGAGGGTAAAAGCAATTGACAATGTAGTTGAAAAACAGAAAACAAGGGCAAAAATGACAAAACAAAGCTATATGGAGATAGAGAACAATGGTTTTACATAGACTAACAAAAATAATAACATGAAACAAAGTAATGGGTTGTGAAGAAGCAAACTTGACACCCCCCACTCTCCTTCCCCAACACCCCCAAAAACCATTGCAATCTTTATCTTGCTTTCCCAGGAAAGGTTAAGTAATCTAGGAATTTTGAGTCATTGTTTATTCATTTTGAGAGGCAAGCCCCTATAGTGATGGAAGTCACCCTGACAATGCAAACAAAGTGGAATGAGAAAAAAATGATTTACAAAATACATTTTAAATTGAATATTAGTAGGATGCTTATTCCAATCGTTATGAGTATCAATATCTATTAATAACTCTGGTAAACTTAAGAATATTCAAAATATTCATATAGAAGAGTGTGTTTATAAACTTTATATTCTTAAAAAAAACATAACCAAATGAATTTAATTGATATTATTATGTTCCCGATGGGGGACATTTATTTATTATTATGTAAGTTCAGAGTCTAATCTATTGATTCAAAATAATAGTATAGGAAAAAATGCAGAGCATGATGGCAGTTCTTTCAACTGAATGTAGCAGAGTATAGTTTCAAGCTTGCCCCTCTTAGGAATTCAAGATTTTACAGTCAAACTGATCCTCCCTATAGAAGGGAAAACATATCATAGTGATAATAAATTGAACAGTATTGAAATGAAAAAAACTAGATATTGATGTTGCAAATAACTATGAGTACTTGTCAAAACCCCAAATTTTCACAAAAAATTAAAATTTTTGAGATAACATAAAATCTTTACAGTTGCAGTTAGATAACCACTGGAAGCTAATAGGAGAAAGGAAACAGATAATAAAAGTGTTCGTTAACTTTAACGCATATAGATTAATGCTGTTTAAATTTGATATGTGATGTGAGTAATCTACATTCAAAAATTTAGCTGTACTGATGGTTTGAATGTCAAGTAGGTGAGGATTCATTTTCTAGCTGGGGCTTACTTAGCGATTGCTAACGTATCTGGATTTTCTAAATCTTTACAATCTTGACAGGTAAATTTTGACCTAGTAAAAGTTTATTAAGGTGATATATCAGATATCGTTTCTCTTAGCGTAGAATATACTGCTAGAGTAAAAGTTCTGTTTATAAGACTCAAGAATCTACAAGGTAAAGTAATGTTTCTTTTACTTGTAAAACCATATTATTTTACTTCATCCTTGTTTCGTAGAGGTTATTAATGCCACCCTACTGTTTGTGTATTGTCAGTAAGATATTTATGATAGATAGAAACTTTCCTTTTATCTTTACTCTAATTGATTTCTAGTTTTAGAAGAGCTTAAGATAATATTTCATAACTCTTTCTTAGATAAGAGTCTATTGCTATTACCATCATAATAAATTAAGCACTGCTTATCATTTTATAAATGGACCTAAGTCCTTCGAAACATAAGCCTAAAGTATTCTTCTTAATTTTGTTCCAATTAGGACTAAACATGGTTAATTATCAGCTTAACATCGCTTGTAGTTTATGAGATATCCTCAACATGTAAATCATCAAGATCGTGGTTGGAAATCCCATTATCGTCATGAACGACATAATATGACAATTTCACATTACCCTAATATTTGTTTATATGTGAATAAGATGTAATACAATCCTAAAGAGTTGACTATTCTAGCTCCAAATTTTTAACTTCATCTTGTTTCAGTTCATCTTAGAACTTGACAAATATTATGAAGTTACATGATCATGTACTTATAGATTTATATCCTATATCTAGTATTGTAGATTCCTTTTTGAGTGAAGGAACTATTTTTGTGTATAAGTGTTATTATATCTTTATACACCATATTAGTTTAATTCTATTCTTATGACTTAACCATTCATAGCTCATGAATATAATACCAAGTTATTTTAAGCAATTTCAAACATGTTCAAGCTTAAACTAACTTCTTACTCTTTTCCTTACAAGTTTGATTATGGAAAGTTATAAGAATCCTTACATTATTGGCATTGAATTCATAAACAAAGCCTTTGAGAACAAGGGCATAGAATTCATATGCAACTCGGTTCTTTAACCAAGATAACATTATATTTAATCGTTGATATAACACTTGTTCAAAGTCAAGTTTTGACTTGTTTGGCAATGATATGGTATTGACCTTATGTTACAATATAATATCATTACATACATAAGGTAATTGATTATCAATTATTGGGTTCGTCTGAGTGCAGTGGTGACTATATAAAAGAACCCACTGTGAAGCAAAAAGATTTAGGTATACATGGAGCTCTCCTCGCCATGCAAATCCTAATTTAAAAGCCTTACCTTTCAACCCTAAACTTGATTGCTTCAGCGAGGGTTTCAGTCTCTGCATGGTTTGGGGTTTACTGCGGCCATTGAGGGCTCATAGTTACTTGCCTCCAGCTCCACTGTCTGGGCATTACCTTTGAAGAGCCGTTGTTTAGAGTGAGAGCTAAAAGTCATAGCTCGTGAATGAATAGTTTTCTGCAGACACCTTGCTGTGCATGAGGGTTGTTTTTACACAGTTGATAGTTAAAGTGTTGAAGTCATGGTTTTTGCCACTACCTTGGCTTGCTCTTGCTCCAGTTGTCGATGTGGATGGAACTCACATTCAGCTGCCCCTTCTCAGGTGAACGCGATAGTTGTTGTGCTCGTGGTGCTGGTCTGTCTCCTTCTTAACCCCAGTTTTCCACGTTACAGGTATGCATCGTTATTTATAAATTGTAAACTATAAGAAATTATAGTTTCAGTTTTATGAAAAAGTTTTTGATTATATTTTGCTTTCCATTTTGCAGGTGACAGTACGCATAACCTTTGGAAGGAAACTCTTCGCAATTGGACCGGCGTACAGTTTACGGGTAAGCCTTGGTTACCAAATGGCTCTCCCGCTTGTGCAGACCTTAGGGTGAAGTGACAGTTTGAAGAAGTTACTGCGTAGGTTTCTACCCAGTCTTGGGTTGTTATCCTTCAATTAATTAGTTTTGGTTTTTGGTTTTAAACCCTCGCTTATAGCAGGGTAACTCCGGCTCAAGCCGTGGCTTGTAATTGCTTATTCCTCGTGTTTTTACCAAAGTTGATAGTTGGTTTGATGTCTTTTGATTTTAAAACCCCATATTACATTATGGGTGCACCGACTTTAAGCTGGTTTGTAAACTCTGTTTAAGTTAAAGCCTTCTCGACCTGTTAAATAATATACAGTTTTCTTTTAAAGGCATAAGGGTTTTCCTTGAGCTCGGACTCAGTTTATCTTTAAGCCATTAATATGACTCTGTGAACTTTAGGGTTTGTACCCTATTCGACTGTGTAAATAATAATTTTATTGTGTTTTATTTGTTTGCATGAAAATATTATTAGTGGCTTGATGATTGTCACTCAGTCTTAATATAATATTGTTTTACTTACAAGCTCAGTAATTTCGAGCTAGGGTTTCCTTTATGAAACCCTGGTTTTGAATAATTCCTTTTAATTTATTTAATTAAGTTTTTGTTACTTGTAAAGACATATAATGCTTAAGTTATTGTTATTATTTTTATATATAATGAAATTTCTTGAATTGCTTCTGTATATATATATATATATTGTCGTAAGACTATAACCAATATTCATTAGTTCAATTTTGTTTAATATTAATGCTTCATATACTAGATTTATAACTTACTATTTTCCTATTATTAAAATAAAGAAATTAATAAAGGGTTTCGACCCTGTAGATACTCTTTTACATGTATATCCTATTTGTAAAATTTAAAAGAAATAGTTTGTTTATAAATATACATTTATGTATAAGTTGGTTATTATCGTATTCCTGTTGTTTATCTATTGAAAAGATAAAAAGAAATTGATAGTTGAACTTAGATATTTTAAATAAGTTCTTCTTAATACCATAATTATTTTTCATATCATTTCCTGAGTTAATAGTATCTGTTAGTCTTAGACTATTATGATTACTAAATAAACTATATACTTATTAATTTATACTTTTATTGAACTGAAAGTAAACAAGTAGTTTAGCTGTATTTCTTCTACTACATAAGCATCATATTATTAAGTAAAATACAGAGAAGATATGTATAAAGCATAACACAGTTTACCCTCCTGCATGTTTTAAATTCAATAAAAAGAATAATGTACTGTGTGTAAGCATAACCTATTTTCTATTAGAGTATTTTTACTAAAATAATGATCCTTCTACCTATGCTGAGTTATTGCTCTTTCTTTTCCAGTATACTTACATAAATAAGCTAGTTAAACGATAAACATGGATAAACAGGTCATTATTCTTTTTTGATAAAAATCTACATACAGAAATAAAACACTCTGATATTATGAATTTTATAATACACCTATTCATTTCAGATTCCTATCATGTCCTTCATCTATTTTAAATACACTGTATGTGCTGGAGTACGGTTTGGTCCTTCCAGATGTGGAAAAACACAGGTTAGAATTATTTTTCATCTATTTCAGATTCTTTCCTTCAATATACTAAAAGATTACTAACTATAACAGTTCACCACTAAAATTTTAACATTCATTTGTCAGTTAGACTCACATTTAACCATTTAACACAGTAAAACAAAAAGACTGTAGAACCTGATTAAGATGGACAACAACAGTGTTAGGAGGCCGTTCCTCCCTACCAACTCCTAGAGAGCGCTCAAACAACGTCTCCTCAGGACCCCCGAGCCTGTTCCTAGTCTTTTGGCTAAGAACTGGTGGAGCATGCAAAATAGACTAGTCCAATGACTTAGTAATCACTCTGCACTCAGCAGTAAGATCCTTCAACTGAAAAGTTGCACTAGATCACTTAGCAGTTAACCCCTCAAACTCTTTCCACAAATTCCCTCACCATTGAATTTATTTGAAGTACATTCACCTGAATGAATACCTCTCTAGAAAAATGAGCAGCCTCAGCTCTCTTCAATGGGAATTTTTATAAAGATTGCCTAGGTCTTTTGGGTTAGTTGTCATTAATTGAGCCACCTTCTCTGATCCCACTTTCTTGGGGGATCATGACCCCAAATGTAGGGAGGTTTCCCCCTGCAACAGTTGGAAGAGGCTTGAGGATGCTGCCACTTGTCTATTTGCTCTCCACCCAGTCTCCTCCACCAACTTGGCCAGTAAACACTCTTTTAACGGCTCTCCTAAGTTGTTGTCTCCACTTTTATTTATTTATAATTAAAATAGTCAGAATTACATTCAATATCCTTGACTCTGCTGAGTCATCAATTACAACTTAGCATAAAATTTAATATAATGTCTTAAATAACATCAAATAAGATAATATTATTTTTGCAAAATTGGGGCATGTGACAGTACTAGACCCAAATTGACCATAAGAAAAGTAAACAAAACCCTAGGAACTTGGACTTAGTTTCTTTTGAAGGCTTCTTCTCCTCAATGGGAACACCAAAGCCGAAGCCAATTTGTGCTTTTGATCAACTTTTAGCTGGGGGGGGAGGGTTAACACAAGTCTGGCTGCCATCCTTTTTAGGGCTCTTGGAGTCGCTACTAGTGTCCTCCTCATTGGTGTTGGAGGGATTCCTCTTGACTGTGAGTGGTTCTGTTTTCCTGTATTCTGAAAAAATATTGATGACTGCTTTTCCATGATGAGTGTCCTCCACGGTCCTCAGAGGGGTAGGAGGAAACTTCTTAGTGTCCATGGGGACCATAAGAGGAATTGAGGATGGATCTAGAGGGTCGTTCTGAGAACTAGTTAGATAGAGGATAAGCATGGCTGGAAGGTTCTTCACCACCCAAAATTTACGTCTGCACATGACTGTCCTATTCACCACAGAGGGGGAGCTCAGGAGCTCATCCTCCCAATCATCCATGAGCTAACAAAGGTGGTCCAATATTTCAATGTTGTAGCCTTCAGTATTTACCAGAGCAGATAGAGTTCTATCTTGCTCATTGGAGTTTCCATGCCCGTCGTGCCCTCGTTGTGGCATAGCTCACAGTCTGCGGGAATTTTCGAGGTGAACCAGAAGCGTAGTGTGGTGCAAGTGCTGGAAGACAAATGAAAAAGAAGGAGAAAAAGGATGGAATCTATCGCACCTAACAATCTCCCGGAGCTCTGCATAATTGTCGGGCTTCACAAAATTGCACAGGGAAGAAAAAACAAGGTGTAGAGTGTTGAACAGGCTGTCTATATTAATATTGCATGGACCGTGAGGTGAAATTAAACTCACTCGACTCGCTATTAATCTACAGAGGAGAGCATAGTATAGAGTGACAGAGGGAATTCCACCTCGTACCCTAAGCCTTGAATGACCGGGTGGATCGATGGAGGGGAAGGCCTGGGCCGTTATTAACGTAATGATGATCAGTCTTGGGAGTGGCATTGGGGGACAACTGTGTGTTTCGACTGACCCTCCCTCTCCTCCTTTGAGCCACACAGGCACTCGCATCCGGGTTCTCGACGGGGGACATTAAAGTTTCTGCAAAGGTGGTATTAGTTTATGTTGGTGGGAGCAAAATTTTAACATTTTTGTATTATTTTAATAATGTTTTTTCTTAAATTAGAATGGCTCGTAGGGATGATCTCAACCTCATAGAATTATTCCCAGAACCATGTGGCCCGCTGAGATCATCCTCATTAATTCGATAAAGTAAAATATCTCATAAATCTCATAGTGGCCTGTGGCTTTACCTACCACATTTCTCTCTTGCATGCCTCTAGTTTCTTTTAGGATGATGATATCTCCGCTAGTATTTTCCGATGGACCAATCATGTCGTTGGTATTGAGGGATGTGAGCAATATTCTAGGAGAGGTTACTGTTATCTTCTCGTAGTAGATTGTTGATTATGTTTGATATGTATTTTGGCTGGTTCCTCAGATCCAGCAAGGTGAACAATGGACTCTCCTTGGGATTTGCATTCGCTCCTAAGATTAATCCTGACATGTTTAAGAAAAATGTATGTGGGAAAAGGTGAATAAGACATGTGTAAAACCAAGTGCTTTTTGCCTAACATAGATGCCACTAAATTTCATTTGGTGCTTGGAATAGGTATTGTTGTTGAATTTGGACGATACGGGACCTTGAGCCTGACAAATGTAAATTGGTAAGTGAGATAGAACGGACCTCGATATCAAAAATATATGCCGGACCCCTTTGACCCCTATCCAATCCGAGGGTGTGTCGTTTTTCAATTACTCGTCTTGATGAAATCTAATTAGTTGCGCCTCAATGAACGCCACCTAAGAGGTGGAACACACTGAACTTCATTGGACACCTAACCCCATACTGGCTTTCATTTATATTTTTATAAGAATTACATCAATAAAATTTCATAAGATTACATTAAATACCCTTACGTTATTCTCAATTATTATTTTTCCTTTGTATCAATGATCGTAACAATTTTTGGAGTTAAAGAGAATGCTAGAATTTGCAGAATTGATGTACAACACAACAGGTATTGATGGTGGTATGACATAATTTACTATCCCTTAATAGCTAATATTATAAGTAAAACTCTACAAGATGTAATAAAAGCTGGAAAAGCCAAGATATTGTACTGCAATGTAGGGAGTGCAAATAAGAGGAACTCTCATACACACAAATCATTATATCTTACGCTAGAAATCGAGTTAATGGATTAATTGAAATACTATATTGTGACACTCCTTACCGCACGTTTTTAGCTATATAGTGTATTATGAGTTTTCTTTGCTTCCTTTAAAGAATATGCAAAGATTACCGAAATCAATTACCTTCATGTGTTTCCCACTCGCCAGTCCTATATCATCCGCATTACGAATCCATTGACCTCCCTCGTAAGTTTATGGGGATTTCCCAATGCACTATTGTGACTGAAAATCATTAGTGCGCTTTACATTGTATAGTGCATCGAAAAAGTAAATATTTGACAAAATTCAAATGCAAACTTCCATAATTTAATATTTGCAGAGGTTCTTCTTTGCGGAGGCAAAATAGAGTCTGATAAGTGGTGTGTTTCTTGATAACGTGCACTCATGCGTCAAAGAAAATACAACACACCAATAGCTTTATAATAGTTTTGTAATTCTCTTGAAGTCATATTGTTCTAGGCTTCCCATTTTTTTTAAAGAATTTATTCACATATTGATGATGTTTTTGGCTCAAATGCATGGTAAAAATATTATAATATCAAATGGCATATTCTTCAAATTATGGCTCTTTGCAAGCTCTTCAAGTTCTCCCTTGTTGTTTGCAATTAGTTCATATTTATTTATTATTTATTTATCTGATTCAATTTATGTTATTTATGTAGGTGCATTTTAATAATTTCTCATTGAATATTGTAGGATCATGATTTAGTATCGAGTTCAGATGTGCAATATATTTCTCTTCTCAAAATATGACGCAAGCTCTTATCAAGAGAAACAACATGTCTCACAGAAACAACAAGGTTGGGGAAATTAACTGAGAACAAAGAAAGGTTGATCTGGATAAAGGTGAGCTCTACTGACCATAAGTATGACATACTTAGTAAAACCTCAAGTCTAAAAGGAACGAGAATATTTATAAATGAAGATCCAATTCCAGAAGATCAAGCAGAATTAAGAAAGGAGGTTCAAAAGGTAAAAGAAGCTAGGAAGAAAGGAAAATGGGCAATAATCAGAAATAGAAAAGCTGTTATTCGAGATAGAAACCAAAAAGATAGTAATAAATAGCAACTCAACAAGCTCCGGATTCTTTATTGGAACTGTCGAGGCTTCCCTTAGAACAAAGGCCCCAAGCGAAGTTGGATCTCGAATGAAGTTGATATTATTTTGTTAGTTGAAACTTGGGAGCACCAAGAATCTAAGGTCCCTAACATGGATGGATTTATACTTTGGTCAATTTGGAACAAATGATCCTATCGTAGAGGCATTGGGGGTATAGCTTTGTTTCATTAGAAAGAACATTTCCCCCCATGCTAGGCTTTATAAAAAAAAAAACCCTTACAACCAATATATTTGGATAGAGATTACTGACATTAATGATAAAAAAAACCTACATAGCAATCTATTATTTTTCCCTTATTAATTCTAACTTCTATAAGAAAAACAATTTAGATAAAAACTGTCCTTTCGATGGTTTAGAGAATGATATTTCTAGCCTAAGGAAGGAAGGTAATATCGTCTTAATGGGTGACTTTAATGCTCTTACTTCAAGAAAACAAGTTATTCTTCTAAGCAATTATTCCAACCCTAATCCTCTTTGGTTAGACGAAGACCTTACTCTAGCTAGTAGGTACAATAGAAGCTCTGAAGATCTAGGAGAAAATTTGTTTGGGTCTGAGCTATTCAAGCTTTGTAGTGCCCAAGATCTCATAATTTGCAATGGTCTAAAGAAGTGGTCCAATTCTAGCCAGATGACCTGTATCCATGGGCTTGGTAGTAGCGTGGTAGACTATGTTATTTACGATATCCCTTTATACAATGAAATAATAAAATTTGACATATTAAAGGACCACGAACCTGACTCAGATCATAGACCCTTAATTGTAACTCTCAATTTTGGATACATAGAGATCTCATAGAAGATAATCCTTATAGACAAAAGAACCTGATATTTGATAGAAATAAAAATGATATTTTTCTAAATGATTTAAAAATTAATTTGCTTCCTTTATCAAGTATAGACAACATAGAAGACCTCTAGCATAATTTTACTACAACCCTCTCACATTCTATTAACAAGTTCTCAATTGAAGTCTCAAGTAATAAAAGAAATAGAAAAACCAACCCTTGGTATGATAAAGATTGTAAAAGTGTGAGAAAAGAAATTAACGAAGCTCTTGATGAGTCTCTTAAAATTGGCAAGATAAAAAAATACAAAGCCCTAACTAAAAGGAAAAAATACAATATATTCATAAAAGACAAGAAAATATCTTACACCTCTCTAAGGTGGCTCCTAAGAAATTTTGGCGGCAGATTCTAACTAGAAAAACTAAAGATAATAATAGAATTACTTTACATGAATGGAATTCATATCTTGAAAAGCTTTATGAATCCCTGAACGTCATAGACAACCTTGAAACCCTGTTCACAACGGTAGAATTTTTCTCTTTAGAAGACATATATTTTGGGGTTAAGCATCTGGAAAATGGAAAAGCTAAGGACATTGAAGGCTACCAGGAAGAAATATTACAAATTGGAGGTCATGTCCTCATCCCTCACATCCACAAGCTATTCAATCAAGTAGTCAAGCAAGGGTTCCCTAAACCTTGGACTCAGAGCCTCATTATCCCTATTTTTAAAAGTGGGGATACAAATAATCCCTCTAATTATCGGAAAATTATGATTAGCCCCCTCTTAGCCAAGTTATATGGTATTATTTTGGAAAAGAAGATCAACAGATGGCTTGCAAGTGAAGGTAAGCGGGCTAAAGGCCAAGCGGGTTTTAGAAGGCAACATTCAATGACGGACCACCTGGTTACACTTAGGATCATTGTGGAGGAGTGTCATAATGATAAATCCAACCTCTTTTGTTGCTTTGTCGACTTTAGAAAGGCTTTCTATACGGTACCTAGAAATAATCTATGGAATAGATTAAAAGAGCTAAAGGTTCCTTTCGAGTTGAGAGCTGCCGCAATAAGGTTATACGAGAATGTAATCGCCAAGTTTAAGAGAAACAACGGGTGGTCGAGAGATATTAAGTGTAACATCGGTGTTAAACAAGGTTTCCCCTTCTCCCCTACCCTATTTGGCATTTACATTGATAAGCTAGAAGGTTGTTTAGAAGAAGCAGGCTGTGCTAGCACGTTCTTAGCTGGAATAGTTATCATCCTTCTTCTCTATGTTGATATTGTTCTTTTGGCAAGGTATCCATCTGATCTTGATAAGCAACTATGACTTCTTAAGGTTTTCTTCTCTACCATGGGTATGACCACCAACACTGACAAAACAAAAGTTATGATTATCAAATCCAAGAAGGACACTTACGCTAATTTTGTGTATGACAATAACAACTTGGAGGAAGTGTCTTCTTACAAATACCTAGGAATTGATATTCATCACAAGCTCAACTGGAACTATAGCATTGAGAAAAGGATTAATGGAGGGTGGAAAGCTTACTTTGGTCTCGAAAATAATTGTAAAGCAGCAAACCTTGTGATGTGGGATAAAAATAAGTTCCTCTTTGAAACTTTAGTCACTCCCGTTATCTTGTATGGATGTGAGGTTTGGGGTTGCATCATCTCTAGAGAATCTTGGAGAAAGATTGACCAAATCCAGAAGCGTTTTATAATGTATAACCTCAAAATTAAAAGCAACACACCATATCCTATTCTCCTTATAGAAGTGGGTCTTTTCCCTATCGAGAGCCTAGATATGACTAGGATCCTATTGTACAAGCACAAAATCAATACCATGGGAAACCATAGACTTCCTAAGCTAGCTTTTAATTCCAGCCAAAATCACCTAAGGCTCAAGCAAGGTTGGTATAAATATACCAGGGCCTGGTTAAACCATTGGGAGATCGACGAAAATATTGCAATGCAAAATATTAATAACATTAAAAACATTGTTACTTCTAAGTTTAAAGAGAAACTATGGTGTGAGAAAGATTTAGAGGCTAAAAGAAAATTAAGATATTATAAAGAGGTCATCAATCCTACTCTAGAAGATCAAAAGTATCTCTCTGTTTTAAGTAGTTCAAAAAAAAACTAATATAGCCAAGATAAGAATGAACTCTCACGGGCTCCATAGTGAAACAGGTCGTTGGACAGTTCCTAAAACACCTTGGGTGGAAAGGATCCGCCATTTTTGTGAGAATATGAACATTGAAGATGAAAATCACTTCCTCTTAGAGTGCCCTGCGTACACCCACATTAGATCTCAGTTTCCTAATCTTTGTTGCAACACCGACCTTCCTAGTCTTTTGACTTGTCAAAATTATAGTGAGCTTGGGACGCTTCTCACCAAGCTCTTTGAGCATAGGAATACAATTTTAAAACAAACTAATTAATTGGTTTCTTTAGGTTCGATAAACCAAAGTTTGGTCTCAGTGGACGTTAACCTTCATCATCATCATCATTAAAATGTTTTGTAAATTAGAAAACTTAATTTACGTATTTATTATTACATAATTAACCAAATGCTTAATACTATTAATTAATTAATTAAACTAATTCCTTAAACTAGATAACTATATATATATATATATATGTTCTAATGAATTGTTAATTTCCAAGTTCATTTTTATGAAAACCAATACTTAAGGTTTTTTACTAAGGCCCATCTTAAAAGTGCGTGAGAAGAAAATACTAAAAGGTGATTTGTGAATTTTTGTTTTTTGAACACTTTTATCCACATCAACCCACGTATAATATTAATAATAGGTCTTCTATTTTTCCTAAAAAGCAAGGCATCACTTTTATTTAAAATTGTTAAGCATATTTTTTTAGTGCTTTAAAATTTTTATGAATTTTTTTTTGAGAAGTGGTTTTTTTAGTGTGTTTTGAATGTAGATATCATCATAGATCTATCTAAAAGGGGATCTACCAAGTACCGAGAGGGATCAAATCTCTTAAGGTGTAAACCCTTTTTTAGAGTGGAAATGTGTAATATATTTTGTATGGTTTTAGTTTATCTAGTTTATGTTGTTTTATATATATGCAATCATAAATAATTTAAATTTAATTTTAGCTGACAAATTACTTTTTAATAATATTTTTTTTTTTATAAAAGACACATGTCAAATCTAGGATGAGCATGGAAGGAGTTACACATCTCTCCCCTAATGGGTTGTAGAATGCACTTTTTCGGTTCAATGATGCTTTGTCTCCTACAAGTGTTACAATAAAGTGAATTTATAAACTTTATTGTATGTCGATTATGTATTCCTTGACTTTTCTTTCAATAAATTGTCTAATTTGTCAATGGTAAATAAAGACGCAAGGACATGGGATTTTATGAATGTCTTTAAAAGCAAGAGTCATGAGGTGGGAATGTCACTACAGTTGTTAGTAGCTATTGCTATAACACCAATGCTATAGGAAAAAAAACTAGTTTGTTGGATCTTTACGTAACTTTGGGCATCCACTAAAGTTTAGAGGAAACGATTTTTTTTGTTTTGGGTATAGACATCTTACCTAATATCCACTTTGACATATGAAAGGCATGAATGATAAATGAAATTAAAGTACCCGTTGACTCGTGGTTAGCCTTGTGTTGACACCTCCCTTGTTGGTCCTATGTGGTGGCTCCTTAACTATGTAGTGTCTTGACACTTTTAGAGTAACCCTAAACTCAATAAAGACTTAGAAGGTAAACCCTTATAGAGACCCTTAAAGTGTTACAAACACAAGCCTGAGCTTTCATTATGTGTAATTTGGTGAGATGTATAATTTGGAACAAGTATAGCTTGGTGAGATGTATTGGTTGGTTTTGATTTTATTTTGGATTATATGTAGTTTGCATACCCCAGATCCCAAGAGGTCCCTTATAACCATAACACAAGGTTATGAAACAAAGTTTTTTTCTATAGCATTGTATTTGCATTGATATCGAATGAAAAAGCATATCAAAATTCAATAAAAATGTGTATATGTAAACACCAAAGATCAAGAAAATAAGATACTTATACAGAACTATTTAATTCTAAAAAAGTATACATGAAAGGCGCATACACTTTATGTATGTGAATTTCTCTTGACGATAGACTTATAGGGTGATGGATGATAATAAACATGAAACTCACTGTGTGAGTGGACTATATATATGAAGGAATGCATATGAAAACAAAACAAAACAAAAACATCTTATATGGACTTATAGTTATGAATATAATATATTTATGGATGAGTACATATAAATAATAAAGAAAATAGTGCGTTTGTGGACTATAGATATGAATATATTATATTTATGAATGTGTGCATATGAAAACAAGAAGGAGAGGATCTTGACGAGTAACCAAAGGTGATCCACTCAAGCTTCTGGAGTTTGAATATGGACATCAAGCCGTTTTAACCTTTCATTTATCCCGTGTTATTGCGATGCAATATTTTATCACAGATACACATCATGCTTATTGATTAAGAATGTTAAGACTTTCCATTTCCCGCAGATGGATTTGAGGTTTTTGATTTCGGCCATGGCAGTGGCCAGCCTCGTCATCGTCTTCCTGCAGGCCATTGTGGGTGGAAGTGAGATGAACACGGTGTTTTACATATACGATACTTTTAGTGGTAGCAACATGATGACAAGTACAACAGAACAATAGTAATCTTAAACACAAAGTGCCGTGGGTGTATTACCGTTTTAGACAGTTTCTGTCGTCCTTCCGCTAGCAATGTAAGAAAACAAGAAGGTTTTTCAAATATCTTTGGTTATGAGCTTTGCAACTGAATTTATGAGTGTGGAGAGGCCATAGAGCCGCACCTCCCCATTACACCTCCATAGTAAAACGAGAATTGAAAAGAAAGTTGGGTGCTTTGAAATCCTAGATAACCCAACCGCCTTTCACGATGATTACCAAGATTAAATCTATTAACCTAAACTCATGTCCAACCATCTCGATCAACGACAAAAACATATGTTGGGATCTGCATGCATATCCATGGTCTATATCATTTCTGTGTACCATAAATTTTATTATTATTATTATTAATATACAAAAAAATAAATGCACCCAAAACCCATTCTTCGTAACTATAATTTTAAGCATTTTCTCAATTTCACAAAGAGGTGTCCCGACAAATATAAATTTCAGTATTTTCACACAAACCAATCCCACAATTTTAAAACCTATATGCCACCTTTTTTTCACATGAACTATACCATAGTCAGAATACAATAAATAGAATGATCATTACAGTAATTTAGATCAATTTCACTTTGGACACATGACATACCAACAAATGAAAGAAATCCAAAATATTTGCCTAACCTGATGAGCATAAATGACGAGTACAATACCAATAAACCGATTCTGAATAACTTGTTTGGACGCATACCATTCCTCGAAAAAAAAATCAGTGCCTAGATAAGTACAGTCACAAGGAACCTAATGTGTAGAAAAGAATGGCATCCTTTGGAATCATGAAGTAAGGCTGCTTCATCCAGGCCCCTAACACCAAGGAAATCCCCATTCCAGCAAGTGTATTGAACGTGTATTGAACATCATCCCTACTTAGCAACCTGGCATGGAAATATGCACTCCATCATGACCATTCGATGCTAGTGCAATATTTGATGTCAAATCTCCCAAGGAATTACCCCAAGACAGAACTGTTAGAGCTATAAGCAATGGGGATATGTCAAGGATTGTACCAAAGGAAACCAACAGAGCCACCAACTCATTAGCAATTATGTAAAACCACACAATGCTCATGATGAACCCTCCTGCAACCCAAGGGAACCGAAATGTACGAGGTGGGTGCTCTGCCTTCGTTGTAAAGAAAGCAAGAATTCCCAATATCGAACCCAAAATCCCTACAATAACATATGTACATTCGCCAAGGCCAAAGGGCTGGATTTCCTAAGAATTCCAAAGGAAATCCAAGAGAACTAGTGCTAACAAAACACTTGCGATCGCAAATAGTATGGACCAACATGTCTCTTCAACCATAGGAATGGTAATCTGACACCGTAACAACAATGGCAATTCTAAAAGGAACAATAAAATTCTACAGTATGAATGGATTGCCTTACCTTCCTCACTTTCATCACTCCATCCCCACATAGGCCTTGGAACCTCCCCACTCATCTCCAATCTTTGTTCTACATAGATGGTTTTATTAGATTCACACCAACATTATGGCAAGGAAGAGTATTGCAACGCCTCTGGATCATTCACCAAGCCTGTGCTTAACACTGGATCCAAAAGAGGGCTATTAATGGAATCATCTTTTCCTGAAGCAAAAATGGCTCCTCGGGAATGCAAATTGAGTTTATGGGCTGCATGCTTCCTTAAGAACTCCTTCACCATAACAACGAATCCATATATGAAATATATCGACAAGAATCCCAATGCTCCCAACAGATTGATCTTACCAACAATCAAAATAACACAGAGCGTAGCCACAATAATGAGAAAGAAACCAACATCTCTGACAAAGCATCCATGATCCAACGAAACATAGGAACCAGAAAAAAAGAGACTGATGGATCCAACCACAATACAGATGACAAAAATAACACCTCCTAAGAAACTATTGAGCCCTAATTGCCCAACGTTTGCGCCAACAAAAGACGCAACACTGGAAAATACATTAGGCGTTCCGTTTCTGAGAGGAAGAAGAGTCACACCCACAACTGTCAAATGCAGCTTCAACAGACTAGACATCATCTCTAAAAAAAAGTAGAAGTAATCTGTCGCCATATTCCCAGCATATATAACAATACCACAAGCCACACAACCAGCACTATGTACTTGATAATTTCCCATCCTTGAAATGCACAGTAAATGAACTCTATATACTCAATAAATCCTCCAAAATTGCACTGGCTATGATGAGATTTGATATATTCACACTCGTTATCATGATTCGAGTGCTGCTTCTCTACTTTGCAAAAAGTATCGTCTTATTCCCCCATAGCTGACACCAAGAGGTTATTATGGCCTACTTTTGAACGAATTTCAAAAATAGTCCACTATAATTGTTCTACTGAATGTAATTAAATAACCTACCATCATGATGAGAAATATTTATAAATATCCAAATATTTATTAATATCGTGCAATATTTGAAATGCCATTTAAATTATGATTATAGAATTTCTTCCAATGCTAGCCACCACACGGTTCATCTTAAATGTCCTTTTACAACAACGTATTCTTTTTAAATAATTTACCAGTTAGTTGAGAAATCTTAAAACTACAATAGAACTGTCTTTTCAGCGATCAATAATCATTATTTTTATTTTATTTTTAATATACCTTCACAATGTATATTTCTCTTTATAGAATATAAGTTTTTTTGTTTTTTTAGTGGAGAAAATTAAATCTAGATTTCTATACCAAAAAAGAAATAAAGAATCAATATTATTTTTCCGATGAGAAAGTAATGAAACAATGTCGCCTTCTCTTCCCACACTATTAAAGATTTGTGTGTCGTTGCTAGTCCTACTTGGTCTTAAAAATCTGTGTGTTGTCACCATTCCTACTTGGTCAATTCATCTCTCATTTATATATAAAGTTGCAATACTTGCCTCAATAAATTTGAAACTAATGTTTTATACATGGGACAAATCTCCAGAATATGATAATATTCCTTTCTAGAGGATCATGGCGTGCTTCTCAAGCATTTTCATGGAGAATACTTGAGAGAACAACAAAGGTTGTGGAGACTGAACACTTTTTCCTGGCATAATTCGATGTTTGTGAACCAGATATTGAATACTTGGAAGCTTTTGAGCTCTACCTATGCAAATATTTTGAGGATTTGCTACTTAAGTACATAGGGGAATTAAAGTGAGTTCCCTTGAATAGACATGAAAACAACACAATCATGAAATCTAGATTAAATATTAAATATTAAAGACTGGCTTTGCATGAATTTGCACAAGGACCTCCCCTTGTCTGCTGTGCATTATAGGGATTGCAACTTTGACACTTTTGAGCAACAATGTGAAAATTTACTTCATAGGTTACCCCATAGTCATTGCATAAGATCCAAATCTAATCAAAGAACCAATGAGAAAGGATGAGACATTTTCTATCACATTGCTATTGGGATTTAAAATCTACTTAAAAATCATCACATGAACACCAGGCATCTTACCATTTTGTTTTGGCAATTTAGTCTTAACAGTCTACACGATGAAAGAAAATTATCAGAACCCGCTCAAGAAGCTTTAAAAAGAAATTGCCATTAGATAAAAGCAAGTTTAACAAAATTAACAAAGGACATGTGATAAGCTATTTTTTATATACATAGAATCCATTGCAACATGACTCAAAGATGTTCATCTTGTTATCTACCGGAATGCTATAATAAGAAAATAGCTACATGTTGGTCAAGTTTCTCCCACACTCTTGACATATCATAGACAGATTTGGAATAGATTAGGTAAGCAAATTTGTAATAGACAAATAAACATGTTAAATGACAAGAATTTAAAATAAAATGAAAGTTGTGACACAAGTAGATAGATAAGATACTATCAATATGGGCATATCAGTGCAAGCATATATACCGTTGTGTTATAATATAGATTGATAGACTGGAAACAAGTATAATTTGAAATTATCAAAGACTGGAAAATCTAAAGAGGGTGTGAGCCATGGTACAAAACATGCCACATATGAAACTCACCAAAGATGTTCATGCATCTTTGCTAAGCAATGCATGTGAATAGTGTGGCCACAAGGAATTACGCTGATGTTCTTTGTAGAGTCAAACAAATAATGCAGAAAATTCCATAGATGAAAATTCAGATATCGAAATAGCTTCATCTTTAAACTGCAAACTACAATTACTACACTATATAGATAAGTGTGGCCTAACTCAAAAAACACAGGGCAGTTGTGGTGCATTGTTTTTTCCACACAAAAGTGGGGATCCTAGAAAAAGGTACATGGGAAAATAAATTATTTTTGGACTACAATGAATTAGAGGGGGGAAAGTGGTGATAATTTGAGCAGTCATAAAGAACATACCACATTTATAACAGTGGAAGAAATTATCCTTGCCACCAGTTCTGAAAACCAACAAAACTAGCTAAAGTCAACAGCCTGGAATACATCTAAATAAATTTCACAGTAGTATGAAGAAGATTACTTTTCAGGAAAACAAGGGGTATAAATGCAAAAGAGAAACACATACCTGCAAATACCACATCCATCAGAATGGTATTGCTATTTTGAATCTTGGAAAACAAAAGTGGCAAGTGCAATTAGCACCAAAAGCATATATATCCAATTGCATCTTTTCATAATTTTGTTAAGAGTTTCAATTCATACAAAAGTGATAATTTCCTTTCTCTTGTATTCAACACTTTTATGTGGAAACGTTTTGGTTCAACATACTATGAGCTAGTACACTCTTGTTTATATGAACTAGAACTATGTCATTAAGAACGTACATCATCATCAAAGAAATTGCATTTTTCACAAAAGTACTTTCCCATAAAAACATTGCAAGTAATGCATTTTTGCTATACATAAATACCCTCTAATTGTTATGCATATAAATACCCTCAAATACCTGCATTGGAGCGTGTGGAAATGAAGAGAGAATGCCGTTTAAAATATTTCTTTGTATATGCACCTCGCTTATTGCCATTGATGTTGGCTACAGAGCAAGAAAAAAGAAACCACTCGTTATCCCTTAGCCAAAATCATGGGAGCTTCTCTTCAACTCTGCCAGAGCTTCAATTGATAACTTCCCCTGAGGTTTGATACCTCAAAATGCTCTCACCTAGCTAAATTATAAAATAAAAAATACATCAGATCTACCAAACTTAAGCATTTTGTCTTCATTTCGAGCCCAAGTTTCTAATAATCTCTTACTTCAGGTCTTCAAACATTAAAATATGGTATAGTTCACATGAAATGCTCATATCTTGAAATTGTTCTCATATGTGGCTGGAAGCATGGGTAATTGGTTTTAATATGGACCTCAAGCTTGGAATAAGCATTGTTAGGGTAGCAATTAATGATACCTGGTAGTGGCAGTATTAATTGTTGGGATGCGGATTGTTTGTTGCAAGAAATAAATACATGTTATATTATTTGCTATATACTAAGATCCAGGTATAAAATTTCCAGGCTTCCCCTGCCTTATTCCTCGTCGTCAATGTTGGAAAGCAAAGATCGAGGCTAACGTCAGCAGCCAAACACCAATCAACATTCAAATAAATGTTTGTTTTTAATTACATTTAATATAAAAAATTACAAACTTTAGAAAATTGAAAAGTTTTTCCCATATCAAAAGGAGGTTTAATGAATCTTTGAGCCAGTGCTAGCTTTTATTGATAAAGACTTTACTAAGGAGCTCAATTTTCTTTATTAGAAATGCTTTTTAAAAGTTTACTTATTCTTGTTGTTGTTGTTGCAGTTGAAAGTCTTTTCTTTAAATTTAATAGAATCATTTCAAGGGTTTAAGGAGGTCACGTATCATAAATGATTTGCTTCAAGTTTGTGTTGATGAAACAATTCTCAAGGCATAAACCATTAATACAAGCATTTTTGTTTCATTAAATTGCGACAAGAATAGTCTTTTGTCAAAGTTGCTAAAGACTTGCAGATAACTCTAATCACTTATTTATATCTAGATGAAATTGATCCTTAGTAAATAATTTGACATGTCACCTTGTTTAGCCCTACGATGACCCCATTGACAAATTAAACATTAAAAAAACATTGACAATTCATATATATACATTGTTACATCTAAAACAATTTAAACATTGCATCATTATCATCGTTTAATTTAATCGTTACAACTTAGCCATCTACAAAAGTGATGTATATAAACCCCAATCACTTATTTGTATCTTAAAAAAATTAAACCTTGGCAAATATTTTGACATATCACCATCGTCACCATTAAACAACAACCCTATTTACTTTAAAAAAACAATTGCAATCATACTTAAATATATTGTTGTATCTAAAACAATTTAAACCATACATCATATATATTACTACTAAAACAATAACACCAATTTAATTTTAAAGTCATAATCTAACAAACCCCATTCTTGTGAACAATAAACTCTCTCCACATAAATATTTGACTAATTTATAGAAATATACATACCAAATCCCAATTTCCATGTAACCTTCATTTAAAAAATACACACATTCTTAATTACGTAAGCAGACATCATCAATACGTAAGCAGACATCATCAATACGTAAGAAAACAATCATGACGATTTGCATACTTCTTAATCATGATTCCAATATCAAGTATACTAAAAGTTGAATAAACAACATAAATTAATTATTCGAAACCCTTGATGTTGCAAGTCAATTACAACATGCTCAATCCATAAGAATGAATGTTGAATAAACCAAATTATTATTGAAATCCCTAACTGTTCTAAGCCAATTTCCAACTACGTGATGTTGACTCCACTCCAAAAAGGTTATGTGAAAGCAAGATATGACGTGTCAAAGAAGATAGTATATCTGAAAGCAGCATATGACGTGTCAAATAAGATCGTATATGTGAAAGCAGCATATGACGTGTCAAAGAAGATCGTATAAGTTAAGGCGTGACGTGAAACATATGTCACATGCACGTTGAAGGATCGATACGGTCCTTCATCATCTCCATGTGGCTGCCTCTAAAGGTGGATTGTCTTTAGGAATATGCATCTCCAAAATTTAATTCACTTCCTTAGTCCATCAAAATCCAAATATCATTTCGAAATTTTAAATTCTATTTTGATTTAAATGTGTAAATTTAAAAAAAAAGAAGTCAAGAAGAGACCAAATAAAAAAAACAAAAAAACAAAACAAAACTTATCTTTGATTTAGTGATGTATTGCAAATTTTTCTTGCATTTTTTTTATTGAATGGTCGTACAAATTCTTTTCAACTTCAAGAAGCTCTACCATACACCTTCACATAAAATTGATATGTGGGGAACCTCTTTTTCACTTTATATTTGAAATGAACATAAAAGACAACACCCATCTTCATTTTGTGTTGTTTTTTTTTTGTTTTTTTTAAGTTCATTTTGAGCTTTTATCAACTATTATGGTGTAAAGATGGATCATGCATCATACCTGCATTGACTAACATCATTCCAATGTCATTCTCTTTCATGTTGTGCCAATGTTGGCATCACCTTGTTCGACACTATGCTAATAAAAGCATCATGTTGACATACCTTGTTTTTTATGTTAATATATGCGAGAACAAGGAAAAAATTAGGCACACATGACACTAATTGAGGGAATCATGACCCACTCACGATGCAAACTCAATGCTAATTGACGCAAACACAATACAAATCGATGCAAACACGATGCCATAATGATGCAAACATGAAACAAATCAATGCAAACATGGAACAAACATGACACTAATCAATGAAAATATGACACAAACACTATGCAAGAACAATGCAAACACAATGCATTCGAAACATGATTGACTATAGTGATGTCTAACTGCACAATAATGTTGAATTCGTGAAACAAAAATCTCTACACAAAAACTCAACACACAACAACAAAAAGAACTTGGCCAAGGGTTTAAGGGCTACATCAATGCTATAAACATGTATTGTAACAGTGAGGATTGTAGAGTTATAACTAAATTAGAAGACCATCAAGAATCCATTGATTGCATCCTCGTCACTTGTGTTGGATATTTTAAACTCAATTACGTGGAGTTTTAGATTTGTAATGGTCCTCATAATTGATGGGTTTTATGTCTACTAATTAAATTAAATATATTTCATTTCCATCAATTATTAGTTTTAATTTAAAAAAGAAACCCGTATTTTATATATAGAATAAGCTCCTTTAGTTTCTTTAGAGATAAATCAACTAAGTTGGAAATAAGGAGGGTAAAAGCGATTGACAATGTAGTAGAAAAACATAAAACAAGGGCAAAAATGACAAAACAAAGCTATATGGAGATAGAGGACAATGGTTTTACATAGACTAACAACAATAATAAGATGAAACTAAGTAATGGGTTGTGAAGAAGCAAACCTGACACCCCCCACTCTCCTTCCCCAACACCCCCAAAAACTATTGCAATCTTTATCTTTCTCTCCTAGGCAAGGTTAAGTAATCTAGGAATTTTTAGTCACTGTTTATTCATTTTGAGAGGCAAGCCCCTATAGTGATGGAAGTCACCCTAACAATGCAAACAAAGTGGAATGAGAAAAAAATGATTTACAAAATACATTTTAAATTGAATATTAGTAGGATGCTTATTCCAATCGTTATGAGTATCAATATCTATTAATAACTCTAGTAAACTTAAGGATATTCAAAATATTCATATAGAAGAGTGTGTTTATAAACTTTATTCTTAAAAAAAACATAACCAAATGAATTTAATTGATATTATTAAGTTTCCGATGGGGGACATTTATTTATTATTATGTAAGTTCAGAGTCTAATCTATTAATTCAAAATAATAGTACAAGAAAAAATACAGAGCATGATGGTAGTTCTTTCAACTGAATGTAGTAGAGTATAGTTTGAAGCTTTCCCCTCTTAGGAATTCAGGATTTTATAGTCAAACTGATCCTCCCTATAGAAGGGAAAACATATCATAGTGATAACAAACTGAACAGTATTGAAATGAAAAAAAATGAATATTGATGTTGCAAATAACTATGGGGACTAGACCCAAATTTACCATAAGAAAAGTAAACAAAACCCTAAGAACTTGGACTTAGTTCTTGGAAGGCTTCTCCTCCTCAATGGGAACACCAAAGCCGAATCCAATCTGCGTTTTTGGTCAACTTTTAGCTGGGGAGGAGGGTTAACAGAAGTCTGGCCGCCATCCTTTTCAGGGCTCTTGGAGTTGCTGCTAGTGTCCTCCTCATTGGTGCTGGAGGGATTGCTCTTGACTGTGAGTGGTTCTGTTTTCCTGTATTCTGAAAAAATATTGATGGCTGCTTTTCCCTAATGAGTGTCCTCCACGGTCCTCGGAGGGGTAGGAGGCAACTGCTTAGTGTCCATGGGGACCATAAGAGGAATTGAGGAGGGATCTAGAGGATCGTTTTGAGAACCACTTAGACGGAGGATAAGCCTAGCTGGAAGGTGCTTCACCACCCAAAATTTATGTCTGCACAGGACTATCCTATTCGTCGCAGAGGGGGAGCCTAGGAGCTCATCCTCCCAATCATCTATGAGCTAACAAATGCGGTCCAATATTTCAATGTTGTAGCCTTCAGTATTTACCAGAGCAGATAGAGTTCTATCTTGCTCATTGGAGTTTCCACGCCCGTCGTGCCCTCGTCGTGGCGTAGCTCGCAGTTTGCGGGGAATTTCCAGGTGAACCAGAAGCGTAGTGTGGTGCAAGTGCTAGAAGACAAATGAGAAAGAAGGAGTAGAAAGATGGAATCTATCACACCTAACAATCTCCTGGAGCTCTGCATAATTGGTGGGCTTCACAAAATTGCACAGGGAAGAAAAAACAAGGTGTAGAGTGTTGAACATGCTACCCATATTAAGATTGCATGGACTGTGAGGTGAAATTAAACTCGCTCGACTCGCTATTAATCTACAGAGGAGAGCATAGTACAGAGTGATAGAGGGAATTCCACCTCGTATCCCAAGCCTTGAATGACCAGGTGGATCGATGGAGGGGAAGGCCTGCACCATTATTAACATAATGATGATCAGTCATGGGAGTGGCGTTGGGGGACAACTGTGTGTTTCGACTGCCGCTCCCACTCCTTCTTTGAGCAATGTAGGCACTCGCATCCGGGTTCTCGACAGGGGACATTAAAGTTTCTGTGAAGGTGGTATTAGTTTATGTCGGTGGGAGCAAATTTTTAACATTTCCAAAGTCAAGCTATAGTATCTAATTTTTGTATTATTTTAATAATGTTTTTTCTTAAATTAGAATGGCTCGTATGGATGATCTCAACCTCGTAGAATGATTCCCAAAACCATGTGGCCCGCTAAGATCATCCTCATTAATTCAGATAAAGTACAATATCTCATAAATCTCATAGTGGCTTGTGGCTTTACCTACCACATTTCTCTCTCACATGCCTCTAGTTTCTTTTAGGATGATGAGATCTCCGCTAGTATTTTTTCGATGGACCAATCACGTCGTTGGTATTGAGGGATGTGAGCAATATTCTAGTAGAGGTTACTGTTATCTTCTTGTAGTAGATTGTTGATTCTGTTTGATATGTATTTTGGCTAGTTCCTCGGATCCATCGAGGTGAACAATGGACTGTCCTTGGGATTTGCATTTCGCTCTTAAGATTAATCTTGACATGTTTAAGAAAAGTGTATGTGGGAAAAGGTGAACGGGACATGTGTAAAACCAAGTGCTTTTTGCCTAACGTAGATGCTACTAAATTTCATTTGGTTCTTGAAATAAGTATTGTTGTTGAATCTGGACTATACGGAACCTTGAGCTTGACGTACGTAAATTGGTAAGTGAGATAGACCGGACCCCGATATCAAAAAGCTATGCCGGACCCCTTCGACCCCTATCCTATCTGAGGGTGTGTCATTTTTCAATTACTCGTCTTGATGAAATTTGATTAGCCGTGCCTCAATGAACGCCACCTAAGCGGTGGAACACACAGAACTTCATTGGACACCTAAGCCCATACTGGCTTTCATTTATATTTTATAAGAATTGCATCAATAAAATTTCATAAGATTACATTAAATACCTTTACGTTATTCTCAATTATTATTTTTCCTTTGTATCAACGATCGTAACAATTTTTGGAGTTAAAGATAATGCTAGAATTTGGAGAATTGATGTACAACACAACAAGTATTGATGGTGGTATGACATATTTTACTATCCGTTAATAGCTAATATTATAAATAAAACTCTACAAGGTGTAATAGAATCTGGAAAAACCAAGATATTGTACTGCAATGTAGGGAGTGCAAATAAGAGGAACTCTCATACACACAAATAATTATATCTTACGCTAAAAAATGAGTTAATGGATTAATTGAAATACTATATAGTGACATTCCTTACCACACGTTTTAATCTATATAGTGTATTATGAGTTTTCTTTGCTTCCTTTAAAGAATATGCAAAGATTACCAAAATCAATTACCTTCATGTGTTTCCCACTCGCCGGTCCTATATGATCCGCATTAGGAATCCATTGACCTCCCTTGTAAGTTTATGGGGATTTTTCGATGCATGAACCGCCGAGACTAGTTGGGATTTTTAAACGAACATTGAACGAAGAGATTTTCTTATGTTATATTTCAACTATTCTTTTTTTTTCAGAGGAAAAAATACCATACCTTGATATTCTTATTGAATCAAAGGACATCATATACATTCAGCCTACTAAAGGCAATCTGAGCTTCTGCATAGACATACTCATTTGGGGTCCCCTCTGATTACTAAGTAATCAATGAAGCATACTAGGCTGCCAGAATACAAGGGCACAAAAAAGCATAAATCCTACTAAGGGCATACTTTTCTCATCATTCCTGATAAACAGGTCAGAAGATCTTGCTGAAATAGAGATCGAGAGTGACCATAAAACTGACTAGTCCTGAGCATAACAAGAAGGCTGAGAGTCTCTTCAATGTCAGCTAAGAACCAGTTCTAACATACACAGATATACGTGCCAAAGAAAAAAAGAAGGGATAGAATCCCGACACAAGCTAAAATAGCTGATAATTCCCATGATCAATGATCATACCATCCAATGATTCAGTAAAGTTCCTAAAACCGGGGTCCAACAATAAAGCCTGTTTTGAGAGACTGTCGGCTTGCTGGTTATGCTCACAATAAATATGCTTGATGGTCACCGGAGGAGCAAGTTGCAACAAAGATAGGATGTCATCACACCAGTGACTCAGATTAGGGGAATTTAATGATGCAAATCTGTTTACCCAAGAAATAATGACAAGTGAATCACCATAAATAGTAAGGAGAGGAATCCCCAAATGACTGGTCACCGGAAGAAGAGCTCACAGAGCCAGAAGCTCCGATCTGGTATTAGTGCTTCTGCCATAGCCCAGAGAGAAGCTGATAAAGTAATAAGCATTCAAATGTATCACAAAGCCAACTCCCCCAAGTTCCTTTGCAGCAGCCCCATCAAAAAAACCATAAGGGTATTCAAGCAGAGGGCCTGAGCCAATAACTCTAGTTTTTTTCTTCTTTTTAGGGACCGGATACATATGCATGAGATCATCAATGTGCTTAAGAAGAGCGTGAACAGAGGCCAGTTTATTGTAAAAAATGCATCGATTCCTTTGTTTCCAGATACACCAGAAAAAGAAAAGGGGGAAATAAGTAAAGACAGAGCTTACAGGAATGCATTTGAACCAATGTTTCAGAAAGGATTTGACAGTGTTGTGCTGGATAGTGGGTATCCCATAATGGTCACTGAAGGTTGAGAAGACTCTTCTGGAGAAAGAACAGTCAATGAACAGATGCTGAGAAGTATCTTCACCCCTTCTACATGAAATACACAAGCTCGGACCCTGTCTTCCACGACTCTGGAGCTTGTCCCAAGTCAAAACCCGATTCCTGACTAATAACCAAATGAAACAACATATTTTTGTTGGAATGTTAAGTTTCCGGAGAAGGTCTAGTACAGGATATTGACCCGCAGTGCAATGAGTAGAAACGACGCACTCGTATCCATGTGTTGTAGTAAGAACACCAACGTAATTATCATGTGACCATAATAAAGAATCATTTTGTTCCGAGAGTCTTATTCTACCAAACTCCATCCCCGAAGTAAAATTATCCCAAAGAATCTTCCAGTCACCATTCAGATCAATTCCTCGGCCGTGAACCAGTATTTATGTGCATCTGTGGTAGAATTTCTTGCTTGGTCCAGTGTAGTAATACCAAAATCCTCCAGATAGTCCTGTAGGTAAAGAGGAAGAGTAAAAGGTGAGCCAAGGCCAACAATCGGGTCCAAACCCACCTGAATAGCCTTACCATTTCCAACCTTCCAGATCAGACCACTACCCAGCCATGAAAGGGTATGAAGGAAACCCTTCCATATCACGGATACACCTCTAACAGAAAATGCTTTATTGTGAAGCCAGGTTGCCACAGGGAGTTTTTTCAAGTATTTCTCAGACAAAAGATTAAACCAAATACCAGTCCCATTGATAGCCAACTAGAAACTTTTTAGAGGAAGGGAAAGGCTGAACCAGCCCAAGTGTTTGATGCCCCAGCCCCTGAGAGAAGTTGAGAAAGACAAAGAACACCAGTCTGCAAGATGGTACTTTTTGCTGACCGCAAAAGAGCCCCACAAAAAAAGAGAAAATCATACTCCTAAGCTTGTCAAGAATGGATTGAGGAACAGGAACCAGGGCCATCCAATATACAAGCAAGCTAATAAGGACCACTTTGATCAGGACGAGTCTTCCCCCAATTGACAATAGTCTATAGGTCCAATGTTGGATTCTTTTCTCAAATTTCTTTATGAGCCAATGCCAGTCCTTAACCAGATACCCAAGGGGCTTGAGATAATAGCCTAGGTAATTAAAACCCTTGGTGATATGCTCAAATTTATATGGTAGAGACCCAGAGATATTCTTTAATAGACCTTCATCCATATTATTGTACAAGAAGCAAGATTTATTCATGTTAATATGCATACCAGAGGCATCACAGAAGGTGTCCAAAATGACTTTAAATGCAACCCACTCTTCGAATGTGTTGGTGCCAAACATAATCACATCATCAACAAAGAGTAGATGAGTTAGAGAAAGCTGTGGAGAGATCTTAATGCCCCTGATCTTTCCATTGTTTTGAGCATCCTTAATAAGCAAACTTAGCCCTTCTATGACCAGAATAAATAGCAACGGGGACAAAGGACAACCCTACTTGATGCCACGAGAAGCTGTAAAAAAACTAGAAGGGGATCCATTGACAAGAAGAGCAAAATTAGCAGAAGACAGACATCCCAAAATCCAGTTTGCACCCACCAGAGGGACACCAATTTGAAGAAGAATAAGTATGAGATAAGTCAAATTCACCCGGTCGAAGGCTTTTGCATAATCCAGCTTTAAAATTAGGGCACATCTGTTTTTGTTTTGAAAGAGTGTAGCACTTCTTGAGTAATAGCCAAGGGTTCAGTAATTTGTCTATTCTGTAAGAATCCAAATTGCTGAGGAGATATAAACTTATCTAAAAAAGGCTTGAGTCTCTGGGCAGCTACCTTAGAAATTAACTTGTAAACCAGATTGCAAAGAGAGATGGGTCTGGAATCAGCAAAGGAATTGGGATTTTCCTTCTTAGGGATAAGCGCTATGAAGGTGGAGTTCAAAGAAGGAGAAACCCTGCCTTCCCTCCTGGATGTTTCCACCACATTTACAAGTTCAGGCCCCAAAATATCAAATAAAGCTAGATAAAATTCAATAGGCCAACCATCAGGTCCCGAAGACTTATCTTTTTTGAAAGATTTAAGGGCTGATTCAACTTCCTCCAGGGAGATCTGGCAGGTGAAGATCTTTCTCTCTTCTGCATTAATAAAGGAGGGAAATAAACGAATGACTTTCAATTGAGCCTCAATATTGGTCAGGTGGTCATCTTCAAATATTTTCTTGAAGTACCTAACCCCCAAGTCCTTAATGCCAATGTCATCAACAATTAGATTACCTTCCTCATCTTCAAGACCCCAAATTGCATTATGATTCTTCCTGGCCGAAGCCACCGCATGGAATAATTTTGTGTTGGCATCACCCTGCGATGCCCAAGTCAATCTACTTTGCAGCC
This sequence comes from Pseudotsuga menziesii, assembly GCA_001517045.1. Taxonomy (NCBI): domain Eukaryota; kingdom Viridiplantae; phylum Streptophyta; class Pinopsida; order Pinales; family Pinaceae; genus Pseudotsuga; species Pseudotsuga menziesii. The sequence goes on along the minus strand of LPNX011040810.1, from coordinate 13,667 downwards.
TAGTAGTTTGAAGTTCATGGTCCATCCACCTCTGTAACTCAACCCTAAGAGCCAGAAGCCTAGAATTTTCCCGGGAACAAAGTAGACCAGAAGACGAAGAATCTAGAAGACTTTTGATTTCCTCCTCAATAAGATAGGATTTATCTCTCATCTCTAAAGTTTTTTCTCTGGTCTAGTCTTTGACCTTTCTTTTCAGAAGGTGAAGTTTAAGGGAGAGGTCTTCCATTCCATCCACAAGAACATCGGGGGTAAGAAGAGGAAATTCCACTCTGACCATCTTAACAAAATTCTCATTAGACAACTAGGAATGATTAAACTTGTAAGGAAGTGGACAGGAAGAAGGGTTGTCCAACCATTCAAAAAGAACAGGAAGGTGGTCACATACAATAGATGGATGAGCCCAAACCCTATGCCTGGTAAGAAGGCTGACAAGGTTAAAAGAGAGTAATAACCTATAAATCCTTTTACAAATACCCTCATCCCCTAACCTTCCATTGCGCCAGGTTGGCCCTGCACAAGTTGGAGCAACATCTGCAAGCCGATGATCTGAGAAAAGTTTAGTGAAAAAGGGACCAAGAGGATCAGGAATAGCCTTAGAACCCCAAATCTCAGACCCATTCAGCATAAGATTCAAATCTCCCACTAGGGTTAGATTAGGCAAGGTGAGAAGACCACCCCTAGCCACCGAATTCCAGAAAGATTCACGGTTGAGGTAGGGACCATAGCAGTTTAAAATGGAAAGTGAAGTGGTAGAACCCCTGAATCGAGCTTTGAGGAGAATTCCAGCAAATGTATGGAAGGCTTTCAACTATTCTATATATAATAATAGGCATAGTGCTTTCATCCACCCCATACATTAGCTTGTCTTCCACCTTTCCCTTTACTATTGCAATTCTTATAGTGAATAAATAACTAATATGGCTAAAGTACTATTATATACAAATCATTATATAGTAAAGGTTGGCCTTCCCACCTCCATGGCTGGCTCCTTGCTCGGGTGTACAGCTACTAATATCCACTCATACTTTTATCCGCTCATACTTTTGGGGCACACAACCACGGATGCGAAATATAGAATCTCGTGCCAATCTATAAATGTGGTAATAATTGCCATTCACGAAACACAAAACACCTAGAAAGAAAATGAGAAGCGTGGGAGTCAAGGTTTTGCTATGAAGTAGAACCAATTATTTATAATAAGTTCCACTCGATGGTGATCAACAAGTTGAACGGTACACTGGGAAAGCACTTGCCACCTTGCAAACAATGGCATGTACACCACCCAAGCAACATTTAATCCTTTTCCCCCAAATTTTTAGTGTTTGCATGTGAGATTTCTGTTTTTTTAAATCGACATTTCATTGATATATATTGAACAAGTGAATGATAATGGGAGGTTTTGTGGTATGCATAAAAGGCATAGTGACACCCATTAAAAATGATAGAGGACGAGTTTCATTATAATGCTTCATATGATTTCCATGTTAAATTGTACACGTAAAGTTTATTATTATTATTATTATTATTTCTCGACGAGAATATACAGTAATATCAGAGCTGTATTAGTTTGGTTTGATGGAGATACAAAAAATTAATTTGCAATTTTTTTATAAATTTATTTAATATTATATATTAAATAAATTTAAAAAGTATATGTATTGCTCTCCACAACAACAGAAAACTCTAGGGAGTTTATTTATATATATCTTCACCGAATATTTGTCTTTTTAGAGGTATTAAATTCCTAACATGTCCATAGCAATATTTTAATTAAATAGTGTGAATGGTTTTTGTTTTATTAATTTATATATATCAATGTTTGTCGACTCACCTTTATAATTAAATATTGTGCATGGTTGTGTGTGTGTGTTTTAAAATAGTTTGAATGACTTTTGTTTTAGTTATGCTCTAGATATGAGACATATAGCAATTAGGCCAGTAGATTGATTCAATATATGCATATGCATTTATGTACATAAAATTATTTAGTTGATTATATATAAAAAATGGTGTATATACATTTTTTTGGATAACCTTTCAATGATAACACTTATGCATAAATTGAAAGTGGTTCGATGTACTATATAGTCAACGCAGTTTAACCCCATATTAAACCTTACGTGATTTCATAGGCATCATAAAACTTAAATGGACATGCTATATAAATCAAAGGTCTTGATCCCTTATTATGAGGAATTCCTCAACAATCCACCCTCCAAATGGCCTTTCTGTGCATGAGGTTGGTGAGTACTTATCACAATATTTAATATGATTAGTGGCATATGGTTGAATAAGTGTACCATCACTCTATGCACTAAGCGACACTTGTTGTTTATGGGGTTATATGCATTTCAGCATGGAAGTGCACTATATCCTGATATGTTTTTGAGTTGTGTTAGATAAAGGTCGAACCCTCTCAAATATCATGGCATTATCTTGATGATTGGTGGCTTAATACTAAAGAAGCATTACACCATAGTGGTTATGCTTTAGACAATCAACACAAATATACTTGGCTAACTTATCAACTTTTATTCATGCCATCCTCTCTAATATCTTTAGTGATGATCAAATGGGATATTGGATATCCAGTTATACTAGTGACTAGTTGAAACCACCTTAAACTACTTCTTCTAACATACAATTATGTAAGTACATATCTTTATCTTGAGAGAGAGAGGAAGTGTTTTTTTTATTAAAAATATTTTAACTATATATTTTTATGAGTAAAGGATTTTTAATTCAATCTAAAAGGTTAGTTTAATGGGTTGTTGTTAATGTCATTGTCTATTTGGCTAGTTTCATGCCAGCACATGCTCAATTCAAATGATAATACCTATCTTATACATTGATGCTTTTCTTCCAGGTTTCTATTATTTCTATGGCTTTCGTAGGGGACATTTCCACCTCGTGGCTCTTGTTTGGTCAATATGCCAAGTATTTGGTCCACACCATATAATTATTGCTCCACATGCATCCATTTTTATGCAAGTCTATGGTCCACACCATATAATTATTGCTCCACATGCATTCAATTTTAAACCAAAATGTGGAAAAAATTAACCAAATTTTGCACAAATTTAAATATTGTTATTGTCTTGGAATAGACAAACATAAACTCATAATTACTCACAGAAGAGGAAAACCCAAATACTAAGTCGTAAAGCTCTTAACAAGTATTTTTTTGGCCCTCGTGTTGGTAATAAAAATGTTTTCACAAATTGCATCTGAAACCAATCACGAAGTCATGAAAATGAAGGCCAAAGGCCACTATTTAGTTAAAATCTATGAACCATGAAAATGAAGGCCATCGACTAGTCAAATCTGGATAGACATTTCATGGAACACAATGTCACCATTTGGATTCAAGGAAAGCAACTCATTCTCAATTTGATGACCCCGAATTTCATTGTGTTTACCAAACACAGATTCCAACTTTTCCCAAGTGAGATCAGGTTCATCAATTTCAGATATGTGGAATTGCAAATCAGTGGAGATTGACATCCCAATCAATCCACGAGATTCATCACATCTATTTGCCCATTTAATTTTCTTATCATCATCAGTGGGTTATGTTTCTTTCCCTGAGGTTATACTGAAAAGTCCCCTACTTCGCAGAACATCCTCCATACGAGATTTCCATGAGAAATAGTTAGAACTTGTAAGTATAATATCACAAGGGGCGGCCATACTATAAATTAATGGCTGAAAGAATAGAAACTAACTGTCTGGATGCAAAGAGATCGAAAAAATATGCGGTTTAAAAAAAAAATGACACTAAAAACTGATTCTAGATGATGAAGTTATGCTTGATCAAAGAAAATGTTGAAGATGTCCCTAATAGTGACGTGGAAAATATTAACTCGACCAACTAAAAAAAAAGAACCCCCCTCTTTCCAAGATCAACCTTTGACAATCACTTTACAATAAAGTTGCTTTGAAGTGAATCACTTTTGTAGAATAAGTGAGGTTCACTTTTACAATAATGTTACTTTTAAATAGTGTGGCAATAAATTAAAACACTTAAGTGACTCACTTTTTATTTTATTTTATTTATGTGAGATTCACTTTTACAATAAAGTAACTTGAAAATAGAAATTGCATGCACTAAAAAATAGCTTAATAAGACTTGAACTCAAGACTTATTAAGGAATAAAGCAACTTTGGACCAAATGAGCTAAGTTTAAAATGTACGTAAAAGAATGGAAAGAGGAAGGGGTTTTTTTTACTCTTCTCTCTCGTTCTTCGTGCTTGCTTTTTTTTCCTGCAAATCACAAAAAATACAAACGAAAAACAAAAACAAAAAAAACTTATTCCACGCAAAGGGGTTAGATCTTGGTTAGCTTACCCAGAAAGTCTACGTTTTCAAGTTTTCTCGTTGTTTCTGATTTGTCGTGATCGCACAAGGTGCACAGCAAAGAGCATACGTAGCCGAGAAGACAAGAAAAAAATTTCCCTTTCTGTTTCTGATTCGTCGCGATCGCGCAAGGTGCACGGAAAAGAGCATACGCAGCCAGGGAAGGCAACAGTTCGAGACTAAAATAGTAAATATCTAGTAATAAAACTGATAAAATATGAGAGATTTAAAAAAAAATAAAACAAATCCGTCACTGTAACATTATACCTTCATATTTGCCGAAATGGGTGTTTCTGGAACAAACGAAAATGGTTTTCGGTGAAACGAAAACTATTTCCCAATGGAAATGATGCTCCGAGCGTAATGGAACAGCTCCCATAGGCCACAAATGCACAAAAAATCCAGAATTAGAAACCCTTTCAAAGTTTCGGCAACACCGATTCCAGATCTTGATCAAAACTGAAAGCAGCTCTTCATAAACGCTATGATACCATGTTCGGGTACAAAGGGTACTCCCAAAATACCAAACACCTTGAGCAACCACTTCACACAAATATATCATAGATCAACACACCGATTTTTGTCACATGGTTAAAACCCTTGAGAGGGAAACAGTCCATGGGCCCAGCCAAATAGCTACTTAGAGCAATTTATTATGCAAAAGAAAGAAAGTTACATGAACTTCTTATAATCGATCAACTAGCCAAGGACCCTCTATGCTCTTTAAATAGAGATCATAGACCAATTGGGTGTTAAGCCACGGATCAATGGTCGGTATGATCTAAGAGAAGTTGAACCGTTGGATCACTCTATGTCTAGAACATATCGTGACCATCGGATTAGAATATTTACAAATGCATACTAATGCATACTAAAGAAACACACTTTTACCTAACAGATATATTACACAAGTTGATCTTAACTAACTCCTAAGTGTCTAAATATCCTAACATTATGAGTATATAGAGTCAATAGAGAAACGTAGAGAAGAAAGAGAAGTTAAGCTACAAATAGAGTTAGAAGCAATGCTCATGCTAGAAATTAAATTTACATCTCTTGAAGTTAAGATCCAAAAACGAATAGAAAATAAAATAAAACTATTAGAGAATAAAATAGAGACAATGGAGATTAGATTACAGGTAATAGAAAAACAAAGCCAAGATAGGAACCAAACATCCCAATAAGGAGATCATGAAACCTTAGAAAGTCTTAAAATGAAGGACATGATTAAAGAACTAGAAGCAAAAGTTGATAACAATCTCAGTGTGGCAGGTAAATTAGACATCAAACCCATTAAAGATGAAATGAAAAAATTGATAGAATTAGACCATGAACGTGACAAAAGGGCCTTGAACCTTATAATCTTCGGTTTGAAAGAGGAGGTAGACGATGATACTTTAGCCATAACCCAGACAGAATTACATAATAGATTACAAATTGAAACAACATGTCTCACAGAAGCAACAAGGTTGGGGAAATTAACTGAGAACAGAGAAAGGTTGATCCGGATAAAGGTGAGCTCTATTGACCATAAGTATGACATACTTAGTAAAACCTCAAGTCTAAAAGGAACGAGAATATTTATTTAAATGAAGATCTCATTCCATAAGATCAAGCAAAATTAAGAAAGGAGGTTCAAAAGGTAAAATAAGCCAGGAAAGAAGGAAAATATGCAACAATCAGAAATAGAAAAGCCATTATTCGAGATAGAAACCAAAAAGATAGTAATAAATAGCAACTCAACAAGCTCTGGATTCTTTCTTGGAACTGTTGGGGCTTCCCTTGGAACAAAGGCCCCAAGCTAAGTTGGATCTCAAAGGAAGTTGATACTATTTTGTTAGTTGAAACTTAGGAGCACCAAGAATCTAAGGTCCCTAAAATGGATAGCTTTATACTTTGGTCAATTTGGAACAAACAATCCTATCATAGACGCATTGGGGGTATAACTTGTTTCATTAGAAAGAACATTCCCCCCCATTCTAGGCTTTATAAAAAAGACCCTTACAACCAATATATTTGGATAGAGATTACTGACATTAATGATAAAAAAACCTACATAGCAATTTGTTATTTTGCCCCTATTAATTCTAACTTCTATAAGAAAAACAATTTAAATAAAAAATGTCCTTACCATGGTTTAGAGAATGATATTTCTAGCCTAAGGAATGAAGGTAATATCCTCTTAATGGGTGACTTTAATGCTTGTACTTCAAGCAAACAAGCTATTCTTCTAAGTAATTATTCCAACCCTAATCCTCTTTGGTCAGATGAAGACCTTACTCTAGCTAGTAGGTACAATAGAAGCTCTGAAAATCTAGCAGAAAATTTGTTTAGGTTTGAGCTAGTCAAGCTTTGTAGTGCCCAAGATCTTATAATTTGCAACGGTCTAAAGAAGTAGTCCAATTCTAGCCAGATGACCTGTATCCAAGGGCTTGGTAGTAGCGTGGTAGACTATGTTATTTTTGATATCCATTTATACAATGAAATAATAAATTTTGACATCTTAAAGGACCATGAACTTGACTCAGATCATAGACCCTTAATTGTAACTCTCAATTTTGTCATACATAGAGATCCCATAGAAGATAATCCTTATAGACAAAAGAACCTGATATTTGATAGAAATAAAAATGATCTTTTTCTAAATGATTTAAAAATTAATTTTCTTCCTTTATCAAGTATAGACAACATAGAAGACCTCTATCATAATTTTACTACAACCCTCTCACATTCTATTAACAAGTTCTCAATTGAAGTCTCAAGTAATAAAGGAAATAGAAAAACTAACCCCTGGTATGATAAAGATTGTAAAAGTGTGAGAAAAGAAAATAACGAAGCTCTTGATGAGTCTCTTAAAATTGACAAGATAAAAATATACAAAGCCCTAACTAAAAGGAAAAAAATACAATAAATTCATGAAAAAAATAAAATCTCTTACACCTCTCTAAGGTGGCTCCTAAGAAATTATGGCAGCAGATTCTAACTAGAAAAACTAAAGATAATAATAGAATTACTTTACCGAATGGAATTCATATATTAAAAAGCTTTATGAATCCTCGAATGTCATAGACAACCTTGAAACCCTGTTCACAACGGTAGAATTTTTCTCTTTAGAAGACATAGATTTTGGGGTTAAGCGTCTGGAAAATGGAAAAGCTAAGGACATTGAAGGCTACCAAGCAGAAATATTAAAAGTTGGAGGTCCTGTCCTCATCCCTCACATCCAAAAGCTATTCAATCAAGCAGTAAAGCAAGGGTTCCCTAAACCTTGGACTCAGAGCCTCATTATCCCTATTTTTAAAAGTGGGGATACAAATAATCCCTCTAATTATCGGACAATTATGATTAGCCCCCTCTTAGCCAAGTTATATGGTATTTGGAAAAGAAGATCATCAGATGGCTTGAAAGTGAAGGTAAGAGGGCTAAAGGCCAAGCGGGTTTTAGAAGGCAACATTCAACAACAGACCACCTCGTTACGCTTAGGATCATTATGGAGGAGTGTCGTAATGATAAATCCAACCTCTTTTGTTGCTTTGTCAACTTTAGAAAGGCTTTTGATACGGTACCTAGAAATAATCTATGGAATAGATTAAAAGAGCTAAAGGTTCCTTTCGAGTTGAGAGCTGTCACAATAAGGTTATAAGATAATGCAATCGCTAAGTTTAAGAGAAATGAGGGGTAGTCGAGAGATATTAAGTGTAACATCAGAGTTAAACAAGGTTTCCCCCTCTCCCCTACCCTATTTGGCATTTACATTGATAATCTAGAAGGTTGTTTAGAAGAAGCAGGCTGTGCTGGCATGTTCTTAGCTGGAATAGTTATCATCCTTCTTCTCTATGCTGATGATATTGTTCTTCTGGCAAGGTATCCATCTGATCTTGATTAGCAACTACGACTTCTTAAGGATTTCTGCTCTACCATGGGTATGACCATCAACACTGACAAAACAAAAGTTATGATTATCAAATCCAAGAAGGACACTTAAACTAATTTTGTGTATGACAACAACAACCTAGAGGAAGTGTCTTCTTACAAATACCTAGGAATTGATAATCATCACAAGCTCAAATGGAACTATAGCATCGAGAAAAGGATTAATGGAGGGTGGAAAGCTTACTTTGGTCTCAAAAATAATTGTAAAGCAACAAACCTTGTGATGTGGGATACAAAGAAGTTCCTCTTTGAAACTTTAGTCACACCCGTTATCTTGTATGGATGTGAGGTTTGGGGTTGCATCATCTCTAGAGAATCTTGGAGAAATATTGAACAAATCTAGAAGCGTTTTATAACATATAACCTCAAAATTAAAAGCAACACACCATATCCTATTCTCCTTATAGAAGTGGGTCTTTTCCCTATCCAGAGCCTAGCTATGACTAGGCTCTTGTTGTACAAACACAAAATCAATACCATGGGAGACCATATACTTCCTAAGCTAGCTTTTAATTCCAGCCAAAACCACCTAAGGCTCAAGCGAGGTTGGTATAAAGATACCAGGGCCTAGTTAAACCATTGGGAGATCGACGAAAATACTGCAATGCAAAATATTAATAACATTAAAAATATTGTTACTTCTAAGTTTAAAGAGAAACTGTGGTGTGAGAAAGATTTAGAGGCTAAAAGAAAATTAAGATATTATAAAGAGGTCATCAATCCTACTCCAGAAGATCAAAAGTATCTCTCTGTTTTAAGTAGTTAAAAAAAAAAACTAATATAGCCAAGATAAGAACGAACTATCACGAGCTCCATAGTGAAACAGGTCGTTGGATAGTTCCTAAAACACCTTGGGTGGAAAGGATCTGCCATTTTTGTGAGAATATGAACATTGAAGATGAAAATCACTTCCTCTTAGAGTGCCCTATGTACACCCACATTAGATCTCAGTTTCCTAATCTTTGTTTCAACATCGACCTTCCTAGTCTTTTGACTTGTCAAAATTATAGTGAGCTCGGGACGCTTCTCACCAAGCTCTTTGAGCATAGGAATACAATTTTAAAACAAACTAATTAATTGGTTTCTTAAGGTCCGATAAACCAAAGTTTGGTCTTAGTGGACGTTAACCTTCATCATCATCATGATTATAATGTTTTGTAAATTAAGAAACTTAATTTAC
>LPNX011040809.1:0-15857 GCA_001517045.1 Pseudotsuga menziesii | reverse complement strand
GATGGTGCCCATCATCACCAGCTTGTCTTGTTCTTGTGTGAGAGATTCCATGAAATCTGCAAGGCTGGGCATCTTCTAGGTTTGAGCTGTGAGTTTTGTGGCATAGAAGTTCAAAACAATGACTGAGTAGTTAGGTCCTAGCTTCGAGAGGATGGACAATACGAGCTGATCATCTTTCTTTTCAATACCACACTGTTTCAGCTGCAAAACTAGTGCTTTGAACTTGGAGAAGTATAGCTGCAGTGATTCAAAATTATTGGGACTCAGGGAAATCATCTCATTTTCGATCTGGTGTCCCCTCATCTCATCTATCTTTCTGAAGAGTTCAGAAAGTTTCTCCCATACTTGATCCAGTGAAGTTAATCCATCGAGATGGAAAAGGAGGTCTCGGGAAATACTGAGACATAGGAGGCCATAGGCCTCATCTCTCCGATTGTGCCATTTGATCTTCTCTGCAGCAGTATTGGGCTCTGCTTCTATAGCCATAGTCACCCTGTAGAGGCCTTTCACTCTCAACAAGATCTCCATCTCTGCTTTCCATTCAAAATAGTTGAAGGGAGTGAGGATAGTTTTCTGTGAATCCATAGCTTTAGAAAATCTATCCCGGCTGTCAGTAGAAGGATCCCAGTCTTGATGTTGAACCTGCAAAAAAATTTTTGAAGGAGAGTAACAACCTATAATGGCTCTGATACCATGTAGAAATTCTGAACAGCAATAGATTAATTTCACTCACAACAAATTACAATTGATCATGCAAATTGTCAACAATGGAGACTGAAAATGGAGCTGTAACACAAAATTATATTAACTCAGTGTACAATAGCCAACCCTATAATATCATAGGCTGCTGAATAAATAGAATACATGAAGAAATTGAATGCATGAGGAAGCATCCAAATCTAGCATAAAGCAGGCTTACCCAAAATAGGCAAATCCCCCATAGGTGTAAAAATATGATCCCAAATCTGTCATGAGGCTCACAAATTGGCAAGGGCACATGGGAAATCTAATGAGTGGTGAAATGGCAGATCATACATGCTTTTGCATGGAGGAAAGAGTGGAGGATGAAAGAGGAATAAAACAGGTTCACGTCACCTAGTCTTGCTTTCCTTATGTGCTTTAAAAACTGAAAAAGCAGTCAACAAAGCAGAGAAAGCAGAAGGGCGCCTAGGAGGCCAAGAATAAAGTAGATTTGATTCCTAAGGCTTTCCCAAGCGCTACATGAGTCAAATATGGCAAGTTTGACCTCTATGGATAGGCAATTAGCAACTTGCACATGGTGGGACTCATGTACTAGGCAAATAAGACAAAAAGAAATGAATTAATGTCTAAGTGGGTAATACTATGGGTTTGATTATTCTAACAAGGTGAGGCTTAAATCCTTACACCAGAAGAACTTTGTCAAGGCCAAGAAGATCATTGTTGATTCAGTCATGGATCAACGTGTACCACAAGTGTCTTCCCTAAATACACTGAAAGATATGTTTGATTCCTTGACCAAGCTATTTGAAGGAAAGAACATACATCGGAAGATTACCCTAAGAAACAAATTGAAGAGGTAAAATAAGAAGTGAAGAATGCATAAGTGGTGATAGCCACCTTGAATGGCCTCCCAGGATCGTGGGATTCATTCATGCGAAGAATGTATGCTAGAAGAAAGTGATTACTTTTAGTTGATTCATAAGAGGAAAAGAAGAAGATGGGAGCAATTGAATATCAATCTCTCACCATTCAAAGAAGATCCCTCAAGCGATGAGGAATATGAAGAACTCAATTCTTGAAGAACCTCTTATTCATCTTATCATTTGGATAAGAAATGATGATTTCATGAATGAAGAAGATGATAAAGCAAAATGATCAAGATGGAGTCTACCCACGAAACAAATAAAATATAAGTATTCAATTGTCATTTCATGATATTGTTTTGTTATACATTTGATTATATTAAGTTGATGTGTTATGCATGATAGATTGTTTGCATTAATGACTGTATACTACTAATATACATGTGATGGGTAAATAGCTCATGGTGCTATACAACTCTCCATTTCTACTTATCAAACCTCTTTGCTGACATATTGGATTAGTGCACAATCTCAATGATGTCATGGTAGAGATGGAAGGCATCTAGAAAGTTTCTATGGATGAATGTTATATTGGATAAACAGTTGCATGATGCATAAGAATTTAGCGTTATGCAGATGTTTTATGAAATAGTTTTAACCATGAAACTGGTCCATTTGAATTGTAGGAAAGGTCCTGTACAACCTCCTACAAGAAAAGAAGGATGAGACTTGTTCTGAAGAACAAGTGATGACAATTCAATAAACATGAATATGAAGCTCCCAGGGTCAGAGACACAATGACGGAAGAAAGAGCTTCAGAGAGCGGTAGATCCATCTCGAAGGATGAAGACCACCATGGGTATGAGAGATAACTCAAAATGAAGAAAATAATGCTATGAAAGAAGCTATGATCAAATAATAATAGTTGATCATGGGGAATGATGTATACAATATGATTTTGAGACATAAAGGGAAGTACGTAGTATCTTCCATATGGATCTACAAGAACAAGTGTACAAAGCAAGGTTCATGATTTGCCTCAAAAAGAATAGACTATGACATGACATACTCTATTTACTAGTATATATCAAGCATAGAACCACCTATACAGAATGAAGAAGGAAGATAATACTCCACTTCAGGGGGAGTGACTATAGAACATATCTGAGTTCGACATGGTACGGCATGATGGATAGCTTCCTGATGGATCGAGACTTTACCAAGAGTAAAGTGGGTTCCAAACTTCAAAGTTGAATGCAGAAGACTAGGATATGTTGATGATCTGACAAGGTGAACTCATGGAAGATGTTATGATGAAAGAATATTCGAATGATGTTTGGGATATAGTACTCAAACCAGAAAGCAAGAATGTGGTATCTTACAAATGGATTTGCAAGATAAAATATGTTGTTAATAGAAGTAAGGAAAGACTTGTGGCTAGAGGTTTCTATAAGAAAGAGGGAATTAATTCTGAAGAGACACTTACTCCAGGAAGCAAGGTACACTTCCTTCCGAACTATGATGGTAGTTGCTTCCATGATGAAGTAAAGACAAGGCTTCCTTAATGATATGATTGGGGAAGAGTTTTACATCAAATAGTAATAAGGATTTGAAGTTGAAGATAGATGGACTCATATATGTAAGTTGAAGAAGGTCCTCTATGGCATGAAGCAAGCTCCCATAGCTTGGTATGGAAGGATAGACAGTTTCCTATCAATTATGGGCTTTACCAAGAGTAAAGCTAATCTTAGCCTTTATCTCAAGCTTGTAGAAGATGAACCTGTCATCCTGCTATTATATGTGGATGACTTATTCTTGAAAAGGAATGAGAAACAGATCATGGAAAGCAAGAAGAAACTAGCAGAAGAATTTGAGATGAAAGACCTTGGGTTAATGCATTATTTCCTAGGTCTGGAAGTATGGAAAAGTTCAGAAGGAATCTTTCTCAATCAGGGAAAGTATGCAGTAGAGATATTGAAGAGATTCAATATGTTGGAATGCAACGCCATGGCCACACTCATGGACTCCAACCTAAAGCTGTTAGCTGATGACTCATCATAGTTAGTGGATGCGACTCATTACAGACAGATCATTGGGTCATTGATATACTTAACAAATACTAGCCTAGACATTTGTTTTGCTGTGAACACCTTAAGTCAATATCTTGTTCAACCAAGATGGGTTCACCTAGTAGCTGCAAAACATGTGATGAGATATCTGAAAGGGACTATAGACCTTGGTATATACTATGATGGTAGCCATGAGTATAGATTTTATGGCTACACAAATGCAGATTGGGCTGGAAGTATCTCAGATAGAAAAAGCACATCAGGTCGATTTTATAGTCTGAGATCTGCTATGGTTTCATGGTTTAGCAGAAATTAGTCTAATGTTGCTCTAAGCACAGCCGAAGAAGAATATATAGCAGCTTGCTCTGCTAGTTGTGAAGCCATATGCCTTTGGAAGCTGATGTCAATATTATTCAACCTAGAGTTGGACACTACCATGATTCTATGTGATAACCAGATTTGTGACGACAGAGAACCCTGTGTTTCGTCGTAACACATAGAAATACGGTATTTCTACATATGAGATAAGATGCAGATGATGATGTTTCAGTATTCCCATACTGAAGATATAAATGATGTTTCAGTATTTACATACTGTAGATGCAGATGATGGTGATTCCGTATTTCTATACTGAATATAGAGATGATGATGCTTTCAGTATTTCTATACTGAAGATATAGATGATGATGCTTTCAGTATTCACATATTGGAGATACAGATGGTGATAGTTTAGTATTCACATACTGAAGATGTAGATGATGATGGTTTAGATGATGATGTGCTAATGAAGCCTCTATCCCGAGTAAAGTTTGAACACTTTTTAGACAAGCTTGGTGTGGTTTGGAAAGACCTTCCCTGAAAGAGGGAGTAGTGATGTTGCAGTGGGATTGTATCATCCCAGGGAACTTTCCCTAAAGTGATCTGGAGACCTCAGTCTTCGAAAATGAAGAGGGATTGTATCATCATGGGACATCTATCCATAATAGATCCAGTGACCTCGATCCTTGAGAATGTGGTAGGATTGCATCATCCTTGGACATCGTCCTAAAGTGATAGGGACTGATTCTCCCGTAATCAATCTGATGGCTTCGGTCCTTAAGAATGTGGTAGGATTGCATCATCCTTGGACATAGTCCTAAAGTGATAGGACTAATTCTCCTGTAATCAATCTAGCGGCTTTGGTCCTCAAGAATGTGGTAGGATTGCATCATCCTTGGACATAGTCCTAAAGTGATAGGGACTGGTTCTCCTGTAATCAATCTAGTGGCTTCGGTCCTCAAGAATGTGGTAGGATTGAATCATCCTTGGACATAGTCCTAAAGTGATAGGGATTGATTCTCCCATAATCAATCCGGTGGCTTCGGTCCTTGAGAATGTGGTAGGATTGCATTGTCCTTGGACTTAGTCCTAAAGTGATAGGGACTGATTCTCCCGTAATCAATCTGGTAACTTTAGTTGTTGAGAATGTGGTGGCATTGTATCATCCCTGGAATTTAAGTCCAAAAGTGATCCAAAGACTCTTTTTCTTTGAGTTGTGGATTGCAGGTTGTAGCTGATGATGATGATGTCGTACTGATCGAAAGATCAAAGTATGATGATGATGACATACTGATCAAAAGATCAGAGTATGATGACATAATGATCAAAATATCAGAGTATGATGATGACATACTAATCAAAAGATCAGAGTATGATGACGACGTATTGATCAAAATATTAGAGTACGATGATGATGATGTACTGATCTAAAGATTAGAGTATGATGATGACGCACTATGATTATGATGTTTCTGATCGAAAGATCAAAGTATGTTGATGATGTTTCTGATTGAAAGATCAGAGTATGTTGATGATGTTTCTGATCGAAAGATCAGAGTATGATGATGATGTTTCTGATTGAAAGATCAAAATGTGATGATGATTATGATCGACATATCAGAATATGATGATGATGATGTTGCTGCTGATCAAAAGATCAAAGTGTTGATGATGATATTGTTGATCGAGAGGTCAAAGTGCTGAAGATGTTGCTGCTGATGGAAAGGTCAAGGTGCTGAAGATGTTGTTACTGATCGAAAAGTAAAAGTGTTGAAGATGTTGCTGATCGAAAGGTCAAAATGCTGAAGATGTTGTTGCTGATAGAAAAGTCAAAGTGCTGAAGATGTTGCTGATCGAAAGGTAAAAATGTTGAAGATGTTGTTGCTGATCAAACAGTGAAAGTGTTGATGATGTTGCTGATCAAAACGTCCAAGTGCTGAAGATGTCATTACTGATTGAAAGATCAAAATGATGAAGATGTTGTTGATCGAAGCAGTCAAAGAATTAATGATGATGAAGACTGAAGATTGAAGATGAATACTACATGATGTTGAAAAGCTTTTAATGATTTATAAATGTGTTACCCTGATGATGTTGATCATGTCCCCTATATTTCTCCTACTCTTTTTTTTGTTGATGTTGTTGTAGAATACCCTTCTCATTAAGCGAGAGTGTTGAAATATTGTAACTTCAAAGAATATTCTATATGTATCTTTTTGTGGTCCCCGATGGTCCTATAGGGAGAACCACTTGTATTACATTCTACCCTAATGCTCCTAATCGAAAGAACTAATAAGAGTCATGAGGTAGTCCCCTCTAATTGTAAAGGTGGGTCATCAGCACCCCAGTGTGGTTACTTGAGCCTACATGTGTAGCTAGAGCCTACATGTCGAATGAGTTAACTTAAGTGAACGGATGAATATAAATAGAGGTGTAGCGCTCCTCATTTGGAGCACACACTCTCACTTGTATAGTGCATTAGTGAAGAAGAGAGAAACGTATCTGGAGAAGGAGGAGGATCATGCTTTGATCTCCTTGTTGGTTTTATCTTTTATCTTTTGCTGGGTTTTTCCCTTTAGGGTTTTCCCAAGATAAATCTTTGTGTTCTCTTTTGTATGGTTGTGCTTGTCTATCTTTTAGTGATCCTATTTATATGCTTTTGTTATGAAATCAAAATGAAATTCTAATGATCTATCTTAGCATATGAAAATTCAACACCAACTTCGTTTTTTCACCCTATACCAAACAATATTAATATTCCATGTGGATATGATATAACACGATGACCCAGGTGCATGTTTGAAGTAGAGATCTAATTAGCCATTGCACCTAATTGGGAAGGAGAATGAATAATAATGACTAAGAAGGTACTCTCAAGGGATTGATGAAAGGCATGTTGGTTAATTGGCCATGGAGAAAGCTAACCATGGAGCATATTAATCTTCCCTCTGTTTCCCGCAATGTTTTTTATAATGTCGACATAATTTTTGATGGATTATTGAAATGGTAAATTTTAATAACTAGAATAGAATTAGAGTGCTGGTCCAATGAAAATGGAAAATTGCAATTTTGATAGTAAAATTTTGCATTTTCTTGTTAAAATTTACGAAATTACAAGGAGGTCTCTAAATCCATATAATATATGCATAATTAGGAAACATGACTTATGTGATAGATTAACATTGGTTAATTAGGCTGACTAATTACTCCATTTCAACCATTTATTATAGACTATCAATTAAATGTGGTTTCATATTATATAATTGGTGTAGGATATGCCAAGAATGGAGATGGTCTGAGGCCTAGATTTTGTTTTTACAAATTCCATGGTCTATTAATAATTTTTATGTTGAAAAGTGTGTGTGTGCATGTGCACGCACACGTATGTGTATGTTTTAATTTCAAATATATATTATGGTAATAATATATCTGTAGGTATATGTAACACCTAGTTTGTATCATGAACCATATATAGCCATCCTATAATATGTAGATATATGATATTATTAATTTATATATGTGATAGGTATATAATAATTATATATGTGAGTGATTCATTAATATCTTTTATCTTGTACAACCCCACACCTTTCTCCCTAGTTTCCTCTCTTACATATTCCAATTAATCTTGAGTTAAATATTCATTGCTTCCATTTTTGAGCCATTGATTCATCCTTTTGGGAAGAGTTATTCAAATAATTTCAATGTAGTGAATTCCTTAGTTATTATATCAATACATGTATACCTTATGATTTTCACCGTAAAAATTAAAAACTATACAATTTTTCAAAGTTTCCATTCATAATCCACAACCATCTCCTAGGATTGATTTCATGCTTATCTTCATCTCTACTAATTTTAGGTATTTACATTTTTATCTATGGTCTAAGTAAAACCTTTAAATTCCAAATTAAATATATTGGAAACAATTTAAAAAATGGATAGCAAGGTTTTTTCTACATATTTTCTTAGACCTTACAATAAAAAGTGATGCTAAATTCAAACTAACATACATTTTTAGATCCTTGATTGGATTTTGTATTGTTGGTTGATCTTCCTCTTAAGGTAATTCTAATATTTTTTCCCTTATGAATTAGAAATTATGAATTGTACTTTCTTAATGTGTCTTCTCTATAGTGCCATATTTTGTAACCAATTCCAATGTTCAAAGAAAAATTTATGGTAAATTTCCCAAAACTTTTTTTCTTTTGTCCCTTTAAGGAGAGAAAGCTTGTATGGCCTCACATGTGTTTGATTTTCTTGTTCTTCATATGAATTTTATAGCAAAAACACTATGGTCTACATTATCTCTTATTAAACAAGTGACACTTTATTGGAATCTCTCAATATTTTTATACAATAGATTTACCCTAGAAAGCTATTTGAGACTAATATTGGACTAGTGAGAAACCTTAACATCCATAGACTATAAATCTGAACTTATACTAAACCAAAACCTAAAAACATTTCCACAAGTGCTTCACTAAGTCTCCTAAGGTGACTTGGAATTTTTTTTTATGTGAAACATATCCAAAAAAAATTATAATAAAAATGACTATGATACAAAATCCTTAAGATAACATAATATAACAAAATACACACCATGTACAAAAATGTAAACATGGATCACAACTCCAATATAGATAAGAGATATGAGTTACAAAATGACTCCATAATAATACAATAATATACTCCAAATACTTTCAGACATTCATACATCCAATTCACCTATTTCCAAGCATCACTATTGTCTTGAAGATGAGCCACACATGGCTCGAAATGTTGACATCAACTCTTCACTCACCTCAGGCTCTCCACAAGCTTCCATGAAAATTTACTACAAAATATCAATAAACCTAATTTCCAATTGGTATGGAGCAGAAAACCTAAGAAATTTGAGAATCTTGGAAAAAATTCGAATAACTAAAAATAAGAAGATCACTCACCCTTCATTTCTTAAACAATGCATGAACAGACACATCATTTAACTTAGTCAGTACTATCTGAAGAGGGTTGTTCGATATTAAAACCTTAATGAAAGATGAGCATACTTTCTAGGCATTGCTACTGTCCTAATGATGATCCTCACATGGTTTGAAACATTGACATCATCTCTTCGCTCAACGCAGACTCTCCACAAGATGCCATAATCTTTACTACGAAATCTCAGCAAACCGAATGATTACATAACCTCTATATATGTACATTCACTAATTACACATGTGGGGTATTCATTAAATTGACCCCATTACATACACATTTAACTCCATCCATACACCCCTTAGTGTCATTCTATGTACATTTAACCTGATATACTCCCCCACTTAGTACATAACATCTCAAGTCCCACATTGACCTTGGTTAGATGTACAGAGGACCCATATGAATTTTAATCAAATGGTAGAGACCATGAGTCGATGAGAGGGGTAAATTTATTCACAATGGTGAATAATATTGGAATGGGGATAAGAAAACTCAGGGAGATTGGAAGAAGGATAATTTTCTTAGAAAAAATATGTTGCTTTCGAGGGTGAATAGAAAAGAGGAGGATTGAAATTAAAATGGGGCTAGAATCATCATTATTGGTAGCATTGTGAAATAGTAAATACTATTATTATGTTGTTACTGGGAAAGCCTAAAACTACTCCATCGTTGTATGTGGGGAAGAGGAGGTTAGCAGTGAAGCTGGTCTAATAGGGGTATTAAGGTCATATGTTGAGCCTAACATTTTATTGAAGTAATAACCCTATTAATAGAGGTATTGCAGTATTATGAGAATGAGTTGAAGTGTTCTTTCACACCATAACCATGAAAGGTGTGGTGGTGCAATAAGCCAGAGGCATCTCCACTAAACAATTATTGTTCATAGCTTAATTCCTGTGACCAATTATTATATTTTGGTTGTATAGAGTGAGTTATCAATAGTTAAGTTATAAAAAAAATTAATATCTTTCATAGTATAATAATTTACTCTAATTAAGATAATCTGCCTCACACCCTCATGGTAGTTATCCTTTGTATAAGAATCCATTTTGGTCTTTGTACACTACTAAATTCATTTTAGGCCCAAAACACTGACGTTAACAACAAAAAATACCCTCTTATGTGGGTTCTCCTAGTCACAAGGGATAAACATGTCTCCAGATATTGCCAGCAGAAACACAAAAAATCTCACTTTACCAACTAATCAAAAAGCATTGACATAAAATAAGATTATAAAGTTGTAGTTATGTAGTTTTGATTATCAGAAAATGACAAGATTGCATGTTATTTTAAAGAGGTGTTATGCAGTGTATGATAAAAGAAAACAGTTAAAGATAAAATCAGTAGAACAAATTGGATCAAAATGGCTATAGTTTTTCCACTAATATTACAAGGGTTGACTTGGTTACAACAAAATCACAATGTTAACATCAAGGAAGGACTTGGTTAATAGAAGAGTTCAATGTAGTGCTGAAATTTTATATTTGATTTTAATCTTTTTTCCTATTTTCAACATTTTTTTAACAACAACAACAACAATAGAATCTATTTTTAAACTCACCAAATACTAAATTGGTGTATGAGACCCATTTTTTTTGTAGGACATGGCACTCATATTCGTGCAATGATTTGATTGCTAAAGTCTACATAGATATATATACATTGTATCGCCCTCCAAAGTTGAATCTATAACCTCCTAAGAGCAAAGTACATGTTCCTAATTGTTAAACCCTCCTTACATGGATGTAAAAAGTAAACCCACAACCTTTATGTAAAATAAAATGACCAACCCTAAATTATGCATGCTAGAAAGCTACCTATTTCATCATTCTCTCCTAAAAATACAATATAAACCCTATACATATATCAATGTTTTTTTCTTTGTTATAAACATTTTTAATGTGTAAATTATCTCTACACTTTTCATTTAAAAAAAATAAAAATATTATAATATTACTCAATTGTCACAATAAATCATTATAATTAAGTTTTTACGAATACTCTTTTATAAAAAAGATTCACAATCACCCAAATTTATGCATATAAAAAAAGAAACATAATTAATAGAATACTTGTAATAAATATATAAAATTATTAAGGAAACATAATGATGAGAACACATGTAATGAATATATAATTTTATTAGCTATTATTTATGTTTAAGGTTTTAACATGTTGTTAAAGATGAATATAAAAATAGACTAAGTTTTAACATGCTTTAATATATAAATGGAAAATATTTTCAATGAGTTATTTTTAATATAGAGTTGTATACAAAATTTATAAATAAATAAGTTTATAATTTTTTTTTTTTTTAATTTTAGCATTTAGGTTTTTAGAGGTAGAATATGTTGGAGATGTGTGTGGAGGACCTATGAATGGTAAGGTGTACACTATGTATGTTTCGGACCTTAGAGTCGGGTTTCATCTTCGAAGTCCAAAACGTATGTAGAGTACACCTTAGCACTCACAGGTCCTTCACACAGGTCTCCAACATTTTTTTAATTATTATTATTATTATTATTATTATATTAACATTTAATGACACCTAAATTACTAATAAATTTAATTAAAAATTTTCTTTTTTTTTTAAATATCTTTATTTGTTAATTTTATTTATGTTGAGGAATTATTCAATTTTGTTTTTCAAATATGTCTTTATATTAATAATCATATATTTTAAACAACACTAAAAAAAATATTTTGTTAAAATTATATGTGATTATAATGTTTTTATTTTTATAGAATACATGTAGAAGTATAAATATGAGGTGAGTGGCTTTGAAATGATTATAGAGTACATGACTTATCCCAAAGTCAATGTAATTATAAAACTAAGTAAGTTGCTTTGAATATATAAATTAAATGTAGTTTTTTTATTAATATAAACAATATTAAATTTTAAAACAAAAAACAAAAAATATAATTGTAATCGTTATTTATATTAAAATGTTTAAAGAGGTTGGTTTTAGTGGTGAGGATTGAACAAATTTTTACTAAAAGAGGGTTCATTTTTTGAGGAATTTTCTTAAAGCTATGGGGTCATGTAGATGTAATAGTTAAAAGTGTGGTTTCACTTAGAGAGATTATATAAATGATTTCATTACCTGTGCACACATAAATGAATCAAAACCCACCTTATATACTTCCAAATTAAAAGGGGTGGGAGGTGTGGGGTCACATTTTTCTTGACCCCAATCCTATGGAATATCGATATGTTTAACAAGGTCAAGTTGTTCCACATCACAAGATCCAAACAGACTCCCATAAAGATGAATGATCTTTCATAGGTATGCAATGTCATTCCAACAAAGGGTCTAACACCTTATTTATCCATAACCAAGGTATGGGTGAAGTGTAATACAAGTGTCATTAAATAGGATAGGAGTGACATGAAAGCCCTTTATTGGTACATGAAGGAAAATTGACACTGCCCCATCTCTTAGGTCCCCTCTTCTTATGATATAGACTGTGCAAAGTACTTTAACATTGACACTCCCCCATCTCTTAGGTCCCTCTTATGATATACAATTTTCAATGTGCATTCCTTTAGGTCCATTTTTATTATGATATAAACTTTGTAGTGTGAACAATATTTAATTCCAAATCAAATATTTAAACATAAAAAACCCTTGTTGCACCTTATCCCTGAACCCCAAGTTCTTTGGTAAGGTCATTATTTTATATCCATGATCCAAAACATGGTCTAAAATAAAATCTTTTTATTATGGCATATTTGTTAAATCATTAACTTAATCACAATATAAGGAAGATATACATGTATTTTTATCCATAAACTAAAATATTGCATAATGTATTCATAATTTGGAAAATAAATCATGACCTACACTTAATAATTACAGTAATTGATCTCACTTTTAATACTTGTAGTATTAATATTTCAAATGATAAAGAAAACAATCTACATGGAGAAATTCTACAATAGTTTATGACCCTTCCCATACGATAAGCCTGATCTCAATTTTAAAACTTGTATTATTAATATTTCAAATGATAAAGAAAGCAATCTACATGGAGAAATTATACAATAGTTTATGACCCTTCCCATATGAATAAGCCCAAAACCATGGATCAAACAATTAATCTCTTATTATCCATAATTAATGAATACATTCATCTTACACCAATTGCCTTTGAAATTGTACACACATTCTATTCACTAAAAAAAGATTGACATGTAAACCTTTGAACATGGCTTGAACATGGCTTAAAGCACTATGCATATTCTCTTAAATCCAAACTTGTAAAGTAAAACATAAATCAATGATTTTAATGATTTTAGTCCATATGTCATTGATTTCATAATAAATAGCCATTGCTTTTATCATAATTCAGATCAATATTATCACCTTTGAAATAGTATACACATTCTATTCATTAAAAAAAAGTTGACATGTAAACCTTTGAACATGGCTTAAAGTACTATGCATAGTCTCTTAAATCCAAACTTGTAAAGTAAACCATAAACCAATGATTTTAGTCCATAAATCATTGATTTCATAATAAATAGCCATGCTTTCATCATAATTCATATCAATATTGTTTCATTGGGTTAGGATCAATATTGTGTCATTCCTTCGTTCATTAGGTTAGGACAAAATGGTGGATGTGTCACATGAGAAGGTGTTCAACGAATTGATATTCAAGTCTCGCTCAAGTTTGAAACTCATTTACCCTCTCTGACATGCTTTTGCGCGATAACATTAGACTCAAGTACTCAAGTTTCTAGTGGAAAGTTTATAGTGGTATTTTCTTACTTGAACCCATACCTGCTTAGAAAAAACCACTAAGATTTACAAATTCTCATGGTATAAAAAATTATTATGCCACTCCTTCAAGCTAGGCATTGAGTCAAGAATCGTATTCAATCTAGGCATTGAATCAAGAATCGACCCCCACAGATTGTAGTATGATTGAGGTCCATGCATGGTTTCTAAACTTGGATAGCTTGGATAAGGACTAAATCTATGGATACACATATTTTCATGTGAAAACCGATTATTGTCATTGTCTAATCCTTAGCCTAAACAAAATATTGGGTAGTCTCAATATTTATACCGGCCATAAATTTGAAACATAATTTTAAAATGTTCCAGGTATCTTTACTTTCTACAATTGTGAAAAAATTCGTCTTGTTCAGGGAAGATATTACTTTCAAAATGTATTGTGATCTATTTGATATGAGAAACTCGAAGAGGTCTATACTCAACCGTCACAGGAAGTTATATATATAGTTGTAGTAACAGTTTGAAAGTTCAAGGTTACCGTTGGAATAGAGGCTCACCTCAGTGGGCTTCTGGATGTCTAGACCCCTGCTAGGTCACAAGTTATTAGTATATATTACTTATAGGAAGCGGATTTGTGAGCCTACCCATTTCAGTATTAAGAAATAGATAACTTATTATTTGATAAGCACTCGCAGATGCATCTTGAGTAACTGGTACCCTATTCAAACCACAAAGTCTCTTAATAGCACTAACTCTTTTGTTAGACAGAACATATGAAAGAAAATGAAATGACTTACAGGCTGTTAGATATATTCTTGGGAGATTACTGTTTCCATGATTAAAAAAATAGCTTCAAAGTACAAGCTTAAAAATACAACCTAGGATAAAAGAAACTAAAAATCCGAGCTTCAAGTTTTTAGTAAAACCTCATCAAAATCATTTTTGGAAATTGTTATTCTAACAATTTCATAATTTCGGTTGTAATCCCTAGGTATTGACTAAATGTTTAATTTTAAACTAAATACTTGATTTTAAATCTTCCCAAATCACCCAAATAGTATAAACGAAATTGTTATATAAACATCACAAATTATAAATTCAACAATAATTGGTCTGTCTGATTCTGATTCCGGCGGGTTGGTGGCGTTTTGGTTAGGGCTCATACTTCTTGGTTGGGTGACACTAAAACCATTTTGAATTTAAATTCCATGGAGGTGTAGTAGATTGGTTATTACCACATAATATGAAGAGTTCTTGTGGAGCTGACAGAAGAGATGAGCTATGAAAAAGGTGGGAAAACCATTGGTTGGTTATAAACTGTGGGAGTGGTAATGGGAATGGGAATGCACCTTATATTAAATCTTAAGCAAGAGTTGGATTTACAATACGGTTGATAGGAAATAATTTTTTCACTGACGAGGAAAACTATTCCTTTTGCTAAACTTACCAGACAGCTGAGATTTAACAAAATGAGATACATTGTGGAATGGTTGTTATAAATGGCAACGAATACTATGTTAGAGCTCATGAATTTAATGGGCTTCAAATACGATGCAAACATGTTTAACATGGAATCAAGCACAGACATTAATGCTGTAAAAAACATTCTTCCACAGTTTCCACCCAAGCAATTGACCACACCTTCGTTTAAACAAAAAGAACACATTTAGAAAATTTTAGTTTGACAGTAACGGCGGTGGTCATTTGGCAGAGTTCCAGTATTTCATCCAGAAAAGGGGTCTTTCTAATATGTTCAAGGGCACTAAGCAAAGAAGAAATGATCAAGTTTATATCCATTGTAGAAATGATCAAGGTTATAGCCATTGTGCTGGGAACTACTGAACATAATCAATATTGTAGTGAGCACCATGAAAAACATTCTATGGCATTAGATGGATTGCAAGAGACTATATCAATAGAGAGATCAAATCCATTCTCAAGGTAAATAAAAGAAATTAACTACCAAGGTATATTTGGATGTTCTAAGATGACTCAATCAAAAACTTGTTTCTATAATTTGTTCTCAACAATAAAGAGATATACAAGCATAATAAATTAAATCTTAGAATTCAATATAGAATATTCCATTAAACATGTATAAATATTCATAATTTCTCATGAAATTAGACTAGAATGGATATTTCTATTAAAATAAACATAGATACATTGTGAG
>LPNX011040784.1:0-44741 GCA_001517045.1 Pseudotsuga menziesii | reverse complement strand
ATCTCTGGGAAAGTCAAACCCTAGTTTGACCCTGAGCTAGGAGAAACCCTAAATACTAAAACTGCTAAGTTTTGGTACATTCGCTATATTCCGAGATTGGAAAAGTATCAGAAGCTGAAAATTGCAAGGGACGAAGATAAAATCCTGATGAACACTGTATCCAAAGCTCAGTCCCATATTCGCTATATTCTGGGAAATATGATCTCTCAAAGTTAGGGTTCCAGCCTCTTCCAGAAATCATCCATAAACAGGACACCTAGGGAGATCTGCAATATCTTAGGCTACAGAGGTCCAAATGGAATTCTTGAAGATGTTCCAGAAAGGGAACGGAATTTAATTTCTGTGGTATGAATATCAGACTCAGAAGATGAACCAATGACACGTGGAAGGCCGTACAACTTCACTGTTCTGAACAGTCCTGTAATAGGTCACCTTGGGAAAAGGATCATAAATCCCAAATGGTGAAACCAATTCTGATGAAACCTGTGGTTTTGAATCAATGACATGCGAGTTTACCTCAGTCCGAAATTGCAGACACATGGGAGCAGTAATTTCATAGATATCATGGAAACAGTAACAGGCATTTCTGCAGAAGAAATCAGAAAATTAGGGCTTCCTGTTCCGGGAGCTTCCCTCCACTGTTTTCAGAAAAGGAGTACATTGGAAAGCTCCATTTGAAGAGATCTATATATTTATCCAATCAGATCTAAAAGATTCCAAGTTTTGAAAATTAGGGTTTCTGTGACAAACCCTAGATCAGCGAACTCCGGGACAAGGACAGACATCTCAAATCGGTAAGATCTAATCCTTTGCTATTTCCATTTGAGGTTCTAATTTCAATATAGATTTCTGATAATCTTGGTGAAGTTGACAAATTCCAAGCATAGAAGTATTTGATCTCTCTGAAGAAAATAGATTGGACATCTACATGAGTATAGAGGTTCCAGCTTCAGAGGGAGATGAGGTTAAGAAGTCTTTCACAAGAAAGAACTTGGTCAAGGCCAAAGAAGACATCATGCTCATGCTGCAGCGGATGACGAACCATCCAGAAAGAGATCTAGATATGAAATTGAAGATTCTTCAAGCAAGTATGAATATGTTCTCATATTAGCTCTCACAGGTAACATTACTCATGGAAGTGATGATTGGCTTATAGACAGTGGGGCTTCCATTCATATGACGGGATTCAAGGAATCCTTTGTAAGACTATCAGAACATGGATCACCTCACAAGGTGAAACTAGGAGATGACTACCAATATCCAATATAAGGTAGTGGGGAATCTTCATACAAGCTAGAGTCTGGTAAGTCTCTAACAATGAAAGAAGTATTGTTTGTTCTAGGATTCAAGAAGAACCTTCTCTCCATGTCAGCATTGATGCAAAAGGAATGCAGGTTGCATTCATAGATGGTCAAGTCATCATGTGGCCAAAATAAAAGACTATCGATGATGTGGTAGTGATTGGAGAACAAGAAGGAGGCTTGTACAAATTGAAGGGCCATCTAGAACAAGCCTTGATCCATGACATAGTAGAGCCAAATGAGATTTGGCATAGAAGGCTTGCAAATGTGCATTACAGAGCACTACCTATTGCAAGCAAAGCTATTCCAGAATTTCAAGCTATTTGAAGGGAAGAACAAAAATCAGAATATGACCTAAAGAAACCAGTTGAAGAATGTGAACATCCAGAATATAGAGACCATGCATTCATAAGAGTCTCTCAAATCAAGAACAACTTGAAGCGGTGAAGAATGCAGAAGTGGTGATGGCCACCTTGAATGGCCTCCCAGGATCGTGGAATTCATTCATTCAAGGAATGTGTTCCAGAAGGAAGTGATTACATTTCAGCAGACTTCAAGAAGAAGAAGAAGATTGAATCATAAGAAGAGAAGAGAAGATGGGAGCAACTGAAGATCAAGCTCTTTCCATCCAAAGAAGATCCCTCAAGCAATGAGGAATATGAAGAACTCAACTCTTGAAGAACTTCTTATCCACCTTAGCATTTGGATAAGAAAGGATGCGACTATGAATGAAGAAGACAATGAAGCTGAAGGATCAAGAAGGAGTCTACCCTCGAAACAAATAAAGATAAGTATTCAATTGTCATTTCATTATATTATTTTGTTATGCATTTGTTTATATTCAGTTATTGTATTATGCATGATAGGATGTTTGCATTAATGACAGTATACTACTAATATGCATGTGATGGGTAAGTAGCTCATGGCGCTATACAAATTCTCCATTGCTACTTATCTAGAATGAAACCTCTTTGCTGACATATTGGATTAGTGCACAATCTCAATGTTGTCCTGGTAGAGATGGAAGGCATCTAGAAAGTTTCAGTGAGATATGGATGAATGTTGTATTGGATAAAGTAGTTGCATGAACATATATTTATGCATAATTATTTGCCAATATGAATATTCTTTATGAAATGTTCTAACCATACAAATGCATTTGACTTGTAGGAAAGATCGCATACATAATCACCTACAAGCAAAGAAGAATGAAGACTTGTTCTGAAGAACAAGTGACGACAGTTCAAAGACAAAGAATAATATCATGAGTGCAGTGACATCATTGATGCAGAACCTTCCAGCCACCAAGAAGAAAGGGAAGACTAGTTCAAGAAGAATGATGTCAGGGCGCAGTATCGAGACCTGAAGAGAAGTTCATAGTTCCATCATGCATTAGATGGAAACATCGTGGGATACAAAGCAAGATTCGTAGCATGAGGCTTCTCACGAAAGGAAGGCCTAGACTACGAAGAGACATTTGCAGCCAGTAAGAGATGAAACACATACATGATGAGATTGATGAATATCGTAACCTTTGCTACAAGGTTGATAGAGGATGAAAAGCTCACAGATGGGTGCAAGATGAACTTTTGAAGAAGTTCAAGATAGAGGATCTTAGTATCCAGTGATCCTAGATGGATACTACTTGTCACTCCAGTACAGAATGTTTCAGTGCATAGAGTACAGAAGACAGAGGAAGTATAATGCTCCGCTTCAGAGGGAGTGGCTACAGAATATCCTGAGGATCGACATGGTACGACAGGATGGGCATATTACTGATGACTCTAGGATTTACTGAGAGTAAAGTGGATTCAAACCTTTGATTCAAGGTTGAAGTAGAAAGACCAGTGATGCTCCTGTTATGCGTCGATGCACTATTGTTCTAGGTATGGAGGTGTGGCAGAGTGTAGATGGAATCTTCCTTGGACAAGGGAAGTATGCAGTAGAGATCTTGAAGAGATTTGGGATGATGGACTGCAAGGCTATGGCTACACCTATGGCATCGAACCTGAAGCTATTGAGTGATGCTTCTTCAGAGACGGTTGATGCTATGATGTATCGTCAGATGATTGGGTCCTTGATGTACCTGAGACTAGACATTTGCTTTGCTGTGAACACCTTGAGCCAGTACTTGACAGATCCGAGAAGTGTTCACTTGACATATGCAAAGCATATTCTGAGGTACTTGAAGGGTACAATTGATTATGGGCTCAAGTATGATGCGAATCAGAAAATTAACCTGGAGGGTTATGTTGATTCAGATTGGGCAGGCAGTGCCATCGACAGGAAGAGCACTTCGGGATGTTGCTTCAGTATGGGATCAGGTGTGATCTCTTCGTTTAGCAGGAAGCAATCCTGTGTGGCACTGAGTACAGCTGAAGCAGAGTATTTCGCAGCTTGTTCAGCTAGTTGTGAGGCAGTATGGCTACGGAAGCTGCTGTCTAAGATATTTGATCTTTAGTTAGATGCTACTTGTATACACTGTGACAACCAGAGTTGCGTGAAGTTGTCAGAGAATCCAGTGTTCCATGACAGGTCGAAGCATATCGAGATCAAATATCACTATATCAGGGATATGGTGCAGAGAGGAGCAGTGAAGCTCCTGTATGTTGCAACGGAGGAATAGATAGTTGATGTATTGACGAAGCCATTGGCTAGGATGAAGTTCGAGTACTTCAGAGAGAGACTTGGTGTTCT
Organism: Pseudotsuga menziesii; assembly: GCA_001517045.1. Classification (NCBI taxonomy): domain Eukaryota; kingdom Viridiplantae; phylum Streptophyta; class Pinopsida; order Pinales; family Pinaceae; genus Pseudotsuga; species Pseudotsuga menziesii. The sequence continues at coordinate 40,743 of LPNX011040784.1, read as the reverse complement.
CCAGATCGAGGCTTCCTCCCAGAGAAAGTGATGAGACCCATAGCCATTCTGACATGGTGAAAGGATTGGTTCCTTCCACGGTCAGATGTAATGGCTGAGCCATTCCGTCATGGTGAGAGGATTGGTTCCTTCCATGACTGATATGAGTGCTGAGATCCATAGCCATTCTGATGAGCAGGTCATATGTAAGGGCTGATCCATTCTGTCATGGTGAGAGGGTTATTCCCTTCCATGTCAGATATAAGTGCTGGCCATTCTGTCGAGTAGGATAGATGTAAGGGCAGTTGCCATTCTAGGAATGGAGGCACCTGGTCAGTTACGAGGATCACTCAGTGTAAAAACTGAGTAGCCATTCTGATGTGATAGAGGGATGTGTTCCCACTTGATCAGATGTAAGGGCTGAACCATTCTGTTCATGGCTAAAGGATTAAGTTCCTTCCATGTCAGATGTGAGTGTTGGCCATTCTGACGAGCAGGTCGGATGTAAGGGCAATTGCCATTCTCTAGGAGAATGGAGGCGCCTGTTCAGTTACCAGGTAGCTCAGTCGAGGAGGACTGGGGGCCATTCTGATATGATTGTTGGGATGTGTTCCCGTCATGATCAGATATGAGTGCATGCCCTTCCATCATTGTGAGCAGGATGTGTTCTCGCCTGGATGGATGTAAGTGCTGAGCCTTGTCACAGATGATAGTAGGTGTGTCCTATCATGCTGGTGACTATAAGTGCAGTGCCATTTCACAGATGGTAGTAGGTGTGTCCTACCATGCTGGTGATTGTAAGTGCAGAGCCTTTCCATAGATGGTAGTAGGTGTGTCCTACCATGCTGGTGGATGTGAATGCTATTCCTTTCCACAGATGATAGTAGGTGTGTCCTATCATGCTGGTGGTTGTAAGTGTTGAGCCATTTCATAGATGATAGTAGGTGTGTCCTATCATGCTGGTGAATGTGAGTGTTGGGCCTTTCTGATGGGATTGTAGTTTACTACATGATCAGATGTGAGTGTTGGGCGTTCCTTTCTGACGAGCAGGTCAGATATAAGTGCTGGGCGAAGGCCTACATGAGAGTAGGCCTACAACCAGCATGAAATAGGGATGGCTCTGTAGAACTTCCTATGACGAGATAGTATACACATGATGATGACCAGTGGAGATCCAGATCGAGCTATGATCCAGATCCAGTTATGATGACTACGAGAGATCCAGATCGAGTGATGATCCAGATCCAGCAGCGATGATCCAGATCGAGTCATGATCCAGATCTAGTCCAGAGAGATGATCCAGATGGAGTGATGATCCAGATCCAGTCCAGTGATGTTGATCCAGATCGAGTGATGATCTAGATCCAGTGATGCCATTTTATGATGATCCAGATCGGGAGATGATCCAGATCCAGATGACTTGAAGATGAAGATGACTCAGATGATCCAGTTGATGCAGAGAAGAAGACCAGTGCTGAAAAAGTGTGTTGAAAGAATACCTTCCTAGTTAAGAGGGAGTGTTGATGTATATGTAACTTCGGAATGTATTCTTCTATGTAGCATATGTATTGTAACCCGATGTTTATTCCGGGATGTTTCTATTATGTATTTGAGTCATGTGGTCATGCCACGATGTTTTGATCGGGAGGATTAATAATGTAATCAAGTCATGTCAAGTCATTAGGTAAGTCCCCACAGTGTCGGGGCACTTGAGTTATTATACACTAATTAAGGTGTAGGCTCGAGTAGTAATTATTAGGGTTGAGCCTACGTGTGAAATGGAAACTTAAGTGAACGGACTAATATAAATAGAGAGTGTGTGTCTCTCTATTTATCACTTGTGAATTACATCACTTGCTCTCTCAAGTGTGGCGCACCTTTGGAGAAGGAAATACTTTGGCTTGACAGAAGACAGAAGGCTGTTGTTGTGTTGGGAGGTCATCTTACTGTTTTGGGATCACATCTTGTGGTGACACTATCTTAGAGGAAGTTGAGGGGTTTTCTCCATTTATGGTTTCCCCTCCTAAAATCTTTGTGTCTCTTGTCTCTTGTGATGTTCTTATGTGATTGCTGTGCTTGTTATTCTCTCAGTGAAAAGATCTTAACATAATGCTAGCTTAAATGTTGAAAAACTAACATGCAACACCTCTTGGAATCTCGCAGAAACAACAAAACATGAAACAATAATAAGAGAAATATAAGTATGGTAAAACAAATACAAGAGACAATGAGATTAAACCTATAGAATATAGCCATTGCACCCCATGGTTATCCTTTGGATTGACAAAGCTTTGATTATGTTTGGAGAACATGTTTGGATAGGATAACGGAGAATTTGGAAAACAAAGTGACATAATTGAGATCGAAAATGATAGTATGAGCTCCTTGGGTGGTTGGGGTAGTGCATATTGTTGTATATTAGTGATATGACTACATATTGGTCTTGTGTGCACTTCTGTGCAAATTCTGCCAACATTATATTGATGGTCAAAATGCAGTTTGAGTGATACTCAATTTAGCCATGTGATCACCAATAGATAAATGTTCCTTGAGGTTAGTCAAATAAGCTTATTATATTATGATGGGGATTTTCATCTTTTTATGTTCTTAGAATTTTTTCTTATGTTACAAGTATGATGCTGCAAGAGAAGTAGAATTCAGAACTATGTCAAATGATTCTAACATTTCTACCCCATCAACATCTATGAAGCATCTTATAGCAGTTGCACAAGCTAAGCGAGAACAAGCACATTCTGCAACTCTGCCACATTATGTTTCAATTGAAGAAACTGAGAATTCTATTCCGTTTATTTCCAGTCCTTCACCAATCCGAGGGAGTAGTTCATATCACAGTTCACCACTCCAACTTCACTTAGATGGTGAGGAAACTGAGGATACAAGGGATGCCATTGCCTATACAGAATCAAGAAGTACCAGAGTTAATGTGCTGCAGTGGGGTCTACCAAATACGATGGATTTGGAATCTAGTGAAGAAGGTCAAAAATAGGTTGGAGAGGCACTTAGTGGGGATACAAAAGTAGCAATTTCCATGGACAGTTTTGAAGGAATGCTAAAGACGATGTTTAGGACAAAGGAAAGTATTGGAAGAGCATCATGTCATGCTATTGACTGTGCAAAATATAGCCTTGCTGGTGAGGTAAGCTTGATATATGTTATTTTCCAGTATGGTAAACAAGTAGCTCATTTTATTTTGGCTTACTATGGTTTTTTTACTTTTGGAAAATTAATGATGAAAACTGTCAAGGATTAGAGTGAAGGATGAATATCTTGCATGTGGATCATTTCTACATTCATATCGATTTATGAAAAATCCCATACATTGGGTATTTTTCCCTGCATTAACTTATTTGTCAATGTCTTTTTAGTTAGAACATGAAACCTCTTACATATGGATATGGATATTATATCAAAAGACCAAATCGGTGTCTTTAGCAAGATGCACAATATCCTCTTCCATTCTCTACTACCCAATGGTCTCTTGTTGTCCATGGGATTTACGTATCCTCACTGGAATTGATTATCTTGGATTGAATGAGCAGAACAAAATATAGAAAGGATACAGGATTACACTCACATTCTAATAACTATAATGTGTTTTTTCTGAAACATTATACAATATTAGGATCTAGGTGGAACTCTGCCACCTATTCCGCATGATGACTTACATTGATTTAGAGGCCAAAGCAGGATCCCTCTGGATGATAGATCTCATTTGTAACAAAGGTGAAAATTGATGACCATGCATGAAGAAATTACCAAAAAGAAGCAACCTCTTAATTACCTATCTTCCTATTGCATTGGAAAGGCCTAATATTTTATTTCCTACTTGAATTTACCCAAACAATGTATCCATATGCACCATGATGTAATTGCATTACAAATGGTTTCTATAGAGCTTCATGGAATGATTAGCTTAGATAATGTTATTGTATCTAGAGTTTGATTTGGTATTGAATATTATGGCATTCTAGATACCTACCAATCTGGATTATGAATCTTATTAAGAAATGGATCATTAGAATCTCCTATCACACTAAAGGCATAGGCTTTGGATTAAAAAAATAAATGTATGTGCCCATCTACAATATTTGAACTTTGCTGCAACAAATGTTAAGAGGTTTTTGTATTATGGTGCACAATGTGGCTAATAATGTGGACTTAAGCACCATGTTTTGAACAATCATGCCTGGGCCCTGTAGTGACATATTGATTAGTGATGAAGGTTCCTTTCATGTAACAACACTGCATCAGTTTATGTCTGAATTTGGTAGTCAATTCAATTTGTTCGTAATATGAACTTGTTGGAGTGTGTACTAAGATAGTGGAAATGGGATATAAATCAAATATAAACATCCTTGATGTCAGCATGAGGGCCCTTGTATCAATGGAATTTTAAAGATTAGATATATATCCAAAATAATTTGTTTCAAGCTCAAAGTTGAGGTGTTTAGATGTTTAGCGAGAGAATAAGATCATGGAACCATGTACAAAGTTTCTAGGGAATTTCCATGTAGTGATATTGGCTGTTTATGATGCCTCCTCTAATGTTATAGCACTGATTCAATTGGAGATCAGACCAGTTATGAATTTAGAAGTTTATTATTAAGAACTTGTTGTGGGAAGTAAGATGATCCATTGGTTGTTTATGATGCCTCCTCTAATGTTATATCACAGATTAAGTTGGAGATAAGATTACTTATGAATTTAGAAGTTTATTTAAGAGCTTGTTGTGGGCAGTAAGATAATCTATTATCATTTTTCGACCATTAGATACTCAAAGTTGTGTATTGATACTTTTTACAATTATAAAAGACTTTGTAAGTTAGGTTCCCAAATTCTTAAATGATGCTAGCTCAATGGAAGAGCGCCTGCCTTACAAGCAGGAGGTTGGTGGTTCGATTCCTCTATGCCTTATTGATCTTATAATATCGGTTACAGATAACTAAATTAGTAAGCAAAAATTAAGTTATAAGTGACCAAACAATGGGAGATAAGTGACTAAACAAAATGACCAAAATTGGTATATAAAACCACTAAAAATGACTAAATTATTGACCAAAAAATGAGAGATGCAAAACTAGACATTAAAAATGATGCAACACGTGCCTCTAATGATGACACCAAACATAGCATTGACATGGTAGAAAAATAAGACGCGAAACTAGGCATTAAAAAGGATGCAACACATGGCGCTAATGACGAAGCCAAAACATGGCGATGATATGCTAACAAAATAAGATGTTACTTTGGATGCAAACCATGGTGCTATATAGGAAGCAAAATATGGTGCAACAATAGAAGAAATATTTGGCGTCATTTTGGTAGAAAAACACGATACAAAAGAGGAAGCAAAAACTGGTGCAAATTTGGAAGCAAAAATTGGTGTAAATTTGGAAGTGAAAATGGGCACATATTTGGAAGTAAAACATGGTGATAATGGGATGCCAATGTGGCAGCAAAAATGGACGCAATATTGGATGCTAATTTGGATGCTAACATGCTGCTATTAAGGATGCAAATATGGAACTAACGGGGATGTCATTTAAGAAGCAAAAGAGGACACTCACTAGGAAGAAAAATATGATGTTATTTGGGAAGCAAACCTCGACGTGTTTTAGGAAGCAAAGTTGGACGCTATTCTGGAAGCAAAAAAATAGACGCTATTTTGGACGTCATAAAGGATGCTATCTAGTAAGAAAAAAAATATGTTTTTTGAGATGCTTTAAGTCTTTTCCATCATGCGTCCCATTTAGAATCTAGTTTGACCACTCAATGTAAAAAAAAAAATACACTAAAAAGGGACGCTAAATGAGACGCTAATTCCAGGATTTGGTGTAGTGCACATAAAATAGAGATTATATTTCATAAAATTTGGAAAATGAACTTTATAGTCTTTTGTATGTGTATCTAGTGATATAAAAACTAATTAGCTATTCAATCATATATCAAAATTTGCCAAATCCTAAAGTTTATTTAATACTAAGAACTCAACCACATCTGACATCTATACTACTCTTTTTATTATATGAAAATTAATCATTGATATAAATTAGTCCTCTTTCCTTCAGTACCAACCTCTAGGACATATTAAATTATGATAAAATGATATATGGAATAAATTCACAACACCATTCACTCCCACTCATTTCATCTATACCTTCCCACTCATTTCCTTTGTACCTTAACCCTTTTTAGATGGAATGATAGAAATATATTGAATATTATAATTTGAACATTAAGTTGTTATGTTAATGTTTATATGCATTGTTTCATATGAAAAATTAGTTGAAATCCCTACATTTCTATATTGCATCTACTATTTCTTAAAGAGTAATAATCATCTTTTCCATTGACACATGGATGAGGGACATTTGAAGGTAGAACAAGACGGTGAAATACAACAACCAATGTCCTTCAATAATGTTGTTGAAGTGGTTATGTTAGAATTGACGGAATTAGAAATTGTTACACAAGAACTAGTGTTTCTAAAAAAAATGTGGAAACAACAGTTGAAACTGAAACTATTGAAACTCAAGAGGTAGCAGTTCAAAATGAAGTTACTAGAACTACTGAAACTCAAGAGGTAGCAGTTTAAACTGAAATTACCGAAACTACTGAAACTGAAGAGGTAGCAGTTGAAACTGAAAATGTAGAAACTCATGAAACAATAGACCACATTATAAATTTTCGAACATAGGAAGGGACAAAAGAAGCAGAGGTTATAGAATTTCAGAAGCCAGCCACAGATAAGAATAATCAAGAATTGGCAGAAGAAGTGTCATTATTAAATCTTGAGTTAAGTAAGTGGAAGCATCATGCAAGCCAATTTGATGAAGGAATGATTTCCCTTATTGAGCATAAAAATATCATCAAAGAGTTAAGGGAAAAACGGGACAAAGAAATATTCTTTCTGAAAAATTTGGTGGGAGAAGATAGGAGAAATTGAAGGAGTTAAGGAAATATAAATCTATGGAGAAAGAAAAAGAATGAATGCTCACCTTAACTCATGAATTATTGAGCTAGAAAGCCCCCTTCCCTTCCTATCCTATATTCATTTTTTAACAGATGACTATGTTCAAGATTAAGGATTTAAAATAAGGGAGGCCCTTGCACGTTGTAACACCTTCTTAGTGCTTGGAAAATTTCATTCAAATTGAATTTTCCAATAAGAATTTGTTATGCGAGTTATACTTGCATGAGATGGAATGCTTAATGGATACTCAAGCTAACCCAGTTCCCCATATTGGGTATGTTCATTTAAGATAATTCACCTCTTTTGTCACCAATCATGTGCATTGATGGAGTTCCTCACAAACCATTCGGAGGAATGAGTATAGCTCCACTCTGTGGATTCGTGGTGAACCTAGAGCTCATGTCCTTCTGATTTCTAGGTACATGAAAAATCCTTTAATCTCTGGAGAAATTCAATCAGTTGATTGCATTTCAACAGAAAGTTATCTCCATGTGTGTTTGTTTGATTTGTTGGCAGTAGGACTATGCCTCGCAAGAAAGTTGTCAGTGACGGGAGTTTTCTCTCATATCCTTAAGGTAAAAGGACCCGTTTTGATTTGAAAAATTCAAATATGCCTTATCTAGAGTGCTCAGTTATGTCAAAGGTATGGAGACTTATGGTCAAAGATAGATAGGTTTGAAGTTTAGATTTCCTCTTATCTAGTAGCGGATATGAAGTACAAGGGAAATTACATGATGAAAAAGAAGTCTGAGAGAGATCGTTGGGGTGTTTTGATCATAAGTAATGGATTTTCACAACCAAGGGAGAACCCAAAATCTTCAGTCAACCTCATAAAATTTTATACAAAATGTCTTCAGTCTCATTCAGATTCAGACTAATTCGAAATGTTCCATGAGGACATGCAATCAGATAGTTTGGGGGAGATGTTGGGCCATAGAATTACCCCTTTTTTCTCTACTCTATTTTACCCTTTCTTCCTATTCTTTCCCTTTATTTTACAGCTGATTCCTTATCTTTTCCACACAAACAAGCTTGAAGACCTCAGGTATAAATCACTATTACTTGTTTCATTTTATGCATGGTTTTACTTACAATCATGAATTTTACCTTTCATTTATGTTGATATGTCAATGTATGGTAAGACGGATTCAGAATTACCAGGTGTCTCAAATACAATATCTCATCATATTCATAAATTAGTATTACTTAGAATCAACTTCTTGTTCATTGAACTAGTCAAAGATGATGGCAAAATAATCTTGGATGCTCCTTCACTGATGTAGCTAAAACTCCTCGAGTATCTTACATGTTAGTTGGGCATGTCAGTTTGTGAAACAACTCAAATTAAAAGTTCATTTATTCATGAGATGATATTATGTGATGTATTAATAGCTGTAATTGTTCTAATTTAATCTGGCATCAAGAAGATCATAGATATTCATGGCTTCCTAATATTGATGTAACTAAATAGTTCTTCTTTTCTATACTATATGCACAGGAAGGGAGAGCCAAGGGTTGTCAATTTGCAAGAGACTATAGAAGATGGACTGTAACTGTATCTTTATGAAAATTAATGAAGGAGTTTAACAATCCTCACCAGTAGCTAGGGCCCTCCTTCTCACAAAATTGCTGGTAGTATTAGTTGTTTTTAGTTTAAAGTTATTTTCTATTAAGTGCGGGATTTCAGTGTGATGCATTCATTGACAACTGCATCTTTAACAATTTCATTATTACATTTTCCTTTGGCTTGTTGTAACGATGTGGTGTGACAGTCAACTATGTAGGATAATTATTTTTCTTATGCAAAGTGTGGTAGTTAGTATATTTGTTACCAACATACTCAACCCCTGTGTTATATTATCATTCGTCTTTCTTTGAGATTTCTGAATTAGATAGATCATTTCCTTAATGAAGTAGTTTTATCGATTGATGGTTTGCGATTGTTTTGATTCAGTAAAATATGATTTCACTTTCTTCAAAAGTAATTCTGGATTGATTTATTCTTATATTATAAGCCACATGATTGATGTCGTAGAAATTAGAAGTCCTTTTCAGTTACTGGATTAATGATTTAGTTTGGTTTTCTACAAGAAGCTGAGTTGGATGAGCAATAATTATGATAGAATGATTTTTATTTTAGTTTTCAGCTACTGAACATGTTTATGCATATACTTCGTTAATTTCCTTTGAAATAAATAGACTTCTATGGTTTAACAATGAATATTGAACACTCTGCTTGTTAAGAAATTAATGAGTATATAGAGTTCCCAACAACAAATTCACAATACTTTTCATCAACTAATTTCCTATTTCCTTTTAAAACATTAAGACCTAAGCATTAATATATATTACATTACTAACTTACCAATCAAATTCATCACATGATATTCTTATGTGAACAACTTTCGGAGGCCATAAAACCTTCAACTAAGAAAAGACATAAAGGCATGCCATGTAATTATGGATACTCTTATGACGTCATCCCAAGTCATACTAAACACACATGAGTGTAAAATATTAGTTTACACAAAGAAGGAATAACACAAGTAAATCCCTTTTCTATTATATACACATCAAAGCATTTACTTATAGTCATACTTACTTAGCCACTATATGACCCTTATAATATTAACCTAAGGTTAATCGAATCACTTATCCATTAATAAATCTTTATAAAACTTAATAAACAATACCAACATAACAAACATAGAACTTTTACCGAAATAAGTAGGCTTATGAAGAAATAACATCAATACATCTTTTTCACATAACTAGGACTCAACTGAATAATTTTGTGCATAACAGAAACAAATACTTAGCTCAAATGTACTTGGCGACTGAAATTTTGAATTTGAATTTCGTCCCAACTAAGTGGCTCTCTTTGTGGCACATATTTATAGCCGAGAGGCCACCCCCAAGCTGGGCATGAATCCACTAAAAAAGAAGAGTCAATAAATAATTTAAATATATTATTTATTTCTTTTAAGTGTTAAGCCTCATGGCCACTGCCGACCCTGCTCGACGAGGGTTGAGTGCTATAAAGAATATTTTTAACTTATAAACTATCACTGATAAAGTAATCTCATTAAACAAAACAATTGAGTTAAATTACTCTCACCTTAAACATTATGAGTCCCAATCATATCCAACAAGAATTGAATTGAGAATAAACTTGTCATTCAAATATTAAACTCATTTTTTAAACGTTATTTAAGTATTTTCTCATAGACAAAGATCATAATTTCTCATAGAGAAAGAGATTAACTCTCAATTACAAGACTTAACGCTTAAAATTACGTATGTGCATAAATGAGTAATAAAGTCTATATAACGTATAAAACTAAGAGTAGAATGGTAATGTTAAAGGCGTTCAACTTAATTCTTTGTTTTAACCCTATCAAAATGAATATAATAATATTCAACTTGGCCTATTTCTGCCCAAATCATAGGAAGGAATTAACGCCAATTCTAATGACATTAATTAGTTAAGACAGAAATTGAGCGAGCTGGCCTTTTCAAGATTGCCTGATCTCTCTTGCATCTTCATGAGTTGGTTGAGATTTAGAGTTATTAATCAATAGTTAAAAGAAATAGATTGGCTCTCCTATGGAAGAGGATATTGTTGCTCTTGAAAAGACTGACAAACAGGGTTCTAAATCGGTAGTAGTGCAACATAACACTTATATATATATCAGGTATATAAGGACGCTACTTAATTGTTCAGATTATAGATGACTACAAGAACACCACGGATTGGCTTCTTGTCTAATGAAATCCTTAACCCCTCACATAAGAAGCCACGCTTCGCCATGTTGGACACCAATTTTTATGCATTGGCTAAACTCGGGGTTGAACTAATTGCCGGTATAAAATTTATTGATCGCAGAGTGCGTTTTTGTAGAGATTAAGTAAAGGGTGAGTGGATCACTCCGAGTGACCAACCCATCTCGCCTAACAAGCTATGGATAAGATTTAGTAGCATAAAAGCGTTGCCTTGGCTCTGGGCCAACCGATATAACTAGCTATTAGTTAAACATTAAATAAACAAAAAAACAGTTTTTGGAGTTTAAGAAGACGGAAACATACATAGAAATAAAGAAATGTACTTGACTAAGTTCGTACTCTACGCTATCAATCTCACAACGCATTCAAATGTAAATAGATACAGATTCTTAGTAACTACATTTACATGTTAGGAATATATGACGTAGATTTCGATTCACTTTTTACACCTGGAAAGTTTACAAAGTTGGAGTAATGTGTTTTAATTTTCTTTTAATTTTTTCTTTAATAATATTATGGGTGTTATAATAATATTTATTTACAAGTATTTACTTATTTATTTATGTGTAAAACTACATATCATATCAAGCATTCATTTGCGTAACATTAGTAGCAAAGATAATTTGTTTTTTTTATATAACAATCTTATTCAAAAGGAGATATTTCCTTACATCTATCAAAAAGGAGATAATTATTTAAAATAGTAATTAAATATTTCGATCACAAAAGCTTATTATCTACTATTGTTGGAAAGTTACACTCTTTCAACAACTTTTCAACTCAACTGGTCATCCAACTCATGGCTTTTCAACCATTCACTTCTTTGCCTAGAGGATTGATGTCCCAATTCATTCAGTGGAGTCAAACCCTTAGTCTCCTAAGTTTATGAAATCAATTCAAAACTTAAAAAAAACAAATAACATTACTTATAGTGCTTTTAACAAGGATGTTACAACAAGGGGAGGGCCCAAAGAGAAAATGGAAGGAATAATTTCATGAATGATGGAAGGAAAACTTCAAAGGATGGGTTAAGGAACTTGGATAAGGCTTGCTATAAATTCCTAAATCAAAATTACTTATAGTGCTTTTAACAGGGATGTTACAACAACGGGAGGGCCCAAAGAGAAAATGGAAGGAATAATTTCATGAAGGATGGAAGGAAAACTTCAAAGGATGGGTTAAGGAACTTGGATAAGGCTTGCTATAAATTCCTAAATCAACAGGAAGTTCACGATAATGAAAGAGAAGTGGATTTATATCTAAAATATATAGATTGAAAAAGTCATATGGATTATAAGAAATAGTGTGATTGAAAAAATAAATAATTATTGGTTGAATTCATTAGGGAATTAAACTATTTTGATGTGTTGTTGAGATTCCCATTGATGTGGAAGAAAAAAATAATATGTGCAACTAAGTACTTGTTGTTGAGTTGGATAACAATTTTATACTAAATAAATGAGTTCCAATCTACTAAGGAGTCAAAATCATGGTAAATCTTCCTTAAAGATTGTTAACCATTTATGAAGGAGTAAGCCTTGAAATAAAACACGGATTGTGTTGGAATATCTAAGGAGAGATTGCAACAATGTGGTCTACTAAGGAATGTGGTCTAGTAAGGAGCATGCCTTAAATGAAGTCATATACATGAAGAAAAAAATACTATATAGCAAGTTAACACATGGATGAGTAGGTCTCTAAAGAAGGCATAGAGATAAAGAGAATATACTACCAAAATTTAATATATTGAGCCTCAGAATAGTCGTATATTTGAAGAAATGAGTTGTAGTATAGGAAAAATGTAAACAAAATTGTCTTTGGAAGCTTTTATGAGTTATAGTATGAGCCAATGGTGTTGCCATATAAAATAGATATTGTATTTCATAGAATTTGGAAAATGAACTTTATAGCCTTCAGTTTATGCATATAATGATATAAAAACTAATTAACTATTCAATCATATATCAAAATTGGCCAAATCGTAAAATTTATTTAATACTAAAAACTCACTTACTACTTGTAACATCTATATTACTTTTTATTATATCAAAATTAATTATTATTATAAATTAATTATCTTTCCTTCAATTCCAACCTATAAGACATATTAAATTATAATAAAATACTATATTAAATTAATTCACAAGAACATTAACTTCCACACATTTATTTTATACCTGCCCACTCATTTCCTTTATATCTTGACCTTTTTTAAATAGAATGATAGAAAAATATTGAATATTATAATTTGAACATAAATTTGTTATGTTAATGTTTATATATGCATTGTTTCATTGAAATCCTTCAATATGACATCTATTATTTTTTTTTCTTAAAGAGTAATAAGCATCTTTTCCATTGGCACATGGATGAGTGACATGTGGAAAAAGTTTAATTTCTTATTTTAGTTGGAAATTATAAGGTGACCATTTACTTCAAACTTATCAACGTCCTAAAGCTTTGATTGAAATGTTTATTTTCTTTATATTATAAAAAAAAAGCGTACTAAAAGTTAAAAAAATATAAGATAAAAAAAATATTTAATTATGTGTTAAGAAATGATAATTCTAATTGTTTGATTTTTTAAAACTTAAAGTTAAAAAAAACATGTCATCAACAAATTCTTTAAATATGTATTAAGAATTGCTGATGCTAATGGTTATAATTTTAATTTTTGTCAAAATAGTTTGTTTTGTATATATAGAAAATACTAATTATCTATTTGATATTTAAATATAACTTATGATCATAATAACAATATTAAGCTTTATTTCAATGAAAACTAAATAAAATATAACAACTAAATAGTCACATAAATTTGCATCGGAAATTGTAATTATGCAATTATTGAAGTATTGAAAATGAATTATGATTAATAAAATTGAAATTATATTATGCAATATCCAAAAAAGTTACTACATTATTTTTGTTTTGGTAGAGTAAGTAATATAATGAAAATACATAGAGAATAAAGTGGTAAGCTATAATTTCTAATTAAGATAAAATATCCACATTCTTTTATTAAAAAAATAAGTAAATTATTCGAAGTAATCAAAGTAATATTTTTGGATAATTGGTACTTTTATTTGCAAAAAGTTATGGATATTAGAAGATAGAAACCAACTTTTAAGGATAAATATTATTTAAACAAAAAATGATATAAGCCTTATATAATGTAAAATAATTTAATGTATCAATTTCAATACCAGTGAAAATCTTAGAATGAAATGATTTCCAAAACATTATTGATACGAAACAAGGTGAACCCCATTTTCTTATATTAAGATATGTCTCTCTTATTCTTTATTTTCTTTTTCCCATCATTAATATGTTTTTCTTTTTCCCATCATTAATATGTGTATAATTAGTCAGAAACATTGTTTACCATTTCCCTTGCAACCTTCCATTGTATGCACTTATTTTATCATGGTGATTTCATTGTTTCTCATTCATAGGGTTTATGGGTATATTCTTTGGTCTTCAAAGATAAGGCGCCATGTGCATTATCATACTGAAGATAAGGAACCATGGGTATTATCATCTATGATGTAGGAGCAGTTGGTTTATATCTTCTCTCCCCGCTCTCACCCAAAGATTCTGACTTTTTATTGATTCAGATTTGTTATCTTGGCAAAGGTTATGACTTTCTTGTGATTCAGATTTGTGATTTTGGGTAAGTTGCTAAGTTGAAAACCTTAGTTACAAGTAGATCTCAAGCATCTTTCCTTTTTTTACATCTTCATGGAGCCTGTATCCATTTGCAGCTTGTCTTTGATGGCATGCTATAGTCTAACATGTTACAATTTATCAGCAATTAAATTTTGGGTTGTTTTTCTAAATAATTAATAGCACCACAAAAATCTAGTTCAATTTATCTCCCTTCTAACCACATTTATTCTTTGTGAGAAGCAGATTCAAAGAGTAATCATGAACACCTAGTCGGAGTGAATGAATAGTAAATATGTATCCACTTAAGTTGCAGTCGATAAATGTCAGTAGGCCAAAATTTAAGTGGTTATTTTAGTGACAATTTTCTTTACCCATAATCATGGAACTTCTCGGTGAGAAATCCATGAAAGCCCCGTTGAGAAGCAACAACCTTGCGCGCTCGGCAGGAGAGCCATGTGGTCCCGGTGGGAGAGCCATAAAAGCTTTGGCGAACAGGACCAACTCTATAGAGCTGAAGAGAAACCCTCACATTCTCTATGGGAGACATAAAAAACTCATTGTAAAAGACCACAGCCATAATGAAAACATGTAATAAAACCGATGATGAAGAATATCTGGGAACACGAGATTTGTGGAGATCAACTTTTATTCTAAACTAAACATCGACAGAATAACACCAATTGATATAATTAAACATCCCAATACTAATATGGATTCGTTGGGAATACATCACAAGATAAGCGTCAAGGTTTGCAAAAGTCTATATCATGTTACTAGGAGGAAAGCATTGATCCCTCTCAAGACTTAAAAAAAGGTCCCTTTAAAATGGATATATGTTAATCGTTGCACAGAGAAAATACAAGATGGAACCTTTCTTTGTTTTATTGTTTTCTTACACGATCCATCCTCCGGACTGTTCGCATGGCCACCGTTTCTGCCAGCTGACAATCTGCATGCCCACCGTTTCTGTACGCGATCTGCCAGCCGACGATCTGCGAACACAGGCGGGGCAGGAATAGAAACGCTGGATATTCTCCGAAAGCTTACTCACCCATTGCAATATTGCTCACCTAACAATCGGCAAACACAGGCGGTATTGACGGTATTGCAATGCTCAGCCATGCTATAAATATTCGAGGCATTCTTTATCACTTCGTATTAATCGTTTTCTCTTACACGGACATTCTCTGTTTGGAACATTATTGCTTGCTTCTCTGGAATTCCGGAGCTTTAATTTGAAGAAGATGGCGAGAGTGAATACAGGAGGTTCTCTGATGTTTATGCTGATCACTCTACTGGTTTTCTCCATTTTGATATCATACTGTACGTACGATCGTTTGCTTTATTGCTTTGCAATACCGACTACCATTTTATTTTTTCTTCCTTTTGATTCCTTTCATGATTAACAAGTCTCTTTTCCTTATTTTCAGATCCTCCCACTGTAACTGAGGCAATAGTTATTAGAGGCTGCGATCAAACTAAAACATGCACAACTGACGATCAATGCCAACAACAATATGGTTTTAGTAACGGTAAATGTGAGCCATCTCCTTGGGGGGGCAACGGGAAGGTTTGTTGTACTCCAGATACAGTGGCGCCATAGGAAATTTGTAAGGGATACAGTGGCGCCATAGGAAATTTGTAAGGGCTCACGATAGCATGCAGTCGTTATTTTCTATATTATTGATAATAAATAAAAAAGGTTTTTCTTAATTTGCAAACAGTGTGGATGATCTACGACTGTTTTAAATCATAATTATTTATTTTAATTTGAAGTTGGTTTTATTTACTTAAGTTTTGTATTATTAACAAGATAATAAATCAATTATTATTGTAGTTGTTTATTTTTATTCAACATAATAAACAAAATTTCTTTAGTTATTTAATTTTCATAAAACTTTTATTCAACATAATAAATATACGTACATATTTTTTTAATTTTTGCAAAATTTCGAGATAATAAACCAACCATTTACGTTTTTAGTTATTTAATTTTCATAAAACCTATATTCATGATAATAAACAAATTCTTGTTTAATTTTTACAAAAATTTCACAATACCAGTTATAGATTGTATGGTTTTTAAAATAGAAATATGTAAATTCTCAATTTCTAAAATGTTGGGTGGGATAAAATGGGTTGTGATGGGAATATGTTTGGACCATTCTAAAGGCCACGAGTGAGAAATTAGAAGGGTGTGGAAAAGGGTTGAATAGTTATGGAAATAAAGGGTGAATAGGTCTGCATTATGTGAGTAATATGTATGAGGAATTTTCAAATTTTTTGGGTGTAAATGAAGATGTAAATCTTGCAAAGCGTGATAAAAAAAATTTAACAAATAAGGAGAGTAGCTTTGAAGAATGGGTAGTTGTGCCTTGTCAAGGACCAAACCAATGGGTTGCAAAAGGAAATTGAAGGAATGGATTCATGGATGATGGGACGAAAACTTAAAAGGATGGGACAAGGAACTTCAGGAAATCTTTCTAAAAATGCTTAAATCACAAAGAGGTTTCTGATAATAAATAAGATGTAGATTTATATCTAAAATATCTAGATTAGTAGAACCATCTAGATTACAAAAATTACTATGAGGGAAAATAAAGTAATATGCTTTGAATTCATTAGGCAATCAAGCTATATTTTTGGTGTGTTGTTGAGAGGATTATTAATGTGGAAGAGAAAAATAATAAGTTCAACTAAGTGAGATCTCATATGTGCAATTAAATGAGTTGTTGAAACTGATAACAATTGTATACTAATGAAATGAGTTCCAATGTACAAAGGAGTTGTCATCAAAAGAATGTGTAAATCAAACTTGAAGATTGTTAACAGTCAATGAAGGAATATGCTTCGATAGAAAACATGGATTGAGTTTGAATATCTAAGAAGAGATTACGAAAATATGATCTACTAAGGAGAAGGATCAAATTAATACATAGATGATGAGAAAAATACTATAAATGTATGGAGGAGTAGGCCTTGAAAGGTGTAGATATAAAGAGAAAATGCTAAAGTGAGTTAATATATTGTGAATTAGGCCTCATAATAGTTGTAGACTTGAATAAAGGAGTTGTATTTTAGGAAAATTGTAAAAAAGAATTGTACATAAGTTTTTATGATGTGATAGCAATTAATACAATTATGTCAGCCAATTAAATATGTTACATAAAATAGAGATTCTATTTCATAGAATTTGGAAAATGATCTTCATAGCCCTTTGTTTATGTATCTAGTGATATAAAAAATAATCAAGTATTCAATCACATCAAAATTTCTGAAATTATAAAGATTATTAAATACTGCGAACTCAACCCCTTCAAAATTTGTACTTTAATATATGAAAATTGGTCATTGTCTTGAATTAGACATATTTCCTTCCATGCCAACCTCTACAACATTAAATTATGATAAAATAATATATAAGATGGATTCACACTTCCATTCACTCCCTCTTTACATCTTAACCCTTTTTAGATGAAATGATAGAAATAGATTGGATATTATGGTTTGAACATAAAGTTGTTATGTTAATGTTTAGATGCAATGTTTCAAATTAAAAACTAGTTGAAATCCTTACATTGCAATAATGCATTTATTATTTCTTAAAGAGTAAGAAACATCTTTCCATTGACACACAAGTGGAGGAGGAAGTTTAATTTCTTATTTTAGATGGAAATAAGGTGAGAGTTTACGTCATAACTTATCAACATCTTAAAGCCTTGGTTAAAATTTTTATTTTCTTTATATTATATATAAGGAATGCACTCCTATAAAAGTTAAAGAAAATATATGATAAGAAAACATATTGATATCCTTAATGGTGTGTGAAAGAAGTTGAGGGACCTTTTAGATCTAATCCTACTTGTATGAAACACGCTCATGGTTGTGTGCAAGAAGATGAGGGGAATTTTAGATGGAATAATACTTTTAGAAAACATGCTTAGGATACATAAATTTACAATGCTCTTGTGTTATGTAGTGCTCGTTTTTGTTAAGGTCAGGTGTGACATGTCATATGACATGTAGGTTAGGTTCAACAAAATGTGCATGCGTTTTATAGTTACAAAATGTGCATGCATTATGGAGAAGCAAAATGGTTTTGGTGCATGACTAGGGAAATGAATAAAAGCAATAGTCTGCATCTTCAAGACTTAGGACCTATAGTAATAGTTTAGTAATATTTTAGGACATATAATAAACATGAGACACAATGAACATGACTCTAAAATGTTGGGACTTTAAAATGGGGTGTGATGGGAATATGACTGGACCATTCTAAAGGCCATGAGACACAATGAACATGACTCTAAAATGTTGGGACTCTCAAATGGGGTGTGATGGGAATGTGTTTGGATCATTCAAAATTTTCCAAATCCTAAATTATATTTAATTCTAAGTACTCATCCACTTCCAACATCTATACCACTCGTTTTATTATATCAAAATTGATAAAAAAAAATGACCATTGTCATAAATTAGTCATCTTTCCATCTGTGGCAACCTATAGGACATATTCACACTAGAAGAAATTTGGGGTCTAAAATGGGCCTTACAAGAAAACGCGCTAACAATAAGTGAGTTGGAATTCAACAACCAATAGAATTTCAATAAAGTGAGTCAACCATAATGGTTGAATTGACATATTTGTTATAAAAGAAAACTACTTTTTTGTTAGTATTGTCAACATATCTTCCTGTGTTTTTCCTCAAATTCTGAGTGGGAGAGCTCGTTGGATGAGGAATTTAACTCCCCATCCAACGGGTACCCATACTGCTTACTTTTGACAGACCAGGCTACCCCAAAAATAAGAAATGCCTGAAAAACATGATGATGACATCATCATCACATTTTTTCAGGTATTTCTTGTTTTTGGGGCATCATCATCATGTTTTTTGGAAGTATTTCTTGTTTTTGGGGTGTCATCATCATAATTTTCATGTATTTCTTGTTTTTGGGGTAGTGGGGTCTGTCAAAAGTATGTAGTGTGGGTACTCATTGGATGCTGAATTAAATTCTGCATGCAACGAGCTCTCCCACTCGATATTTGAGTAAAAGCACAGGGAGATATGTCGAAAATACGAACAAAAAAGTAGTTTTTTCATTCTTCCTCCAAAATTAATAACTATTATTTTATTATTTTAACTATTATTTTATTATTTTCCTTAGGAGTCCCATTTTAGACCTCAAATTTCCTTTAATGATTATCATAAAATAAAGATTCGAGGCACTCGTTACCACTTTGTATTAATCGTTTGAAGAAGAGAAGAAAACTGAATGGAGGGTTTCTAATGTTTATGTTGTTGACTCTACTAGTTTTCTACATTTGTTATCATTGACAGTATTAATCGTTTGAATAAGACAAGGAAACTAAATGGAGGTGTTATTTTTTCAACATTCAAGCTAGCATTATGTTAGGATCTTTAACTGAGAGAACAACAAGTACAACAATCAAACACAAGAGACAATGAACACGGTGTTTTTCCTTGAGGAAACCATAAATGGAGAAAACCCCACAACTTCTTCAGAGATAGAATTGGTACAAATGGTAAAGTCACAAAACAGTAAGATGCTCTCCCGACAGCCATAACCTTCTTCTTGTCTAGCCCCAATGTCCTCTACTTCCTCAACTATGCGCTACACTTGAGTGTGTTTGTGATGTGTGATAAATAGAGAGTCCAACTCTCTATTTATACTAATCCCGGCATGACTAAAACCCTACTAGGGCCGAAATCTCCTAGGAGAGTCTAATAACCCTAGTGCCTCGGAACTACGGGGACTTTAACCCTTAGACAATAGGAGGGTGACCCACAATGACTTGACATTACTTGTTTACATTATTGATTCTCCCGATCGGAATATCGGGGAATGACATAACATGATAACATCCCGGAATAAACATCAGGTTACAATAGATAAGAAATACAAGTGAATACATTCCGAAGTTACAATTATGTCAACACTTCATCTTAACTAGGAAGGTATTCTCTCGACACAATTTTCATCACTCGTCTTCTTTTCTGGATATTCTCATCATATGCATCTCCAAGTCATCTTGTCTTCAAGTCATCTTTATCTTCATGCCATATTATTTTATGGATCTAGATCATCAGTCAATCTGGATCATCATCACTGGATCTGGATCATCATAACTAGACATCATCACTAGATCTCGATCATCACTCGATCTGGATCATCATAACTGAACATCATCACTGGATCTGGATCATCACTCGATATGGATCATCACTGCTGGATATGGATCATAACTATTGGATCTATATCATCACTCAATCTGGATCATCACTGCCGGATCTGGATCATCACTGCCGGATCTGGATCATCACTGCTCGATCTAGATCATCACTCGATCTGGATCTATTGGAGTCATCATAACTGGATCTAGATCATAGCTCGATCTGGATCTCCTCTGTTCATCATCATATGTGCTATCTCATGGTTCTTCTTATTATAGGAAGTTCTACAGAGCCATCCTTTTTTCATGTTGGGTGTATGCCTACCTCCTCGTAGGTCTTTGGTAGCCCTTACATCTGACCTACTCATCAGAATGGCTAGCACTGACATCTAACCTACTTCTAAAAAATGTGGTAGCCCTTATATCTAATCATGTAGGACCTAATCCTATAGTCACATCAGAATGGCTAGCACTCACATCTGACCTACTCGTCAAAAAGGCGGTAGCCCTTTACATCTATGTAGGAGCTCATCCTACATCAGAATGGCTAGCACTCACATCTGACCTACTCATCAGAAAGGCGGTAGCCATTACATCTATGTAGGATCTCATCCTACATCAGAATCGCTAGCACTCACATCTGACCTACTCGTCAGAAAGGCATGCACTCACATATGACCTAGTAGAAACCAAATCCTACACTCTCATCAGAATGGCCCCCAATCACAGGCTGAGCTACCTGGTAATGGACCAGGTGTCTCCACTCTCCCAGAGAATGGCAGTAGCCCTTACATCTGACCTACTCCTCAGAATGTCCAACACTCACATCTGAACTAGGAGGAACCTAATCCTTTAGCCATGACAAAATGGCTCAGCCCTTATATCTAACCTACTTGTCAGAATGGCTCTCTCAGTCTCAGACTGAACGTTCCTGGTAACTGACCAGGTACCTCAATTCCTAGAATGGAAGTCAGCACTCATATTTGACATGGAAGGAACCAAATCCTCTCACCATGACAGAATGGCTCAGCCCTTACATCTAACCTGCTCGTCAGAATGGCTATGGGACTCATCACTTTCCCTTGGAGGAAACCTCCATCTAGAGAACACCAAGATTCTCCCTAAAGTACTTGAACTTCACCCTAGCCAATGGCTTTGTCAACACATCAGCTATATGTTCCTCCATCGCAACATACTAGAGCTTCACTGCTCCCCTCTGCACCATATCCCTAATATAGTGCTACTTGATCTCGATATGCTTTGACTTGTCATGGAACACTGAATTCTTTGACAACTTCACGCAACTCTGGTTGTCACAATGTATACAAGTAGCATCCATCTGGATATCAAATAAATCAAATAGTAGCTTCTGCAACCATACTACCTCACAACTAGCTGAACAAGCTATGACATACTCTACTTCAGCTGTACTCAGTGCCACACAGGATTTCTTCATGCTAAACCAGCAGATCACACCTGATCCCATACTCAAGCAACACCCTAAAGTGCTCTTCCTATAGATGGCACTGCCTATCTAATCTGAATCAACATAACCCTCTAGGTTAATCTTCTGATTTGCATTGTACTTGATCCCATAATCAACTGTACCCCTCAGGTACCTCAGAATATACTTTGCAACAATCAAGTGATCATTTCTCAGTTCTCTCAAGAACTGGCTCAAGGTGTTCACAGCAAAGCAAATGTCAGGTCTCGTGTTCATTAGGTACATCAAGGACCCAATCATCTAACGATACATCATAGCATCAACCGACTCTAATGAAGCATTGCTCAATATATTCAGGTTCGATGCCATAGGTGTGGCCGTAGCCTGGCAGTCCATCATCCCAAACCTATTTAGGAACTCTACTGCATACTTCCCTTGTCCAAGGAAGATTCCATCTGCACTCTACCAAACCTCCATATCTAGAAAATAATGCATCATACCCAAGTCCTTCATCTCAAACTCGGCAGCAAGCTTTCTCTTTGTATCAGCAATTGATCCATCCATACCTATCACAAATAGATCATCTACATATAGTAGAAGCATCACTGGGTTGCGATATTTAACCTTGTAGTAAAGGTTGGTATTTGCTTTACTCTTGGTAAAGCCCAAACTGGATAGAAAGCTGTCAATTCTGTTGTACCATGTCTTGGGTGCCTATTTCAAACCATACAGGGCTTTCTTCAATCTGCACACATGAGACTCCGTGTCATGAGTCTCAAAACAGAGTGGTTGTTCTACATACACTTCCTCTTCTACTACACCATTCAAGAAAGCAGTCTTGACATTTATCTGGTGTATCTTCCGATTCATCATTGCAGCCAGAGAAAGTACTAATCTGATGTAAGTGTACCTAGCTAGAGGTGCAAAGGTTTCTTCATAATTTATTCCTTCTTTCTGAGAGAAACCTCGAGCCACAAATCTTTCCTTATATTTTTCAATGCTACCATGTGCAGCATGCTTGATCTTGTAGATCCATTTGGAAGTTACAACTAACTTCCCTTCTGGTCTTGGGACAACATCCTAAACATCATTCTTCATGATCGATTGATATTCTTCGATCATAGCATCCTTCCATTCTTTTTGTTCTGTCGCTTCTTCATAACTGGAAGGTTCTTTATCAATGAAATCACATAGTAATGCTACATACCCGGAGCAGGATCTGGTCCTCTTTCTTTCTCTGTGATTCTCTTCTGGAGCCCCATATCTTTCTACACCTTAGATAAGTTGTAATACTTAAGTAGGTTTCCTTTTATGAGGATTCTTCTCCAGAGGTGGATCTAGAGGTGTTTGTGGTTCTTCAAATTCTTGAGCTTCTTTGTTCATGGTTGTATCATTAACTCTGGGTGCTTCTGCTTCTTCGGAGTCTTCAACAGGTTTCTTTTTGGATTTGTTGTAAGCTATGTCTTCATCAAATGTGACATCCTTGCTGATGTCAATCTTCTTGAATCTTGGGAAGTATATTCTATAAACCTTTGATCTTTCAGAGTATCATACAAATATACCCTTCTTTCCTAAAGGATCTAATTTAGTCCTCTTCTCCTTTGGAAGGTGTATGTACACTGGACAACAAAATATTCTGAGATGGCGGACTTTTGGTTTCTTGCCGAAGAAGACTTCTTCAGGATTCTTGTTCTCGAGTACTCTATGTGGAGTATGGTTTTGTACATACACCGATATTTGGGTAGCTTCTGCCCAAATATGCATAGGAAGGTCTTGATCATGAAGCATTGCTCTTGTAGCTTCCATGATAGTTCTATTCTTCCTTTCCGCAATCCCATCCTGTTGTGGATTATAAGGGGTGCACAACTCCCTCTTAATCCCTGATTCTTGGCATATCTCTTTGAATTCATTTGAAGTGAATTCTTTGCCATTATCTGATTGAAAAGTCTTGATCTTCTTTTCAGTTTGATTCTCGATCAAGGATTTGAATTCCTTGAACTTGTTGAATACTTCATCTTTGTTCTTCATGAAGTAAACCCATGTCTTCCTTGAAAAATTGTCAATAAAGGAAACATAATATGCATACCTACTTAGTGAGTTTGATGACATAGGTATGCATACATCGGAGTGGATGATTTCCAAGATTCCTTCTGCTTTGCTTTCGCAACTTGGAAATGTTTTCTTTGTATTCTTTCCTTTCGCACATCCCTTGCAGACCCCATCATGTTTTGCTTGGATTTATGGAATAACTTTAACAACTTTTCTTGCAATAGGTAGTTCTCTATAATGTACATGTGCAATCATTCTATGCCAAAGTTCACTTGGCTCTATTGTGTCATGGACCAAGGCTTGTTCTAGATGACCCTTTAATTTGTACAATCCTCCTTGTTCTCCAATCACCACCACATCATCGATAGTCTTTCCTTTTGGCCACATGATGACTTGACCATCTATGAATGCAACCCACATTCCTTTTGCATCTAATGTCGATATGCAGAGGAGGTTCGTCTTGAGTCTTGGCACAAACAATACTTCCTTCATTGTTAGAGACTTTCTAGAGTCTAGTTTATAGGAAGATTCCCCACTACCTTTTATTGGATATTGGTAGTCATCTCCTAGCTTTACCTTGTGAGGTGATTCATGTTCTGACAGTCTCCCAAAGGATTCCTTGGATCCTATCATATGTTTGGAATCCTTGCTATCTATGAGCCAATCATTGCTTCCATTAGTAATTTTTCCTGTGAGAGCGGAAATCAAAACATATTCATCCTCACTTGAAGAATCTTCACTTGCATATCTAGTTCTTTTCTTGGATGGTTCATCATCCTCTGCAGCATGAGCATGATGTCTTCTTTTTTTGCTCCTTTCTGTTAGTTTTTGTTTCTTAGGAAAACTCTTTGCATAATGTCCTACTTCATCACATGTATAACATATGACTAGACAAATCTTTTCTAGTGTTATCTTTGTGATAGTGCTTACCTCTAGGGTGATGAGATCTTCTTTTGGTTGACTTGGAGTGTACCTTGAGAGCTTGATCTTCACTT
Organism: Pseudotsuga menziesii; assembly: GCA_001517045.1. Classification (NCBI taxonomy): domain Eukaryota; kingdom Viridiplantae; phylum Streptophyta; class Pinopsida; order Pinales; family Pinaceae; genus Pseudotsuga; species Pseudotsuga menziesii. The sequence continues at coordinate 15,637 of LPNX011040784.1, read as the reverse complement.
CTGATGTTTTCTTCTCGAGCTTCTATCCAAGCTTCTTCTTGAGAACACTCTTCCCATAGTCTACTGAACTTGACTAACTTCTTTCTAGCACAGATTCCTTGCATGAAAGAGTCCCATGACCTAGGGAGGCCATTCAAGGTAGTCATCACAATATCTACATTTTCCACTTCTTCATCTACTGCTTGTAGTTGTTCCTTGATCTAAGAAAATATTGTGAAGTAATACTGGATTGTTTCTGCATTCTGACTCTTCACATTCTTCAGTTGGTTTCTCAGAATCATCTTCCGGTTTATGTTCTTCCCCTCAAACAATTTGGTTAGGGCATCAAACATAGATTTAGGTGTATTTAGGGAGGACACCTGTGGTATGAGATGATCCTTGATAGAATCAGCAATGATTCTCTTCTCCATAACGAACTTCTTCTTATGCAATGCCTTAGCCTCATCTCCCTCTGGAACTGGAAGCTCCTCATGGATGTAGGAGTCTAGCTCTTTCTCTTCGAAGATAAGGGAGATACTATACTTCCAATCTCAGAAGTTATCAACTCCCTCAAGATTTTCATCAAGCTTGGTATGATGAGGCATCTTAATTGAGAACCTCAAATGGAAATACAAAAGATTTTAGATCTTACCAGGTCAAGATGTCGGATCTGAATTTTGAGCTGAAATTCCACAGAGATGGTTCAGGAGCAAATAAGGGTTTTTCTTTTCTAGAGTTCTGTCCAACCAAATGCTTTGAAATTGATCCCTAACTTTGATTTTTGGGAGGAGATCAATCCAGGCCTTGGCTCACTAAAAAATTCCCCTTCTATGAAAATCCCTAATTTTCAGCAGCAGTCTGAGGTCCAAAATTGAAAAACCTTAGAATTGGATTCTGATTCGATAGAAATATGTGCCCTAAAGAGGAGAGTTATTCCACCTTACTTTGGATGAAAATATTTGGAGAGAGATCCACAAAGTGGGAAACCCTAGCTCCTGCAGCTGCACAATATCTTCTTCTCAGGTTAGCTCTGATACCATGTTAGTTTTTCAACATTCAAGCTAGCATTATGTTAGGATCTTTAACTGAGAGAAAAACAACTACAACAATCAAACAAAAGAGACAATGAACATAGTGTTTTTCCTCGGGGAAACCATAAATGGAGAAAACCGCACAACTTCCTCAGAGATAGAATAAGCACAAAAGGTAAAACCACAAAATGGTAAGATGCTCTCTCAACAGCAGTAACATTCTTCTTGTCTAGCCCCAGTTTTTTCTCCTTCCTCAACTATGTGCTACACTTGAGTGTGTTTGTGATGTGTGCTAAATAGAGAGTCTATCTCTCTATTTATACTAATCCCGACATGACTAAAACCCTACTAGGGCCGGCCACTCCTAGGAGATTCTAATAACCCTAGTGCCCTAAAACTGTGGGGACTTTAATGCTTAGACAATAGGAGGGTTACCCACAACGACTTGACATGACTTTTTTACATTATTGATTCTCCCAATCGGAACATTAGGGCATGAAATAACATGATAACATCCCAGAATAAACATCGGGTTACAATAGATAAGAAATACAAGTGAATACATTCCAAAGTTACAATTACGTCAACAGAAGGGTCTCTAATGTTTATGTTGTTGCCTACTAATTTTCTCCATTTTGATTCATTAACGATATTAATCCCTTTCTCTATTTTGATTGCTTTGTTCTTTGGATTTCGATGGCAAGAGTGAATGGAGGGTCTCCAATGATTACATTGTTGATGGTAATGTTTATGTTGTTGAATCTATATGGTATTAGTAATAGTAAATATGAGCCAAAATCAACATGCAACTTGGATTTGGTCCACCTAATCTCAAGAATAATTTTAGATATATATTAATGCTAATAAATAAATAAATAAATAAATAATTTTCTCTATTGAATGTTTCAAATCATAATTATTTATTTTAATTTGAAGTTTGTTTTATTTTTATTATATCAAATTGTGATATTCTAATAAAATAGTTAAAACAAAATTATATTTATTAAGATGAAAGTTTATAATATAATATTTTTAAAATAATTTCATTAACAATGTTGTTATCTATAAAGTTTTTTGTAAATTGTCTTTGTTTTGTTTGTTTTTTGTTTTGTTTTTTGTTGTTGTTGTTGTTTTAAGCAGAAAAAGGCATATTTTTTCTATTTATATTGAATTAAAAAGTACATAGCCTTCCAAAAAATGGACTTATGAACAACTGTTCAAACCCATGCACTGGAAGTTTCAAAAAACAGTCTGAGAAGACATGCAAATCGGAAGCTGAAATCCCATGTCCAAAAAGCAAAAGACTCCTATATAGTGACATATTCAAAGACCACAGAAAAGAGGGTCATAATGTTAAACTTTGAAGATATTGATGGAACCTGAGTCGACTTGTAAATTATCTAAAAATTATTCCCAACAAAGAACACCAACTTTACCATATAGAGCTACCTTAGAAAGCTGATCTTCCAATTGATTATGTTCTCTGAAAATGTACTGGAATTGATGCTACAAAAGCTTTTTTAATTTTTTATTTATTTTTATCCGAATTCTATAGCGCCAAGGTGTAAGGGAGATCACTTTAAGATTGTAATCACCTAAATCCCATTTGATGTCGACCCTCGAATCACCAAATACTTGTAGAGAGACAATACCCAAAACTATAGAAACTTTGGATAAACACCAGAAGGAAAGTAACTCATGTTTCATATTTGTACGAGTTCCATAATGCAATTTGAATTTAAAGATGTGTAAATTATTGATCAATAAAGCTACCCCAAAACACACAAAATCTGTCTTTGGTTTCCCCATCAAAGAAGGCAACAACACCATTAAACTGAGTATCCTTAAAAAATATGGGTCGAGAAGTTGCAAGAAGCTTACTACTTAATTCCTCATTCAACTGTAAAATATGATTACATATACTATCAAAATCTAGTTGGTGATCTTCAAATATACAAACATTCCCAACCCTCCATATTTTCCAGGAAATAATTGCAGGCAGAGTGTAATTTTTTTTGCTGTAGTTAAACCAATGGAAGAGACAATTATCAAAATTTTCTTCCTCCGAGAATTGTGAGATATTTAGAAGATGAGATATATTTTTCCAAATATCAAGAGTAAACTTACATCTAGTTAGAAAAGCATCATTGGATTCATAGTCCTTCTCGTAAAGAATCTACAGACTAGGCCCAGGCCAACCCTTTTTCATCAAATTGTGCTAGGTCTTCATCTAGTAAAGTTTACTCGAGAGTGGAATTCCCCACTTTAATTATTTAATTTAATTTGTAGTTTTTTTCATTTTTATAATATCAAATTGTGATATTTTAATAAAATTATTTAAATATTACTAAAATAGTCAAAACAAAATTATATTTATTAAGATGAAATTTTATAATATAATATTTTTTAAATAATAAATATTTATTAGCAATTTCATTAATAGTGTTTCGCTCTAGTGTACTTCATTGGAGAGTAGAATGTCGTCTTTGATATTTTTTGAAATCAAAAATAATTCTATTTAAGATAATAAACAAATTACTTTTTTAGTTGTTTAATTTTCACAAAATTAAACCATAGTTTTTATTGTTTTTTAAATTAGAATTATGCGAATTCTCAATTAACATATAATAAACATGAGTGCAATGAACATAGGTCTATATTTGGACATCTTTGGTGGCCACAAGTGAGGACTTAGAGAGGTGCGCAAAAAGGGTGGGATAATAATGACAATAAAGGGTGAATTTGTGTGCATTATGTTCGATCATGCATGAAAATCTCAGAGATGTGACTAATATGTGTGAGAAACTCTCAAATGTTTGGGTGTAAATGGGTATATAAATATTGCAAAGATAGATGAAAAAATTAACAAATAAGGAGAGTGGCTTAGAAGAATGGGCATTTGTGCCTTATTAACGACAAAACCAAGTGTAACAAACCCAAAATCCACAAGTAAACTTGAGAGGAAATGGGGTATTTTTTTTAAATGTTAGGTTCGTTATCCACATGACATAATATTCATTAAATGGATTCACTTGTTTTAATTTTTTATTTTTACATATAAGAATCCTCCTAACGAATTCACAATACTTTTCATCAACTAATTTCCTTTGTCCTTTTAAAACATTAGGACCTAAGCATTAACAGATTGTATTACTAACTTAACAATCGAATTCGTTACCTGATAGTCTTATGTGAACAAGTTTACGAGGCCATAGAACCTTCAATTAAGTAAAGAAATAAATACATGCCATGTAATTATACATACTCTTGTTGTCACATGCCCCAATTTGCAAAAACAATTTTATAATATTTGAGGAACACTATGTTAAATTTTATGCTAAGTTGTAATTGATGACCCAGTGGGGTCAAGAATATTTAATGTAAATTAAGAATATTTTATTTATAAATAAATAAATGATGAGACAACAACTTAAGGAAGCTATTAAAAGAGTGTTTACTGGTCAATTGGTGGAGGAGACTGGGTGGAGAGCAAACTGACATGTGGTAGCATCCTCAAACCACTTCCAACTGTTGTAGGTGGCAACTTCCCTATATTTTTGGTCATGATTCCCCAAGAAAGTGGAATGAAAGTAGGTGGCTCATTTAATGAAAGTGGAATGAATGAATTTACTCAAGATAAATTCAATGGAGGAGAGTCTGGAATGTGTTTGAGGGGATAATTGCTGAGATTGATCTAGTTGCAACTTCTAAGTTGAAGATCATACTGCTGAGAGCAAATTTTTATTACTAAGGTAATTGGACCAGTGAGGTGATAGAGGTTTTACAGTTGCATTCTCCACCCAGTTCTCAGCCAAGAAGACCAGGAACAAGCTTGGGGGTACCAACAAAGAATTTTTTTAGCACTCTCCATGAGTTTGGTTGGGAGGAATAGCCTCCTTAAGCTGTTGTCATCTTGTCCTCAACAGGTTCTATTTTATTTTTACTGTCTTCAGTTAAATAATTCTTAGTTTATCTATTACAAGAATTGTTAGTGTTTAGGGTTTATGAATGAAAAGTAAATGTGTAATGTTAAGTTCAGTAAATTTATAGATTATTGCAGAAATGGAAATGATTATGTAAATAGTGAAATAGATGGAAATTAAATTTGCAAGATGTGTTTTTCCACACCTGAACTCAGGCCGTACTCTATCATAGTTGGATTGTTTTAAGTAAACGAAATGATTCTTTTATTGGAATGATAACAGTAGATATGATTCTTTATTTGAGTGTAATTAGTAGATAGATTTTACTTCAATGTTTATGAAATTCACTGAATAGTAGTGCTATGTTTTGTTTGGACTTATTTTAGTTCAGCCAACTAAATGGTAACATAAGTATAAAGAAAATAGTAAATAGTATTATTATTTTAGTATTAGTATACTGATAGAAAATAAGATACTACAGTTAACATAAGTAAAGTAAGCTTTTAATATTTAAGAAGACATGTAAAAAGAAAATAAATAAACAGTTTATAAATATTAACTTACTGACGAGAGTGTGTCCTATCCAGGACCTAAGGACTCTGTATAATCCTTTAATTTACAAAAAATACTAAAAGTCGATATTACCCTAGTTTCGAATTTTGCTACACTAAAAACCTAAGTATTTTCTTAACTAAAAACTAGAAGTAAAACTGACAAAATTACTTAGGATTTCTTATTGTACGAGCTAGCCTCATACTTATAACTATAAATCATATTATCTTTCATTATTCTATTAGGAAAACAGAGTTATTAATACTGTAAATATAAATATCTATTTAATAAAAACTATAGGGTTACACAACATGTTCTTAGTAGAGTCCTAGAATATTATTTATTATTTCACAACAGTGTTTAAAAATAATTATCATTACCAAGTATTATTAAATACAATACTTATGTAAACAATTAACAATGTAAACCAGTAATCATAAACCATTTGCAAAATAAATTCCTAAAATCAAAGGTAGGCTTATAGCCTGTAAGAATCAAGGGGTCAAAACCCAAACTGCTAATAAAACCAAATACATAGAAGTATTTGTATTAAACTATTACCAGTTACATTACTGAATGTAAAAGTAAAAACCCCATGAATTTTACAACTAGATTGTTCCACAGTTTTCTTTTTTTAAGCAAATATACACAAGTATTTTATATTAATAGTAAATAAAATACATTACTGATAGGATAGGTAAAACCCATTTTTCACAGTATTCTTTTCCTTGAACTTCAAATAGGAAAACTGAAGCAAACGAGATAGAGATTACATAAGCATCTCTGAGCATAGAGGAGGTCTTTCTAAACTTAACAAGAGTATTGCATCATTAAGCCGTAAGGCTGAAACTGTTTCACCAAAACCAGATATACATCACAACTTCAAAAGATTGTGCTACCCAACGAAGTATTTCTAGGGTTTCAAAGTAAAACATGTGTAATAAACAAACAAACTAAATATCATATCAATAGAGAGTTCAAAGCCATGTTTCCAACCACAGGAACCTTCAACCAACAACCCATTTCGAAAGCAAGGAGAACCCACGACGAGACTGGGGCTTACCCGTTATAAAGCTCACGAAGTTAACTGACACATGAGTGCTTTTGCATTCAATTCTGAAGCTATTAGCATGAGCCTGCAAGTTTAAATACCAAAAAATATTCAGAATTTTGTTCATAAGTTATTAAAACCCTAACTAGTAAATAAATTGGCAAAAGGAAATGCGAGCAGAGTAAAGGTGTTTACCTGTGAGTAAGAAGTAATCAGAGCTGAGAAGAAAATAGTCACCAGCTCAAGTGATCTAAACCAAGAAGCAAGAAAACCCTTGAGACAAATCTACCACAGCGGCAGCAAGGAAAATAGTCTCAAGTTCCACGATGCCAAGGAAAGGAACAAGTAATCATAGGGTAAAACCAGTCACGGGCTTCGAGCCAAGGGAAGAGGTTGAAACCACTCACTCTGAGTTTTATTTAACTCTCAAAAGAATCTGAAAACACCAAACATGAAAACCATAAAACACTTGCACTGTATTGCAGACTACGGATCCAACAAACAACGAAGTTGCAGGCCTCTCATAGCCGCAAGGAGTCTCACAACGTAGCTTGCAAGAAGACAAACCCTCAGAGAGAAATGCAAAGTAGTAGGATTTCATCGTTATAAGTCAACCAATACATGGAAGAGGCTTATCCACATTCCCTTCTAGAAATTTAACCAAGTGTGGGTCGATTTCTATAGTCAACACTGCACATTCGAATATAAAACTTATCATTGCCAATAATGTAAACCATGTTTTCGACTATAGTATAAAAGTGAATATCATTTGCCAATAATACAATTAACGTTATCAACCATAATATAATGTTTCATATGATTGCTCGTCATGTGAAATTTGCCATCAATCTTTTGGACATTTCATATGATTGCTTACTATGTCAATCATACTATCAATGTTTATACTATGCTTTAGAACTAGAATACTAAAGGAACAAAACTTATAATGTATTCTACCTTTAGTTTTGACCTTATGATAGTAGTTTTTAGGTAGTGAAACTACCTTAGGCTACAAGCTACAAGTAGTATTTTTGGTTATAGCCTAGTATTGTAAACTATAACTCAATATGGTATTGTAAAATTACAATAACAATTGCATCATGGTTATAATATCAATACTATATACACAGCTTGTCTACTAGCTATGCAAAAAGATAATCATAATTGTAAATAATTCAAAATGAGTTCGTATTATTTCATGACTAGTAAAGTAGAATTAGAGTAGAGATATGTTGTTAGTTGAAATATTTTTTATAAACTGAAGATCCCTAAACCTCTCCACAAAAAGACTTGATATTGATAAAGGAAGGAGACTTTAAGAAAACTGAAGACTAACCTTTGGAAAGAGTTCTTTTAAGTAACTAATCTTTCATTGTAAACTTTACCTTTGAAAAACATAGGAGTGTGTTCATACATAAAGAGAAGTACACTTGAGTATTAAACATGACAATAATATTAAGATCATGAAAGAGTAAAAGTAATTATATGCCAAGATCATGAGCTCTATACTCACTGTAAGAATCTATAATTGACTAGGTAATATAATCTTTATGATAGAAATAAACCTTGGAAGAATTGATTCTTGTAAATAGCATTAATTATGTTAAGGATAAAATTCATTATGGCTTAAATTGAAACACTATCATAGATCCAAAAGAATGAAGGATTTTACTTTACCTCATTGGAGTCTAGAATCTTAATAATCAATTCTTATACTAGCATCTTATCATGCTAAAGAAGTACTTCTCTACATAATTCAAAATAAACTTCTACTTGATCATACAGTTACCTACTGAACCTGTAAGAACCAGTAGTCCATTTGAGTTAGCAGAATGCTAAGTAAGCCCCGATTTCAAACATGGTTTCTCACCTACTTGACAAAAGTAAATCATCAGTACAACTAGCAGCAATTAAATGCAAGTCATTTTTTTAAAGTTGTATTAGTTTTTCTGTATGTTAAACTAATCCTTAAAATTTGTTAAACTATTTCATTTTCCACTAACCACTAGCAGTTACTAAACTGCAATTAAGACATTTTATGTCACTTTAAAATTTTTAAATTTTTATGAAATTTTGGGTTATTACACTTGTGACCTCATCCAAACTCATACTACACACACATGAGTGTAAAATATTAGTTTACACAAAGAAGAAATAACACAAGTAAATCCATTTTCGATTATATACACATAAAATTGTTTACTTACAGTCATTGTTACTTAGCCACTATATGAGCCTCATAACATAAAGGTAAGGTTAGTCAAATCACTTATCCATTAATAAGTATTTATAAAACTTAATAAATAATTGTTGGAGTATTGGACAATACTAAGAGAGGGGTTGAGTAAGTATTGTAGCTTTTTAACAACTTAAAACCACTTTTAATTTACTCATTAAAACACATAATAAAAAAGAACACAAAGAACACAAATATATCGTTGAATCCTAATTAGGTAAACCACCAATACTTCCTATTACTGCAAAATTGTTATTTACAAATAGTTTTTGCATGTTGCTATAGAAAATGATGGTATTACACTCTATTTACCAGAAACTACTACAAGGAGGCTACAACCCCTTGTTTTTTAAACTACCACTAACAGGACACTACTACACCCTATTTACCAACTACTGTTGGAAGGAGGCCAGAACCCCTTGCATGCATGTTTCCTTCCCTAGTGCCACCCTACCACCCTAATATGTTTTTAGTAATCTTCCATATTGATTTACCCTTCAATCTCTGCCACACTCACCAGTTTCTGCTTCTATGATATAGACCATGGAGACAATTGCTCTCACTCATACCTCTGTGTATAAATACCTTCATGTTTACTGTGTAGACACCTCTTCACCATTGCGTCATTTAATTCTTCGATCGTGCCTCTTCATGAGTTCTTAATTCCTCATTATAAAATAGATCCATAGAGTCATCTACCTCCTTTGTGATTCTTCAAAACAACTAAAATAATTCCTTATTAATCGATTTACTGCTTAATCTTCCAGTCATGACCTTCCGTAATCTCCATTTTCGCAATCATTCTGTAACATTGATTTTATTTCAAGTATTTCCTGACCATAGATCTAAGATAGGATGCAGAATAGGGATTGTGGATATGTGACATTTCTCAAAGTATTTCTGCACTTGGATTTCTGCAATCATCTTTCTGCAGTCATATTTCTGCAACAACCGTTCTTACGGATTGCAGGTTGCAGGTTCATAACATCTTCAATCGTTACTTTCACAATTTCTATTTTCTGTACCAACCTTTCTGTATCGCCGATCTTTTGTAGATGTCTTTCTAACTGTGGATCTTTCATATCTCGAGCTATGGAATGCGGGTTACGAATTACGGGTTTATAACAATTTCAATATTTACATTCAAAATTTCCTCTTTTTGCACCAACCTTTCACCACTTTTGATCTTTTGCGGATGTCTTCTTGACCGTCGATATTCTAGATCGTGGGTTTCAGAATGCGGGTTCTCAAAAAATTGAACGTTGCTTTCACAATTCTCCAATGTTGCTTTTAAATACTTTATGGTTTAAAGACCCAAACTAAGTCTTACTAACCATTAATACTTACATTTACATGTTAGGAATATATGACGTAGATTTGCACTCACTTTTTACACCTAGAAACTTTACAAAGGAGGAATAATATGTAATAGGGTATTATAATAATATTTATTTACAAGTATTTACTTATTTATTTATGCGTAAAACTACATACAACACAAAGAATTCATTTGCGTAACATTAGTAGCAAAGATAATTTGTTTTTTTTATATAACAATATGTTGAGGCCTCGAAATTCGCAGGCAACAACAGAAAGGGATTCTCCCCAGTCAACATTCCCAACTAGCCCGTGACTGTTTGGTGTAGGGAATCCGTCCAGTTTGCAGTCCGGCTACCGTAGGTCAAGTAACAAAAATAAAAGGTTTTACCGGTTGCGGCCGAGTCCACTGTGTATATTTTTGTGTTTTTAGTTTTAGGTATGACATGCAAGTTCCTATCTAAAATGTAGATTGATTAAGAATACAAGGAGTGGTCACAATGTGATGCGCAGGTTCTTACCTCTCGTCTTAGACTCTCTTGCATCTGAATCACACACAACAAGGAATAAAAACGAACTACCTAACCTATCCCTAGGGATAAAGATTATCATTTATTAATGAGTAAAGTGTTTTGTGCATGCATTATGAAAAATCACAGATAGTTGATACTTCTTTCAAAACACATGAACATTTAAAGATATTTGAACAACCAGATAACCAATTGTCTATGAACAACATTCATTACTAATAGTGGAAATTTACATAAAATAAACTAGAGATCATTCATACAAGAACATAGGTTGAAAGAGTTAGAACGATCTCACAGTTAATGGACACAAAGCTAAAAACGAAATAACTCCTCTTCAACAAATCCATAGCATAACATTTGAACATTCCACCAAGCTTTCTCCAACAGACAAACTATAATTATCTATTGCAAAAGGAAATAGTTCTTCTTCTAAAATGTCTTTACCAATCTAATTGGGAAAAATCCCCTCACTTATCTCTATCTTCTATATTTATACAAAAAGAGTAAAATTGTTGGGTTGCCCAACTGTGTGACCTTTGGGCTCCACCAACCGTTTAATATCACAAATTTGTCCTTTTGTGAGTGCTCATGATTCATATAATGCGTTACATTTTGGATTTAGACTTATGAGTACTTCATAAAACGGGACTAGCTCAGTAATTCATAAACCTTCTCCAATCCTGGGCCTTTGTTTCTACTGATTCCACTTTGTCTTTTATTTGTCTATTTTAAGATCCCATTGATCTCAGAACATCTCTGCCTATCACTTTTCAACCAACTTCCTTCTGCTTTGTCCTTCAGCTATGTCTTCTTTGCAGCAGGAATCTGAAGAATCTTCTAAGTCCGTCTATAGTCAAAACAAAAATTCATCATTAATTCAGACTGCATCTTTTCAACAAATGTAATCCATACTAACAATAAAATTGATCATCAAAATGAGGCCCTCTACTGTGCTCTCGTCGCAAAAACCTTAATAAGAATAAAAAAACATCACTACCCACAAAGGGGGTTTAAAACTCACAAAATGGCGGGAAAAACCTTATTGGTGGCTTGAACCATTAAAGCATCGGCAGGATAGTCTTACTCATAGCCACAATGGCGGGCATCAAACAGACAGCATGTTCTACAGGACCATTAAGTCTATCGACGTCAAAAAGACGAAATGCCAAAGCATCGGGTGGGAAAGCTCATTGTCGGTGAATGAAATGACATAAATGTCGGGAGGTTAGTGCAGTATGCAGCTGCAATGGTAGAAGATGAAAATAATATGGGCTCTGCGAAAAATAAACATATCTGTCAAAACCATAACAAAACATAGGCGAGTGGAGTACTTATATGGCAGACATTTAGTTCACCTGGGAGAAACAATGGCGGAAAGCAATCAGGCTATAGCCTTCGATCAAACTCATAAACTTTTCGATATGGTGCTGAAACATCATGAAAACATTAAGTGTTTGAAAAATCTTAGGGTTGTGCAGCGGTCTAAAAAAATTGTCTCATCTCCAAAACAACGGCTTCATAAAGATCAAAAAACCCCAACTCAAACTTCAATCAACCTCCAAAAGCGCAAAGCAAGTCAAAATAATAACATCACATCATCGAAAAAGTCAAATCTATTCATCTGAACAATCATCGTTTAGCTTCCACAACAGCAGCCCCGTAGGGAAATATGGCTCCGGTGAATTGTTTAAATGACCACCGAACAACCAAACTAAACAAATGTTAAGTTCCAAAAGTATTTCGGTTAGACAGTGATGAAAAAGTTTGTTTCACCTCCGAAACAGCGGAGAAAATGAGAAATAGACTTCCGATATCAAAGAAAGAAATCACAGATCAAAGGACAACATTTTCAAATCAAAATTCAAATTCCACAACCCAAAGCAGTTTCAGACTTTAGCAATTTTCCGAAGAGCATGAAAACAGTTGACCTCAAAACAATCCAAACTTGCAGCAGAGGGAAAAAAAAATAGATTTCATGGATCGAAACAATTTTAGGCAAGAAAAAATTAAAAGGAGGATCCAAAATTTCAAAAATTTGGGAAAAACAGTTGCAGCTACAACAATTGGTGACTACCTGGTGAACCTAGATCTCTGGACAATTTCTTCCTTAAGTAATAGACTGTTTGACAATAAAACCAACATGTTGAATTCTTCTAGATGTCTAGATTTACCAAATGAAAAATCCATGTACTTTTAGTCATTGATGATAATCCAATTTAGGAGAATGGAAACCAAGATTTCAAAGTCAAGATAACTCTTTTGAGGCTGGAAAGATGAGTTTCATTTTTATTTATTTTTTAACCTCTATCTTCGGGTAGCTTCCAGCTCGGACACCATGGTAAATAGAAATATTCATTTGTTCCTCATTCCCATGCCATTTTGCACCTTTTGTTCTTTTGGACCTTTTTGTCCCTTTTGAGTCCTCCTGCTTTCCTTTCTTTCTGAATTTTTTATTCAACCTCGTCTATCCATAGTGTCCTTTTGTGTGAAATATGCATTTGAATTTCAACACACAGATGGAGAAGAACTTTGGCAATTTTGTACTTAAATTATTCAGTACTTTGTTTCGGTACTTATTGCTTTCATAGGAGTTTTTGACTCTTATCTTCCTTTTGGCTTTCAATTCTTGACATGGGATCATTTATATATAATATACTATTTACCTTGCTTCCTTTCCGTGGGTCCTTTGCTGTCACTCCCTAGGACATTTTTAAACGTGAGATGGATGGAGCCTCAAAATAGTATAGTAGACCTTTTGATTGTGGTTTATTTTACAAGGATTAAGTAGGACTTCAATGTTCATAGCCATTCAAGAAAACTACTAAACTAGAAGAAGTTCTTTCGGATAAAACAATAGTACATAGTCTTACACTCAAGGACTTTAATTACTCCAGAATTCTGATGCTCTCCATGCAACCAAAAGTTTGCCTCTTTTTTATTGAAATCAATCAAAATCTAAACTAAAACAAAATAGAAATAAAATAAATCAAAATAAACAGCCAAATCAATTTATTTATGTACAAGATAAAGAACAAAAACAAAACTCAGGAAAAATAAGGTTTGAGAACTAAACCATTAACTGGTAAGTTCTCTTCCCACCCCTGTAATTCTTGCAATTTATAGGTTGAGTGGTCGAGTTTTTTTGCAATCTGGAAAGGGCCTACCCATAACTGTTGAAATTTCATGTGTTTTCCTTTCTCATCATGAGGGTGATCCCATTTGAGAACCAAATATCCCACATCGAAATATTTTGTTCCAAATTTTTGTTTATCAAACCATCTCTTTACTACCTCCTGTTGTTGTTTAAAACATTCTCTGGCCCTAGATATAGATTCCTTTGCCTTCAAAAGATTATCTATCCTTACCTGCAAAACTTCATTATCTGATCTCTGGATTCCTGAGCTATTATGGAAGAGGGTAGCATGATATTGGGGGGTAGAATGGCCTCTTTTCCATAAACAAGGGTATACTGGGACACACCTAATGAAGTCTTGGGGGTGACCCTATTAGCCCAAAGCGAATTTGGTAATGCTGAGTGCCAACTCCTCTGATTTTCTATCACCATCATTTTTAAAATCCTAATCAGATTCTTGTTCGTAGATTTAGCCAAACCATTTCCCTGTGGATAGTAATTTGAAGAGTAATGCAACTTAATTCCTTTCTCATGAGCAAATGCAGTTAATATAATAGAGGAAAATCAAGTAGCATTATCGAAAACTAAAGAAATTGGAACTCCAAACCTAATCATAATATGATATTGCAAGAAGTCCATGACTGCATCTTCATTTACTTTACGCAACGGAATGGATTCAACCCAACAAGTGAAGTAGTCGGTTTCCATCATAATATATTTCTGTTGCAAGGAATAATTTGGCTTTATCTCTCCAATGATGTCCATCCCCCACTGCTCAAAAGGTTTTGTTATCATAATAGGCTTTAATGGTCCTGCTACTTTAACTTGTTTTCCACCACACCTTTGGAAGATGTCGCATTTTATGACATGGGCATGTACATCTTTGAACAGTGTGGGACAACAATATCCAGCTCTGAGAATTTTATGTGCTATTTTATCTCCAGAGAAATTCCCTCAAGCAGGCCCATAATGTAAGTCTATCATTACCTTCTTCGCATCTTCTTTCTCTAAGCATCTAAAAAGAACTCCATCATAATTCTTGCTGAATAATATTCCTTCAACAATCTGATATGAGGATGATTTAAGACACAGTGCTCTTCTTTGCTTAGAATTCCAATGTTCCGGTAACAATCCTACCTGAAGGTAATGCACAAGGTGTCGATACCAGGATTTCGGAGCTGTGAAAAGAGGACATACATCCATCAAATGTAACTCAGTTTCGTCTTCCCATTCATGTTCTTCATTGTCTTTACTTTTAGTCATCAGTTTGCACAATCCTTTCCCTGTAACTATGGAGGCTAGCTTGAATTCGAGGTCATAGTCATGTAGAGCTGTTACTCAGTTGCCTCTTCTTTCTCCTAACTCCTTTTGTACGAAAAGAGACCTCACCGCTGGGTGTGGAACTATTACCTTTGTCCGGTTCTTAAGTATATATGGTTTGAATTGTTTCACTGCTTTGAACACTGCGTAAGCTTGTTTATCCACAGTTAGGTAATTCAATTCGGCCCCTTGCACACCAATGCTCATAAATGATATGGGGAACTCATCTCCCCCATCTTCCTTCTGGGTAAGAACAGTTGCTAGTAAATCATCAGATGTGAAAGTGTACAGAATAAAATCTTTATCAAAATTTGGACTTTTGAGGGAGGGTTCGTGCGCAATAGGTGTTTTAATTTTACTAAATGTGTTCTTCTCTACATTAGTCCACTTGAATTGTACACTTTACTTTACCATTTGCTGCAAAGGTTTAACAATTTGCGCAAGATATGGCACAAACCTTCGCACGAAGTTTATTGTCACCATAAATGACTGCATACCCTTTTTATTTTGGGGTTGAGGAATCTGTTTGATAGCTTTCATCCTCTCTGGGTCTATGGAGATCCCT